>PYIU01000004.1:3000000-3343273 GCA_003415625.1 Aquanectria penicillioides | reverse complement strand
CACCATCACCAGCTTTACTTACTACATATATTTACACCCACAACGCTCACAACCATGCGCTCCTCAATCCCTCTCCTCGCCCTCGCCGCGACCTACGCGCAGGCCGGCACCGTCGCCGTCGACGTCCAAAAGTACAACTTCGACCACCTCCTCAGCATCACCAAGCGAGACACGCTCGATCTCGACGCCATCAACAACATCACCGGCGGTGGCTACTACGCTGAGTTCGAGATTGGCACCCCCGGTCAGAAGCTCGGCTTCCTGCTCGACACTGGCAGCAGCGACACCTGGGTCAATTCGGACTCGGCCGACCTCTGCAACAGCTTGAAGCTCCAGGCCACAAACGGCTACTGCATGACATCTTGTAAGTCATCTCTCGTCGACCGGTTTCCTCTTGCATGGTTGTTTTTTTTTTGAGTTGGCGACATGGGCATGGATGGCATGGCTCCACCACGGCGTGTAATTTCTTCAAACCACCATACATTCTCTCGATCCGAATACTGACTGAAATGTTTCTCGTCGCGTATTAGTCAACGCCGACAAGAGCACCACCTACAGCAATGTCCAGTCAAACGGTTTCGATATCACCTACCTCGATGGCCGCCGCATCACCGGCGACTACTTCAACGACACCGTCACCATCGGTGGCAAGGCCATCAAGAACCAACAGCTCGGCCTGGCAAAGAAGTCGGTGCGCCCCACGGGCATCATGGGCCTGGGATTCGACACAAACGTCGCCTCGTCGACCAAGTACGCCACCATCCTCGACAACATGGTTACTCAGGGCTACATCAACACTCGCTCCTTCAGCCTATACCTGAACGACCTCAACTCCAAGCAGGGCACCATCCTCTTCGGCGGCATTGACACCAACAAGTTCATCGGTAACTGTCCACCCTGCCCCTCGTCAGCGACTTCCAGTCCGAAAACATCACCTCATTTACCGTCCAGATGAAGTCGTTCAACATCAACGTCCCCAAGGGCAAGTCCAGCGTCGCCGTCCAGAGCTTCTCCGCCAACGCCATCCTCGACTCCGGCTCTACTATCTGCCTGCTGCCCGACGAGGCCGTCCAGGACATCTGGGACGCCTTCGACATCCGCACCGTCTCAGGCGTCAGCGTGCCCTTTGTCGACTGCGCCTACGCCGGCTCCAAGGGCGAGGGCATCACCTTCGACTTTGGTTTCAACGGCAAGACCATTACCGTCCCCATCAACCAGATGGTCGTCAACTCCTTTGCCAGCGTGCAGAGCCAGATCATGAACGACCCCCAGCTCAGCCAGATCTTCAGCGGCTGGACCGGTGCTTGCATGTTCGGCATCGCCTCCGCCTCCGACTACGGCGTCGACAACAGCTCCTTTGCCTTGCTCGGCGACACCTTCCTGCGCTCCGCTTACGTCGTCTACGACCTGACCAACAAGCAAGTCGGCATCGCCGAGGCCAACGTCAACTCGACGTCCAACAACATTGTTGAGCTCAAGGCCGGCGACAAGGCCCTCCCTACTGTCACTGGAACCACCGGCAGCAAGTCCACGGGCTCCGGCACTCGGCCCACCGTCACGGTGACGGGGTCTTCAGACTCCTCTTCGGGCAACAAGGGCAACGCCGGTGCCCACCTGCTTGCCCCTGCCGTAGTAGCCTCTTTCATGATGGCTATGGGTGTCGCCGCAATTCTATTGTGAGGCTAAGGCCCTAAAAATACGACCTGCGACTCGATTGCTTTATTACTATTTTTATGCTGTCTATTTTTTCTTCTTTCTTTGCACGAATTGACTCATATATGTATGTAAGAGTAACACCAACGAGACGGGAGGATAAAGAAACAATTCAAGGGGTTGAGAGGACTGACCTCCCGTCACTGAACCATGTATATACGATACCCTCGTTGGAAAATAATCCCCTTGGCATAGAAGAACCATACGTCACCGGGTGTGCATCATGGATGGATGAGTTGCATCAAAATAATTGCTCCAAATTCAAATCTGGTTGCCCACATCTTTGCACTTGTGAAAGCGTTTCTAGACTTTAGTTCAGGCCTAATACTGCTACTACGTCTTCATTTTCACAGTTCTCCCCGTATCATCATCATCATCATCCTCCTCTAGCCCAAGTACAAGTACATGTGTAATGCAAAAACGGGGTGACGTTCAGATCGACAATCCCATTCTCTCTCCCTCGCACGCTCGCGGCCGCAATCTGTCTGACCTAGTTCATCTTGTTGTACCGCTCTCTCGCCCTGTCCTGAACCGTATTCAGATAGTCGGCATAGCTGTTTTTCGTCTTGCGCTCTGCCATCTGCGCCGCATCTCCCAGGTTGCCGCCCTCCGCTCCTAGACCAACGCCCTCCTGGTAGGCGTTGGTGGCAATGACCTCGGTGCGTCCGTCCCCATTCGCTCCGAGACCGGACCCGGCAGACCAGCCCATCTTGGCCAGCATGCCAGCGCCTTTGGACTGAGCTGGCTTCGCGGGTGGGGGAGCTTCATCCTGCTTGGGAGGCTGCTTTGGCTTGTTTTGTTGTCCAGGTGTCGGCTTCGTGGGCTGGTTGTGCGCTTGTCGTCTCTCCTTGGCTCGATCTCGATACTGGGATGCTGCAGCACTGGCATCCGGATTCTCTTGCGCTTGCTTCTGGAGTCGCTTGTCGCGGGCCGCCAGCCGTGGCAGGGCTGCCTTGACTTGCTCCTCATTCTCAGTAGCATTCTTGTGGTTCCGAGATTTTTCATGAATATCCACTTCTTCAGCAGACTTGTATTTACGCATGCATATAAGACACATCAACCGGTCACGGTCGACGTACGACACAGTCGCGTCGGTTGAATCCGAAGGTTGAAGGTTGGGTTCCGATATCGCTTTTGGCTCTGGTGTCGTCGATTTTTTTGTGTTTGTGTCTTGGGGGCGCCCAACTTTGTCGTTCCAGACAATGAGATCTTGATAGGACCCTGTGACTTTGATCCATCCCCAGATGATGCATTCCCAGACATCGATATTCGCACAGGCGTCCGGTCCTGATCGTTAGCCTCGTTGTCATTTGGCCCCTCGCCGTCGCCACGTAGTTCGTCTCTCTTCCGCTGCCACATAGCCATCTGGCCGGCCATTGGCACAAATTTCTTAGTTGACGATCCACCAGTGTTTCCTTCGGCTTTGCGCTTTTTGGACTTTTTGCCATCTCCAGCTTCATCCATGCCCTGCTTTGCGGCCTCCTCGGCTCCAGGGGGTTGTGAGGCTACAACGTGCTGGCTAGGGTAGACATGGCGATCTCGATATCGGACTCGAAGCTCGGGGTTAAATAGGGGGTTAAACGACATTCGTTCAATAGAATTTGTAAGTTCTCGCTCCTCGGGCACAAAAACTCCCATATGAATGGTAGAAATCGTGACTGGGCAGGCTGCAACAGTAAAGGATCGTGACTTTTGAAACTTGGACACAGCCGCTGCCGCGTCCTCTAGAGTCCAAAATTCGACAAAACCGTATTTGAAAGATTCATCTGTGTTCACGTCACGCATCAAAAACACTCGGTGTAGTGAGCCAGGTCGCGCTCCGTATCCTGATGTGTTACCGGTGGGCGCGGTTGACTTGAGTTTTGGCGCACCATTGGAGTTGTCTTTGGAAGTGTCCGGTTTCTCGAGCTCTAGGCGCTTGAGGTCACTTGCGAGCATATCCTCAGTAACAAAAGGGGGCAAGGGATAAACGACAAGAATCTGAGAGGGAACATCGGCTGCATCCGTAACGCCTGTCAAGTTTTGCTGCCAATTCGGGGCTTGGTCATGAATTTGTTAGTTGAGAAAATGACGGAGTAGAGTGTATAGACTCACCAGACTGAGGGCCACCGCAAACCTTGCACTTAGTCCGCGTCGGGTAGTTTGAGAAGTCACACTATGAGTGTCAGCAGTGCAGGGTGCATGTGAGCGGATGGCACATACCGTAGGGCAGACCCAATTGCCTCCTCCAGACACTCGGGCGTCAACCTCGTCGCGATTCTCTCGACTACGGGCGTAGTGAATGTATGCATCAAACTTGCCGTCTGGTACATCATCAGTAGATTGCGCCAACTCAATAAAAAGCTTTGGATAATGCTCTCTCATAAAGGCGACAGCGTGGTCGACTTCCAGGAATTGAACGAATGCCCGACGATGTCCTGTTTTGATATTAGACCAAGTCTCATTGTGCGGCGCTGGAGCACTGACCTTTTGAAGCGGACACGCGGACGTCTATCGAAGGGAACTCGGCGGCGATGGTGTTATTCAGAATGCTTTCTCGCAGCTGCAAGATCTTCAATTAGTCATTGCGAGCCATGAAGTTAGGTCGGTTTCCGGGCATGTCGCGGTAACCCCCGACAAGTTCAAGGGTGGACAAGCTCCCAGAAGACGGGGGGTTGGCGTCAGTGGAGATGGCGCTCCGGGGCTCAACACCCAGAGGCCTCTCCGTCGATGAGAAATCAATCGCTCAGATCGGCAGGGTACCAACCTCACTCGACGATACACTAAATGGTAGCCCTTCGAGGATGACCGTATCGCTGGGCTTTCCTGCATCCCGCATCGGACTATGGGATCCGCTTCGATTGTGGCGGCTAGCAGACCGAGATCGGGATGGGCCGTCATCGCCATCTCCGTATCTTGAGCGCGAATGCCTATGCCTCTCGTTCCCATGCCGCTCGTGGCCATACTCGCCATCTTCTTGGTAGCCGTCGTCGTACATACCGCCATAGTCGTGCTCATCCTGGTATCTTGCGCCGCGGGATGCGCCGCCTCTCCTCGGGTATCCATCGTCGTATTGACCATGTCGGTCGTCGTATTCCCTCTCGTAGCGCATGTCGTCGTCCCGATAGCGCGGGTCTCTCCCGCGATGTCCGTCGGGAAAGGCTTGGCGGGGAGGAGACCTAGAATGGTCTCGCCGTCCCGTGGGGAAGTTAGCACTCATGCTCAAATGATCCATGACGGTCCCTTCTCGTGTGCTTCAATCATTGCCTGAGGCTCGGGCTGTGTGCCATTTACCCTGCCGCGATCGGTAGCCGTCCTGTCGCTGATCGAAGTAGTCCTGGTCCTGGGTCGTCCTCCCGTCGGAGCCTCTCGCGCGATCCTCAGATCGCGCACCGTATTCGTCGCGCATAACGGCGTCAACCCGCACGATCTCGGATAATTTTGAAAGAGCAGAGAAGAGGTTTGTTGTTTATCAAGCTAGATGAGGTTTTGAAATGACAAAGGGAGTCAAGTTCAAGGTGGCATGTCCAAGAATGTCTAAAGCAGGCTGAGCTTGATCCGTTGGCTGACTAAGGCTCTGAACAATAACGTCACGGTGGGTGGTTCGTTTATAAGAACAACTTTCGCTTTAACTTCATAAATCCCCTCCCTTTCAGCATGTGGGATCTGTACGCGATATCACATTTGGATCCAAAATGAGCTCATTTTTTTTTTTTTTCAATTTAATTAGAAAATTTGAAGGGAAAGCAACAATGTGTGCCTAATCTTGAATTTATCAAGCGTTTATTTATTTGTAGCCTTAGTTCAATGTCAGTCTCGCTGCCCGCTGACGTCTAGGCTATGTCACACCAAGAATCCCCCATGTGTTTTTTGCTAAAAAGGGAAGAGGCATTTTCTTAGTGTTTCAACAGTCTGGTTAATTTAAAGGAGAATAAGCTTGAACCTTTCTGCATTAGGGTACTGAAGCAAGGGTATTGTCCGAAAACATTTTCAACATTGAAAATAGGCAAAAAGCTCACACATGGACCCAGAAGCAGGACGGCCACGCAATGAACCCATTTCAAAAGTAGTCAAATTGTTCACATGATCAATCGCGATGTTTAATTATGAGTCACTTACACATTTTTGAAATGTGAATGAGTTTGCAAATGCTTGGGTCTATTTGTTATTGTGATTACCGAAGTCCATCCCTTTCAAGCCCTGAGTGGTGGGTGCCTGTGTCCAAGACGGAGATAGTGATGCCCACTGCACAGCTTCAGATAAGGGTTATATGTGAGATCTCGGCAACATTCATCTCCTTAACTTTGAACGGGAAAGGAGATGAACTTCCTTTTTTTTTTTTCAACTTTAACTGGTGTCCCTTATAAAGAAAATTTTCGGGTTTCGTGATGTTGGGTTGTGCTGCCAAATCGAGTCCTCTGCCACCATTTATTGCTTACTCACTAGCTTGGATGTGAAAGGTTGTCTGTCATTGTAGGTGTCGATAGCCCGTTCGCCCCCACTCCCACTCCCATCTTGAAAACCGTCACCAAAAGGCGCATTCCAAGGAAAGCTGTAACTGCAGCAGACCGCAGAAAAAAGTTGACCCGCACCGTTGCGTACGCAGGGGTATGATAGTCATGTCTGCGGCAGATAAGCCAAAGAACGAAAAGGAGAAATGGGAGGCTTCTGAGGCGGGCTGCTATGTGGCTCTCACTCACGACTATCTCGACGCCAAAGCCATCATGGACCGGGTTCGCGATCCTGGAGCGGGGGCCATTGTTCTCTTTGCAGGTAAAACATCTCGTCTAAGTGGATCTGTAGCGTGCAAGATTCCCCTGCTGACCGCTTGACACCAGGAACCACGAGAGACAACTTCGACGGCAAGCCCGTCAAAGAACTCCAGTATACTTCGTATCACCCTCGGGCTCTGCGCTCTATGATGGCCATCACGCAGGAAATACGCACCAAGCATAGCCTCAAGGGCATCGCCATGATCCACCGCCTGGGCGCGGTGCCCATCGGCGAAGAGAGCATCCTAATCGCCGTGTCTGCCCCGCACCGCCAGGCCGCTTGGCGCGCCGGGGAGGAGGCGCTGGAGGAGTGCAAGTCCAAGGTCGAGGTATGGAAGAGGGAAGAGTTTGAGGGCGAAGAGGGCGTGTGGAGAGCGAATAGAGATGGAGCAAAGGGGCAAAAGGAAGAGAAATAAATGTGGTGTTTGTGCTTTATTTGCTTTGCCAATTGGCAGTTGCTTTCTTGTTGGAAACCGATAAACAACATTATGCTAGAGTATATACGACGAAACGATGCGCATCTTATTCAACACCCCTTGCAATCCCATCGCTCCTTGTAATCAAATGTCGCCCTTCACACCTCCACGGCATGCCTTATTTCCGCTATTTATTCTTCTTCCGGTTATCCACCACTCAGAGGCTCAGCCCTTGTATCCTCTCAGTAGCAGCGGCATCCCTCACCAACCGGTAAACCTCTCCGCCAACACCTATTCATAATCCATTATCGTTAGGTTTGTATTCTGTTTTATTGTATTTTCATGCTTGGTAAACGGGCGGCGGCTCTTGGAGGTACTCGAACGGGCATCGGGGAGGGTGCTTTGCTCCGCAACAAGTCGGGAACATCACTGGGGTGCGGCTATTAGCCTTTGAGGTGTCCATGGGGTTTAAAGAATCGACTCACTGATGTGTCCGTAGTACGCCTCCGAAAATGTAACATCGGTGCCCAAGCCTTGGACTTCAATCTCCTCTGTGAAGGCGGAGGGGTACACGACGATGCCGTACTCCGAGTGGAGAACCCGCCAGAACTCGAGAGGGAGCCTAGAAGTTGCGACAGTTAGCCTCTGACATCTCACTCTCAATCGCAATGCAAAGAACGGAGCTTACTTGAACTGTCCATGCTTGATGCAGGCGTGCATGAAGAGACAGACGGTCTCGAGGACAACCCGGCCTTCGTTGACGGCCTCTTCAAGTTGGTCACCCTTGAGGTCGTAGACTCGTTTTAAGCGTTCCTTGGAGTACATCATGGCAATGGACCAGCCCTTTGCGATTTTCTGGATGTCTCGCTCACCGCACTCGCATTCCGCCATCGTGGATGAAGTGGGATGAGTGAGATGTGGGGGAGGGGAGAAGAGAGGACCGGGGAGGGGCTGCTTGGGCGTGCGTGTGTGCGTGCGTGTTGAGCGTGTGTAAGTAGTTTGTGTAAGTGCGACGATGCCTGTGATACCCCAAGGACGACAGCGTGTAGCAATAGCTTCGAAGCTTCAAGGGCAACACCGACGACGGAGAACAACGGAGAGAGTGTGCAACAAGAGGGAAGATTGAGTTGAAATGGAGCTGGAGGATTTACGTCCATTCAAGTATTCCTGTAACCTCTCACCACTGTGCTCGCGCGAGGGCGCGTGGGAAGACGGCCAGGCCATCAAGGTGCGCGCCGGCCGAGCCGTCATCGGTCTGCTCCACGGTCCCTGGCTGCAGCCACGAGTTTTGCCAATCACCATCGCGTCATCGCCGCATTCCGTGCGAGGATGCATGCATGCGGCTCTTTAGCAGCGTGGGGTCGTCGCGCCATCACGAGGGGAACCTCTCTGGCCTGGCCTGGCCTGGCCTGGATTGGCTTGGATTGGCTTGGTCACTCACTCCGCCGCCGTGAACCTGTCTGGCCGCCCGCACGACCGACGAGAAAACCTCTTCCCCTCCTCTTCCCCGCTTCTTTCTTTCAGGCAAGTGTAAGTATATGGCGTCATGCCTGCCGAAGAGTCACACTCGAACAGTAGTTGGCATTGAACTTGCGGAAGAAGTCATGAGAGACTAATGACAAGATTAAGTTGTATAGACAGTCATATGGCCCGGGGCTTCTTTGTCGCCCGTCCATGCGTATATACCCAGGGGTATCTAGGTATGTAGGTGGGTAGGTAAGTAGCTAGTAGATGTATAATAGGGGAATCAACGTAAAAAAAGGAAAAGAAAAAAAAAAAGAAAATCACATCGCTCATCATGGTATCTCATCTCGTGCTCCGGATAGTCCTTCCAGTCATCCAATACAAATACAGGCCTCCTCTCTCTAGCCTTTTTTCCTCCCCTTTACAGGGCGTAGTTCTCCGTGTGCAAGAATATCTCCTCTAGTTCGTCGTCTCCCCAAATCTCCGCCTGGAGTCGCGCAACTGTGTTGGCCACTCCGACTCGCATCGCCGGGGGTCCGCACACAAACACGGCCGTTCGCCGCCCCAGGATGCCTCGCCCATCGGCACCGCCCGTTGCCCACTCCTTGAGCATGTATCCAAGATCTGGCCGGCCGTATTCGACGCTCCAGCCTCCGTCGATCTGGTGTGGCACGGGGAAGGCAAAGCGCATGAGACTCTTCTGGAACTCAGTTGGGGTCTCCGGGAAGCCAAAGTCAAAGCCAGATGGAGGCCCGAATGTTGACGTTGGTCTTGGTCGAGAGGCTTCCATGGTGGGCTGTCGGAGGTGTGCAAGTTCAGGCGGGCTAATCGGCGTATCGTCCTCAGAGGTAATGGTCTCGGAAGGGAACTTTCGCGGCGAGGGTGGTGCGTAGTTGAAGTGTGGGTTATCCGTCTGCATGGGTCGGAAATGGAACTCTTTGGCGGGATCCTGGGGGACTTCGAGGGACAACTTCTTCTTGTCATCGGGGTAATAATCACGGCCCTCCAACTTCATGAGTGACTCCTCCGTTTCCGAAATCTGTTCGGCCGGTGGGGCCCCAGAAGGAGGCGGCGGGAGCGAGTGAGGTTGAAGGTACTTTTGTTGCGGAAGGGCAGTGATGCGATCCTCGTCCTCAGCGCGGAGCTCGCGCTCGCGATCTGGGTCGCCCTCAGCCTCGGCCTGAATCAGAGCCGAGTTTCGCTTAGACGCAATGCCGGCGACAAACCCATCCAGCTTATCGTGGAACATGTGGCTCAAGGCTCGAGGGCCGTTGGGGCCCATCTGGCCGCCCATGATGCCCTCTCCATGGCGCTGTCGCACGGCTGAAGTAACAAAGAACTTGCAAGTAACACTCTCGGGAGGAGCGGACTCTCTGCAGATGCGCAGTTCCTCGCGGAACCAATCCATAGCCTCGAGTCGCTTTAAAGCCCACACGACGACAACCTTCTTGGTGATGGCTTTGCCATCTCTCATTCGTTTGATAAGGTCCAAGAGTTGCGACATGAGGGCAGTAATGCCGCTGCCTCCTGCAATCAAAATGCATGTATCAAAAGCAGCGAGATCTCGTCGCATGCCACCATAAGGCCCATCGAGGAACGCACGGTAGGTGTGGAATGGTCCCTTCTCGATGGCTGTTTCGAGGACTTTGCGGGTAAATCCGCCGTAAGGTCGGAACACGAGAGTGCAGTCACGGTACTGCTCTCCGTATTCTGACGGGAAATCTTCACTGCAGAGTGAAGAAATAGTAAAGGGGTGGTTCTCAAAGATTGAGATGCCTGGCATGCGCAGGTAGACATACTGTCCAGGTTTCCATCGCATCTGGGTCGGGATGGTGATTTTGATAGCATTTTCTGCCATGAGGGTAATAGCAGCTTCGTCACCAACTAGGAACGACATGCGCCAGGGCTTCAACCAGTTGAGCTTGAAGAGCCTCAAGAGGTAGCAGAAAGCCCAGATCGCAATAGAAGTATAAAGGTAGCTCCATGACATCAAGAAGTTCTTGGTGTGCCAGAAGAGAACGCCAATATAGACCATGGAAACCGGAATGTGCAAAAGTACGAAAACCTCATAGGCGATTCTTCGAATAAAGGGAAGAGAGGCAACACAGAGCCAGATCAGAGGAACCAGGCACGCGATTCCGGTGCCGTAGATGATTCCGCTACCACCGGGGAAAAGACGCTGGAACACTTGCATGCCACCGTCATCCCAAACTGGCTGGACGTAAAACGGAATAGTATGCACGAGGGCGAGGAACAGGCAAAGGTATCCTGCCCATCGGTGGAAAACGTTCAAACGTTCGGGGCCAATGCCGATCAGAATAGTCAGGACATTGGCCTTCATGCTGGTTGCAATAATCCAGGGGGTCAGGGCCACGGAAATCATCCCGGCCCTGATAGCGAGAGGAGGTGAACCATACTGAATGCTCTGCCAGTAAAGAGGCTGCAGGAGAAAGCAATACAGTGTCACAAAAACGAGGGCGATGAAGACGCAGGTGAGAACCGCCAGTGAGGAAAAGGTGAATCGCCAATTGCCCCAGACAAAATCAGGAACCGGACGGTAAAAGACCCATCGGAACAGGGCCAGGGTGTCGTTGACAATGCCGACGGAGGAAAAGTGAGCCTTGGGTCGAAAGTTCTTCTCGCCAATGGGATCGTGGTGGTCAGGGAAAAACTGTTGGCCGGTTTCGGCTGTGACGCCCGTCTGGGCAGTGTGAAGAGCGGCCATGTATTCGGGGTCGAGACTGTAGGCCCTTCGGTAATGCTCTTCAACTTCATGCTTGTAGATGGCTTGTCGAATCTTGTCCTGCCAAAAGTGCCATATCCTCATGAGAAGAACCATGCTAATGAGGGCCACGGCAAAGTAAGTCATTCCGCGTCCATATTTTCCGGATTCCTCCCAGGGGTCGACTGTGTGCGCCTGGACTAGACCGGCGGGACTCGTGGGAGTCAGGGGAATGCTGATGCGCTTGACCAGACCAGCGATGGTCTTGGTGGCCTCGGAGACGGCGTTGTGCAATTGAGAAGCCATTTCGACCAGCGACTAATGCTTCTTACGGGAGATTTGGTTTTCTGCTTAGGAGGGTAGGCGACGAAGCGCGGGGATGGCCCCGTTTAGTTCCACATGAATATGGATCGTATCAAATGTGCTGAGTTTTGGTATGTGTATCGTTTCTACTCTATGCCGGGGTGGAAAGATTAAGCGGCGAAAATTGTGGTGGGACTCTGGGGAGCTGTAGTTTTCGCGCTGGTTTTGGAAAAGGAGTTGCGATGCAATGTCCGACAGCGACAGGAGGGACCGATGAGCGCCACGGGAAACCGAAGAATGCCAGACTCTTAGCCTAACAGATCAGTGGCGAGTGCATTCGGTATTAAACAAAACACAGACAGGGCCGTTAACGTGGGGATGGACTTGAGAGGGGACGTGAACGAGGTTGGGGGCGAAGGAGATGGGGCGATGGGAGTTAAAAACGAGTTCACCGTGGAGACGGGATGGGCAAATGCGGCCGGATATATGACCTTGGATGATCAGATCCTGGACGTCTAGACGGAGCTAGGAAACACAAGAACAAGGGTTAATGAAAAAGCGACAGGGACAGGCAAAGAGGGCGTCTAACACGGCCGTGATGAGATGGGATAGCGGCGGCGACACACAAAAAAGTCGAGGTGGAGAGGTGATATGCGAGATTGCCATGTGGACGCGGGCAGAGAGACGACGAGCGTGCATGCGGCCGGGCAATCACAGCAGGGAACAGCTTGGAAGGCGGCCCATGGGATGGGGCGGGATGGGAAAAGCTCCAAGGGCTCAGCGGCTGACGGAGCGTTGATATTGGCTGAGGCGAGGATGCGGTCTCTCGCGCCAGTGGGAGTGTGGAGCGAAGTCCGTCACACATGCCTCCGGGAGTTGGGCGGCCACCAGCGCCGCCGGTGGGCTTTAGGTGGGTGACATGCAGCAAGAAGAAAGGTCGGGCCAGAGGGGACAGCGCCGGGCCTTTGCGCAGACAAGCAGCGGACCGCAGGCGCAGACGCAGACACAGACGCAGTCGCAAACGCAGACGTTTGCTTGTCGGCAGACGGTTGAAGAGCCGGGGGCTCCTAGTTGAAGCCCCCCAGTTGACCCCTGGTTGTACTGGGCTTCTCGGGGCTGGGGGCGGGCGGAAGAGGCGGGCTGCGGGTTGCGGGATCGACGGCCATGGTGATTGATGTTGGTTGATGTTTGAAAGCCGATGCCGAGCTACGCTGTGCTGTGTGCTCTGCTGACCTGCGCTGACTTGCGTTGCACTGCTACGGATGTGAGTGATTTCTCAGCTCCGCAAGGCGGAAACGAAAAATTGCCCTGGCGAAGAAAATTGGCCAGCTAGGTAGCACGGCACAGCATTGAACCTGGAAGCGTCAGGTCCCCCCCTTGGCGATCGATAATCGCTTGTCCGTATTCGCACCATCGAGGATATCCTAGCTTGGCATTTTGTGACAACGGACCGTGATAGCTCTGGCGACAACGAGCTCTGTGTCGTCGTTGGCTCGACCAAGAGCACACCAGAGCCACGAGTGCAGATGAGCGTCTGAGCCGGCCGTGGGATTGGCCGCATCACACATTAGCAATGGACCACACGGACACAGGGTTCCTGGCAAGGCCCCTTCCACGCCTTCCCCCCCCTCCAAGCTCATCCCCTCCTCTTCATCGGATTTCCACGACACCCGTAGCGGGTGATTGCTTTTTGGGGGCCGCTGGTGGCTTGCCTTGGGCGGTGGGACCCGGTCGCCGGCGAGGGGCCCGGCAGTGAAGGGTGTGTCGAGGTCAGTGATGTTTGGCCGGGCTGGAGATGTGATGAGGACCTTTAGATGGGGTGTAAGGTGGAGCTGCAAGGTCGAGATGCACTCGGACAGATTCTGTGATGGCCATGCGCTATGTGATTGGCTCAGAGGCGCGGTGACATGCCGGCCCACAGTCCCCCAGTCCTAGAGGCGGGCGGTAACAGGGGCTTCATGATTGGCCCGCCGCTAAACATCGCATGCACTGCTTTGCACCGCTTTGCACCACTTCACGTCACTTCACCTCATTACGCACCGCTTCTTCAACCGAATGAGATGCCTTCTTCTTCATGCTCCCCCTTTACACGCACTAGGATTTGATGAAGGAATCGCACCAAGATCAAACCCACTTGGGGTTTAGCCGAGCGGTGGACGACGGCGTCTATGCAAGTCGTCCGATAGCCAAGGTCAAGACAGGCCATTGCGTGTGATTCACGTCCATAGCATTCAACTCTATCATTTTCTTTTCTCCTCACCGTTTGCTTTTTGGCGTACACGTCTGTGTCCGCGTATGCATCTCAGTCCAGCTCTGCCTCCGCGGCTCGGCTGCGCATGCTTGTGCATTCGCACCTATCTAACTTGTACTTGGACTTCTTCTGCGCCAACGTTTATCCTTGTTTATTGCCAGTGACGATAATAGCAGTGGCTCCTCAAAGGGCTTTCAGCAAACAAACAATGTCGGCACCCTTCTGTTAGAACCTACGTCAATGACGTACACGTACAGGAATTATTGCCTTACACATACATAGTATGTATGTAGGTTTCTGTTGCATCCCACGCCCTCCCCAACAACATCCGGCGCCACCGCACGCTTCTTTCGCCCCGGTCCGAAGGCCGAATGCACGGCCCCATTGCACCGACCAGGGATTAAAGAACAGGGGGACCTCAAGGGGACCCAAGCTCTCGATCTCTTGGTTCCCCGCCTCCTCAATTCACCACTGGTGTTGGTGATGGAATTTTGAAATTTTCGTCCATGTGATATGGAGAGTTACCATGAGACGGAACCAAACCGCCAAGCTCAGGCGGCGCTGGCGTTTAAATGTGCAGCCGCTGTGCAGACAGATGAAAGGCGTTCGTCCTTGTGCCGCGGCATGAGTTTGCATTGAATTCGCTCTATGCAGTGCAATGTGCCTATGTATGCACTTAGCTTGTCTTACCTCGTGCAAAGCTGTTGGGCATTCCCGCCCCCGCACCCAGTTGCAATCAACGTGAGAGACTATGACCACTTTATGACATGACGGAGGGAACGGCCTTCCAGACGCAGCTTGTGAGAAACATTGACGGACATACTTGTCGCCACGAAGATGCGCGGAATGGTGTCAAGAGCATAACATTTCCAAGCATGGGGTCTATAACTCTGCCGTCGCTGATGGCCAGATTGGTGGCGACTGCGCATGACTTGATGTGCAGCCAATTCCCGGACGTTCTATGAACCGCGAACCGCCAACCGCAAGCCCGAAGCACTAGGAAAACCGGATGTATGAATCATCGTATATGCGCACATCATCGCAGAAATCGCACATCGTCCGAGTGGGAAATCCGCTTTGTTGGCTCTCCTGCACATCATCCTTGAGCTCATCCAGCTCATCCTTGAGCTCCTCACACTACCGATCCACCCATGCAACCCCCCGAATGAGTAGCACCAACAAACAGTTGGGTAATTCATGCTCCATTGGTCACAGGAGTGTTTCAATGGTCGACTCAGGCCATTTTCTCCGCCCATGGGCACTTTTTTCTCCGAAGATCAGACCTAGGAAGATCATCAGGTGAGGGCATTTAGGTGAGCTTGTGTGCGGGCGTCTATAGGTGGTTGGGCATACCCTTGGGTGGCCCTTGAGTGACCCTTGAGTGACCCTTGAACAGCTCAGGGCCGGTCACCTACCCTTCGTGCGAAGTGCGGATACCTAGACAAATACCTATAGTCGACATGGTCCGAATTGGAGCAATTTGGGGGCCAGCACAATGAGCTCTCTATGCTCAGCCTTGTGCCCCGTATTGTTGCCATTGGTTAGTCATGGTCAGTCTTCCACCAATGGAAACGCTTTAGCCCCGCGAGGCTACTGCACTCTCCAACTTTTACAATCCAGCAAAACTCCAAGCTTTGAATTTCGACTACAACCAAACGCTGCTTTCCAGTCCCCGAAACCACCCTGATATCCCTTTCAGCGCTCATAGGTTCATTCAAAGACAGCCATTCCAACTCTTCCTCCAAGATGGCCCCAACTGAGGGCCTCACCCGGGCAACCTTTGCCAAACTCTCTCCTCGTCCCTACCTTCTCGCCAACCTCGAACCCTCTTCCAAGGAGGTCCCTCCCGCTCGAAGCAATGGCCGGGCCCCAAGCCAGCCTAGACCGCCGACAGTCAATTCCTCCAGCTTGTCACATGCTCATGGCAGCACTGTCGTGCGAATGGGTGACACGACTGTCATCTGCGGCGTCCGCGGCGAAACCATCTTGACTTCCCACATTCCGAGCTTCCGTGCTTCCAACACCGAGACAGAGCTGAGGGAATACGACCTCTTGGTACCCAACATTGAGCTTGCAACCGGCTGCTCCCCTCAGTTCCTTCCCGGCGGACCCCCAACTACCCTAGCCCAGACTCTCAGCACCAGAATATACTCTCTACTGCACAGCTCGAAGGTTATCAACCCGGACGATCTACGAATATGGTACACTCGTCCTGCTGAGGGAGCAGGAGTTGATGAGGATCGCATGGAAGACGATGCACCTGATGCAGAGACTCGCGAAGGTGAAAAGGTTGTGATGGCGTACTGGGTGCTCTACATCGACATCTTCTTCATTTCATTCGACGGCAATCCGTTTGATGCCGCTTGGGCTGCCACTATGGCCGCCTTACGCGACACAAAGCTACCTAAAGCACGGTACGATGCAGACAGGGAAATGGTCATCTGCTCGCACAAGGAATCAAACCCTCTCACTCTCGCCAGCATCCCGATTGCGTGCACAGCCGTCGTCTTCACCGGCAAGGAGACGGACCGCACAGCGACCGACGGCAAGTTCTGGCTGCTTGTTGACCCCGATCGACTCGAAGAGTCCCTATGCGACGAGAGCGTCACAATCGTGGTCGACTGCAAGGAGGCAGATGGGAAAATTTTGTCCATTTCGAAGCATGGAGGTACAGTCTTGACTCCTCAGCTCCTCACTTCGAAGCAGTTCTACGACTTGGCGGGCAAGCGGTGGGAAGAGTTCAACCAGGCAATTTCGAAATCATAGATGCAATGATACCCTTCATGACCAATGCAAAAGCGAATGAATTCATTTCGGTTCATATCAGTTCACTTTCTGTTGAGCTCGTTGTGATTACAAAATACGAGCGTCATTTACGAATCGTGTTTTTCAGTGCACGAGATGTGTCAACCATTCGAACCACCCTATCAGACTTTATTCCAGGGCAGTAGATACCGGCAGACCAAAAGCGTTGTTCTGTCACTCAGAATGTGAGTAGTAATGAAACTATTCACGCCTCCACAATGTTCCGTCAGGAGCACGAAGACATTGCAATCCGGGCTGAGCGGCTATAGTGAAAGAAAAAAAAAGAGGAAGGAAAATCTTCGCTGGCTGGCTGGCATGAAAATGCAGCTGGCTGTCGGCGCACGGACCAATACCAGCCCGCAAACCCACTGCCCCACCCTCAAGGCTCCCAATTTCAAATCCTCATTCAAAACATTTTTTTTCTCTTCTTCTTTTTCTCCCATCTTCCAACTCCACGCACACTCTCTCAACAGCATGGAATCCCTCTCAGACACTCAGTGGGATGTAGTTATCAGCGGCACAGGGCTCCAGCAGTCCCTCCTCGCCCTGTAAGCTTTGGGTTCCATCGTCGAGACGCCCCGCGACCAGGCTGACAACGGCCTTCGGTTTTCCCTGAAGAGCTCTCTCGCGTTCAGGCAAGAACATTCTCCATGTCGACCCCAACGAGTACTATGGTGGACCGGAGGCTGCCTTCAGTCTGCCCGAGCTCGATGAGTGGGCAGAGAGACACGGCTCGAGCGATCAGGAGGGTGCGCTGTTTGCAGGGGCAGAGGTGAAGCGCATCGCTGATGAGTTGAGTTCGCCGCGAAGATACACTTTGGCTCTAGCACCGCAGTTGGTACACTCGCGGTCGAAGCTGGTGTCGCAATTGGTCGACTCCAAAGCGTTTCGCCAGATCGAGTTCCTCGCCGTCGGATCCTTCTTCATCTACCAACCGCCTTCAGGACCCTCCACCTCCCCGTCTCTCAGCCGAATACCTTCGACTCGAGAAGATGTCTTCTCCAACACCGCCATCCCCGCTCGGTCTAAGCGATCTTTGATGAAGTTTCTCAAGTTTGTCCTTGACTTCGACTCTGAGACTCAGACCGAAGAGTGGCAGTCACAAGCGGATAAACCGCTAGACGAGTTCCTGGCCTCCAAGTTCAAACTCGACAGCGCTTTGAAGTCTTACATCATCACGCTCACCTTGAGCCATGATGGCAAGGTGTCTGTTAAGGAGGGTCTTACGGCTATCAACCGACACCTGACATCCATGGGTGTGTTCGGCCCGGGCTTCGCCGCAGTTTATCCCAAATGGGGAGGGCTCTCAGAGGTGGCTCAAGTGGGCTGCCGCGCCGCCGCTGTCGGTGGCGCCGTTTACATGTTGGGGACTGGCATCAAGGGGGTGCAGAAAAGTCCTCCTGTTGATGACCAAAATGAGGCTAAGCTGGAGTTAGAGCTCACCAATGACATGGTAGTGAGCACGAAGCACCTAGTCCAAGGCTCTGAAGAGTCGAAGACGAAGGGCTCACGCATAAGCAGACTCACTGCAATCACCAAGCATGATTTCTCTTCACTCTTCGAGCTCCAAACCGAAGGCGCTCCAGTGCCTGCCGTGGCAGTGACTGCATTCCCAGCTGGGTCCTTGTCTTCTGAAGACGGCGAGCCATCAGAGTATCCGGTCTACGCCATGGTACACTCGAGCGATACTGGAGAATGTCTCCAAGGACAATGTGAGTACTTCATTTTTCATTCGTGTGTTTTCCTTTTCCTGGTGTTAGGATGATTACCCAAACCGAATACTTATCTACATTGTCTGAAAATCAATGACGATCAATATCTCTGACAACCTGATCAACACCACTCTCATATCTTCTTGTTTTCTCATCCAAAACTTGGTGTGAGACCATTGTGCTAACCACAATTCTTCATAGTCGTCCTTTACCTGAGTATCGTACACAATGCCTCGGCAAAGTCCATCCTCGAGAAGGCCCTTTCATCTCTTGTCGCTGCCATCCGAGGTGGTGAAGAGGCTCTTCCTAGCATCTACCAGGTGCACTATACTCAATCCGTAGGCACGTCGTCGCTAGTCGTGGATGACAACACTGCTATATTCCCCTTGCCTCCAGTCGACCTCGCTTTTGCAGATGCCGCTCTGGATCCTGTCCGTGAAGCCTGGCAGTATGTCACTGGCAGTTCCAACGAAGAGGATGTAGAGTACATGAACTTTGAGGATCGCGAGGGCAATAACGATGATGATGCTTACGATTAAACAAGCGAGCCGTAATGAAGATTAATTAAATAATTCCCCATTGAATCTACTGAATGTGCCCCATTCCATGGATGCTACCGTCCCTGTGAACCTTGTCCCCAAATATCTTGCAGGCGTAACGACCCTTCATGATCAAATCAAAGAAACCCAGATGCCAAACTCTCCCCTACATCCCATGTGTCAGTCGTTCATAAAAACTGTGGAGTCTCTTCCCCAAATGATAATCCATCCCAGGTATGATTTGAGATCAAGCAATGCGCCAACTCCAGCACTCCCCAATAAACCCCAACGTCCTATTTGAGACTCATGCTTCACAACTCCGAAAATAATCTGCTTGAAAATCTTGGATGGAGCCTTGCAGAAACACAAAATATCAATATTATCTCACTCTTGTAATTTCAAGGGAGATGGCATCCCTTCCTCCGTTCCTGGGTCGCAGATTACACCAATATGAATGGTCCCAAATGGCTGGTCGTCTGCAATACCATCTTGTTCAACGCGGATATGACTCTTGCATAGGAGTTCGAGCACGTGTAAGAATGCCTGAGATGCAATCTGTCTGCCATGAACGGCCGGGTCGGCAAGCTTTTCAAAGTCGACCCAAAGACGCAGAGGATAGTCTCGAGGACGAGTGTTACCACAGTCTCGAGCTTGGTCACGAGTGTAGCCCCAGAAGTCAAGGCACGATCGATCAAGGCCGTGGACTGGGTCCAAATTGGAATCCTGCGTGTTGTCGTTTTTGGGTAAGAAATCCAGATTCTCCAACCCAATAGATGAATCCTGCGAATGGTATTGAGGGAAGTCATCGGGGTCATGAAAGGGGCCAGCAACATCACTGAATCGTTCAATGGAGCCAGCGGCGTTGCCACGAAGGAGGAGTGGACTTGGAGCTAGCTGGCTCTTACGGGCACTTTCCTGTCCACGAACGGAGGAACCGGGGACCGCAGAGGCAGCGCGGCTCCAGGGTATCATGGAGGATGAGTGGTGGTCCTCCAAAGCGGGCGCTGCTTTCATACCGATCTCAGGGACAGAGTCATCCCCCAGCATTAGAAGGCCGGATTCGTCGATTACTCCAGGACCAATTTCATTCTCTTCATTTATTTTCTGTCGAATTCTGCGTTCATCCTCCTCCTCGTCCTCAGTCTCAAATGCTTCGGATGAGGCACGGCGTCGGCCTAGGTGCCCAAACATGTCCTTCTCGGGTGTTTACCCTGGAGTCGAGCCTTGAGGACCATGCCAGAGAAGTCTTGGGCGAGGGGATGGGCCACCTCTGAGATTCCTTCAAGGGCCGCAATGTTGGCGATTCCATTATCGAAAAGAAGAGTGAGTGCGTTCTTGCGGGCTTGTGCTCGGGGAGTTGTTCTTGGCTTTTTGCGACAAGCGTCCATGTTTTGCAAATAGTTCTCGGACCAGCTCCGAAACTCCTGACGAGAGACTCGATCAATCAAATCAACCATCTGGGGAACTTTCCGTGGGCGCTTTCGTTTGAGGGGTGCAGTGGCCCGCTCTTTGACAGTTGATTCAGACAATGGCTTACGGACGTGAGCATCTTTAGGAAAGGGTTCGGCGTCAGGAAGAACATCCTCGCCCAGAATGAGCACACTGTCTTCATCAAGTAAGTTGGTTTTCTGTCCATGGCCAATTCCAGGCATTCCAATGCCTTGGTCAAGAATGTGCATCGTGGAGATCTCTGGCCTAGGAAGATTGGGCAACTCCGGTTCAGTCCCAGCGATTCCAACCAAGTTGCCGTCGGCATCAAAGTTGAGACCGACACTGGCGATTGGATCAAGATCCTCTTCTCTAAAGGGATTGAATTCCAGCATTTGACCCTGGAGGCTGAATGGCTTGCCAAGTGGCGAGTTTTGGCCAAGATCTGATGGCAGGCGGTAGCTACCTGCGGAGTTCGACGATTGGGGGAGATCAAAATCAAGGAGGGGAGGGTTTCCACCAGACGAAATAGTTCCTTGGGTTAAAGGAGTCATCTGTGAGAGAGATTGTGTTGAGCTTTGGCTTGGAACAAAGACCAACTCTTTGTTGCTGTTGAAAAAGTCGAGGTTGTGAAAAAACGCTCGAGAGGTCGAAGTTAGGGTCATCCTGGAGGGTGATTTGATGGCGCCTTTATAAAATTAGTAAAGATCCTTAGGGATAAATTAAACAATTGAAGATAAAAACCAACTTTGCCTTGCCAGCTTTTGGGTCAAGTTCACTGGTCTGCATGACACGAAAGAAGGTCAACATGTCGGACTGCGTCTTCTCGGCGTCTGCGAGCACATAATAGCACTGCTGCGCAAACACCCGAGAAACACCATAGAGAAGGTTTCCCTGAAGGCGCAACGCTAGAGGGGCTCCGGGGTCGATGATTTTCTCGCATGCCTTGGGGACGTCGACTTCTTGGATGGCCTTCCGAGACAAGCGGCGATGGGAGGTTTTGCCCACAGTGGCAACGAGCCTGTCAAATATCCTGTAAGTTCCAAGATGCGAGTCACGCCAGCATTCCTACACGTACCATATAGTTGAGACGCCATATTGGCTATTGCTGAGAACTGTTGGGAGAGTCAGTGATTAAGACCCTCGAGGTGGAACTTGGCTTGCTCACTCTCGTGGCTGTAGAACATGATGCCGAATCGGATCTCGTCGAGTCTTTAATTGGAGGTGAATCCTCTCAAAGAATTCAATAATAAGCTTCCCAGGGGTTCAGTTATTGATGAAGCCGAAGGGGAACTCAATCCGATACCGCTCTTGTAACGATGCTGGAGGGATGGGAAGTGCTGGGGCGAAGTTTCCTCGGCAGACGTGCAAAAGAAGAGGAGAGAAACCCGAAAAAAAAATGCATGGGTCAGGCAAACTCGCACCAAAACTTAAGGAATGAGCGTTTCTGGGCGGTCATTCTTTTGCCATCCGGAGGTCAACTGCGCGCAACTGGCAACTACCAGAGTCGAGTGTCACCTGCAGCCGCCACTATTAGTACCTTTCCCTGAGGGGGAGAAGCCGCGCATTATCCTTATTCCATCACAATAAATCAAACCACAGTACCGGTAACTAGGTACATATATGTTGTTTATCAGGGTATTTAATCGATGAATTGAACGATTTCCTGCATTTAGGGACTCTAACCTTGACCTTTCGTTGGTTATGTGTCCACTCAACTAGATATTTCATCAATGATCAGGCGTGGTGCCTGAGAATAGACCGAGGTTTGCGTATCCTAATCATTAAAATCATCACTACTTTGGAGATTTGGGCGTAGGATTGGAAACCCAAGGGATATTGCTTGGATTTTGCTCACATACAAGTGAATCTTCATCTCATTGAGGTGTAAATCAAATCATCCTCAAAGTAAAGAAAGACTATTCTTTATTATAAAAGTTTACGTAAAGAATAAAGATTTAATCTGTCTTCTGTGAGATTCCTTCTGCGACATCCGGTTCCGCCTTGATCTTGACCTGGCTTGACGAAACCTTCACATACCACCATTGAGGAACAAAATACACAGTTCACATCCGAGGACATGTTGAAGACGCAGTAACTTGAGAATGGGAGACTTGCCCCAAAAACCCTTCTCTAGTGGTTCTTGAGTCTCTATCTCGCTGGTATGCAGAACTCCCTTGTTGAGCTTGGCTGGAAGGATCTCGGCCTCTCCCCGAACAGGCGCCGTGGAGGTGAGTACCCGACCACGAGTGTCAATCGCCTCGGCGGCGACATTGGCAACATTGATCCCGGGGACTAAGAGGTTGGTCTCAAAGCTTGTCGGCTCTACTTCGCTGAGAAAGTCTCGCGAGCCGTACTCGTCTGTGATTTCGTAGAAGCGCCAGCCCTGGAAGATGGCTTTGCCATCAGGAGTATATTCAGTCAGCGCGACTTCGGAGCCCCAGTTGACAAGCACATTTCCTCCAGGTTTGAATTGAGTGCTACCCTGAAATTTGGAAAGGAGGTTGTCTGGAGGGAAGTATGCAGCAACTAGCTCGGTAGTCTATGATGTGGTATTGAGCTTGAGGATCTTGCCGCTGCTCGTTGGCGCAGTGCACTTCGGAGCCTCCGCCATGCTCGGTCCCGTGGGCGCTGTTATCACACAGGCCGATGACCTCGACGTCGTCATCTTGTTCAAGCCACCGCGCGTGATGTCTGAAGCAGAACTTTGTGCCATCGGTCATGTGGAAGTCAGATCTCTTGCCGTTGAGGCGCCAAATGATGGAGCCATCCGAGCCGTTAATCTTGTGGGTGGCGCAGGCGTCGCGGGCAGAGATTAGATAGTTGCTCTCGGCGTCCTTGTCCACGCTGTTGACGTGGAAGTAATCCCAGGCATCGGAGCTATTATAGCCAGCCCCGGCTTGGCCTGGGTTGATGCGGAGTACGGCTTCTAAAGGGATTGTGACTATTGGCTCTTGGTATCTGAGGGGCTGAGATGTACTCACCATCAGGTTGCACATGATCCAAACTGGCCCACTCAAAAAGGAGGTCACCCGTAGCAATATCAAGCTCTGGAGGGCGAGCATTAGTTTGAACTGATTCACTGTGATAGTTTCTGCTCAGGGGACTAACCTTGGAGGATCGCATTTACAATCCACTGTTGCCCAGGGCTAGCACCCCACTGCGAAAGGTCACATGGAACAGGCTGGTAGATCTGAATGAGAGCAGTTTCCTCATTGACAATGCGAAACTCGTGCTTGTCAGCCAACTTGTGGTTTCTAGCGCTCAGCTCACGGATTGTCTCGTAGTGCTGATCGACAATGGTGATGTGTCCGTGAACATAGCCGTAGACGGCATTGTGATCACTTTCAAAGCTAAAGAGGATATCCTTCCCCTTCCAACGACCGGCTTGGAAGTTGGTAGACCAGATGCTGTAGATACCGTAACCGGACTAGATCAGATGGCCGTTATCTCGAAAGATAGGCATATGGCCCTGCCTGACGCGGACCGTGTTGTTCTGTAGGGGTATCCAGGAAACCCGCAAACGGTGCAACGAATAGATAACTTTTCTCAACTTTGCCCGTTGCCGGGATGGCAATGCTGAGACGAGGAGGTGCCAGGTCAGGACGAGAGCGATACTGCCAATATACTGCCAATCAGTAGCCACAAACGTAATGAGCGCCGAGGCAGCGACGAGATGGGTGATGAAGAACTTAATGCTGGGATAAGTTGCGTGCAAGCGAAGCTAGCAGCGTCAGTGGCCTGAAACTCCATCCTTTCCAACTAAGAACCTAGCCAAGCTACTAGAGCATCAATCAGCAATTGTGTACGGCAATGACAACAACACCAGCACTTGAGAGCCAACAATACGCAGCGGCATGTTCAAGTTGCATCTTGATGTCGAAATGTCGACAACGTCGCAAGGCATCCTCAACATCCAATCCGTTGTCTGCACGTGGTTGTGAATCATCACTAGGATCTTAGCACATTTCGGCACTTACTACTATGTATGCCATCGAGATCCGCGGACACTTCTCTCTTAGGCCAGAATACGTGATCTTGAGCCATTATTTCGACTTCAGAGTTACACCGATAGTCCCACACCATCTCCTTGTTCCTGGCTCTCTTTTTTTTTTTCACTTGTCTCCCTGTCCTGCATCTCTTTTCTTTTAGCCGACGACCTGATAAACAGCTTCCGTCAGTCAGCTATCTGCCTTGTACTGAGGCTCCTTACACGCAAATTTCCGGCGGGGTTTCGAAACTCATAAGCTATCGGCCTCGTCATCTTATAGACCCATTGCCCATGGCTGAGCGGCCTCTCACCAGAACCAGTTTTAGGCGTTGTTTCACTGCTCCGCAATGCGTAATCGCCCATTGAACTCGAATGCCGTGGCACCCGGGGCCACGGTCCCAGACTTCGAATCTTGCCGGGGTGATATTAAGTTAGCGACACGCCTGAGATACCTCGCGAAGACCAACCCCTGCTCCGCGCCCCGGACGAAGCCTCGTGGAAACCTCCCCGCGGGCTCGTCTGGATATGTTTCTGTACGGGCTCGACAACACTATTACAGCGTCGACGTATGCTGTAATCGGTTCTGAGTTTGGCGCCGCCTATTCGGCCTCGTGGTTGACCACCTCGTATCTCGCCACCAGCACCGCCTTTCAGCCTTTGTACGGGCGCGTGTCGGATATTTTCGGACGCCGCCTGTGCTTCTTCATCTCGACTATTACATTTGCGGCAGGACGTCTCCGTTGTGGCGTTGCAAGCAATGTCGTCTTTAAATTGCACGCGAGTTTTGGCCGGTTTTGGCGGTGGAGGTTTGATGACAATGACTTTGTCCTCGTTCCCTTTGTTACAGGTGCCTCCGTATTGCACTGATACTGACTAGGCCGTAGCCGCCATTGTCAACTCAGACATGATTCCGTTCCGTAAGCGAGGCATGTGCCAAGCCCTGCAGAACGGCATACGTATACGGTTTTGGTGCGATATCCAGAGCATCCTTTGGAGGCACCATTGCTGATCATATCGCATGGCGATGGTGCTTCATCTTACAAGTCTCCGTGTCAGTCCTAGCTCTTGTCCCCGCGCACTCGTCGTCTCGAACCAGTCCCGTGGTTTCTCGCACAATGATGGAGTGGGCGCTGTCTGGAAACGAGTCGATTTTGCGGGTGCATTTCTCCTTGTTCTGGCCATCTCGGTACAGCTCCTTGGGCTCAGCTTGGGAGGCAATGAGTTGCCCTGGGGAGCCCCTGGGTTATTAGTGCATTAATGGGGAACATCGGTCTCTTTGTCTCGTTCCTCATCGTGGAGTCGAAAACAACATCTATCCCTATTCTTCATTTGCGGTTGCTCCACGGAAGACTTCCAATTGCTACGCAAATCACAAATGTGTATGTCGGAATGGCTGCTTATGGTGTGAGTGCTGGTTCAAGTCACACTATTGTGTTATGCATGCAGCATCCTAACATCTATGCCAGTACCTCTTTATGCTCCCACTCTTCTTCCAACTTATTTTACCAGACTCGGCTAGAACTGCAGGGGCACGACTTGCAATCCCTTCGTTGGCGACTCCAATTGGGGGCGTCATTGCAGGCGCTGTAATGTCTCGCTGGGGCAAGCTCATTCCCCTCGTGCGCACTGGCGCCATCCTTATGGCTTTTGGAAATGCCTTGGTTACGTCTCTTGGCTTTGAGGACTCCACCTGGAAGTATTTCATCTATGTGTTTCCGGCCAATTTGGGTCGGGGAATCATTTACCCTGGTATTTTATTTCCTTCGCTTGCTTCTTTTGATTATGTAGGTAAGTTATTCTTATTAACTAGATCCATTCAGGCACCTTTGATCTATTGACAATATGACTTTTAGACCATGTAGTGTTAGTGTCAACTGTCTACCTTGTCCGTTCTTCAGGAACCGTTTGGGGTGTTTCGGTCACCTCTGCCATTGTGCAAACTACACTTAGTGTCCGCTTGCCGGATGCTTTGAACGGGATATCTGATAAATGGAGAGTATGCCCTATTCCTTGTTATGGGCGATTTAATGAATACCATAATGGTTAAATCGGCTACTGATTTATAGCGTTTCTAGATTGTTGACAACATTTAGCATTCAGTTGAGGTTATCCGTCACCTACTGCCTAATATTTAATTTAAGGCTTATCTTATTTATTATAATGGGCTTCGATGCGCGTTTGGTGCATTAACTGCTATGGCTTGTGTGGGTATCTACGCTGCGCTAATTGCAAGCGGCATTGGCTTCCAAACTACCCATAAGTAATGGGAGGCATATTGTGTTCTAACGGTATGCTTAGCTAGATAGCAGAAGCACCAATCTCCATGAATTTTGGTTGTTGCAGTAAGCAATGCATGGCCAAACTATAAGGTGAGAGCTTAAGGGGAGGATGGCCATAGACCAGTATATAACGAATTGGAATCCTATTAATTAGGATACAACAAAAGCTTTTAATGCAATATAATAGATAAAAACACAGAATTGAAATATATATTAAATCCCGTATAGTCTAGTTGTGAGATTCCACATCAGTGCATATCGAAGAGCTCGGCACAATTAATTACCCAGTCCTCCAAACACCTTTTGAAAGAACTTGAGTACAATTTCCCATGAGGTTATTTAGTTGACGGACAACTAAGTAGCCAGGGCGGAAGAGCGATTGTTGAGTATGGATCAGGAAAACATCAGATACTTACTCTAGTTACGACTAGATGCAGCGTCAATGCCGCAATACACTGCAAAAGCAAGATGCCATGAGAAATGGCAAAATGCTCTCCACGGCAAAAATGTGATTCCGCCCGGGCTCGAACCGGGGACCTTCTCGGTGTTAGCGAGATGCCATAACCAGCTAGACCACGGAACCATGCTAGTTGATTTCTTGAGAGAGAGTGAAGGAAATTTAGTTCATGAACGAGGCAGTAAGGAGTGAGAAGAATTGCCACATTTAATGGGCTTTCGAATGGAAAAGACTCGATACGTGATTTCAACTCTGAAACTTGGTGGTGTTTTTTTTTTCCATGACAAAATTGCCCGCTGGATGGTGTGGGACTGCAATTCGTTCTTGTCTTTCCATCACTTTTTAGTTAGTCCTTTTTTCAACCTAGCGCCGGCTGTGAAGTATCAAGGCGGCTGGTGAACCGAAGTCCCACCAAAGCCACCAAATACACGGAGCGAACCTAGATGTCTCAAGATGTATTTTTTTTTCCAAAGACCAAAAAGAAATTTAGTTGAAGTTCACTTCTATGCGAACGGATGAGGTTAGGAAACAAGGTCCCCCAAATCTAAATGTTTATCGTTGGAGGAGGCAAAAAAAAAAAGGGGGAGGGGGTGATATCGTTGCTTTTTACTAGCTTTGTGAATCATACTGTTTCTTAAAGACGCTCCTTGCATTTTGCCAAGCTCCAAACATGGCGGTTTGACCATCCGTCACTTGTTTAGCTAGCTGTTTCAATGTGGCCAGCTGTCTTGCAAAATTTGGTCCCCGGCCACATGGTTTCCTTGGCAGTGATCTGCTGGGTTGCATCCACCAGATGCATGACTAAGGTTTCATCGTGTCGATCATGATCGCCAATTGCTGCCATACCGGATGAACGTTTTCTGAACAAGGGGGAAACATCAAAAATGTCACACAAAACGCACAAGGTTGAGCCTGAATTGGCACATGGATAGTATTGAAGATAGTGAAAATAACAAGGTGAAGATCATTGATAGCTTCATTCAGCTCTATGGAAACGCTAGCACGCATATACAACATCTCATCCCACGACAGATGCTAACCCCCATTGTCGCAAATATATACATCTCGAAAGAAGTCCCAAAACAATAAGTCCACTATCGCTTGCTATCTATTATGCAACAGTTTACCAAGTAAAGCTTTCCTCCACGAAATCCACCACGTTTGTTCCCTGCACCGATCGAACCGCTCCTCTCACATCATCCGCTAGGGCACCGGGGCCGCAGACTGTAACGCACATGGCTCCCTGCTGCTCCTGAACCTCCTTCTGTAGGAGGAGAGGAACATTAGGTCGACCAGGGAACATGCGAACAGTAGCACTGGCGCTGGAAATGTCGCGAGGGTTCTGCGGTCGAGTGACGAAGATTTGGATGCGAAGGACGTCCTTGCGATTAGGGATGCGGAGAACGGTGTCCATGTAAGGTCGTACCCATTCGAGGGATTCGTACTCGCGAATGATCCAGACGAGCGTGATTCGGCGAGTCGCGACGGTTCCCTCATTGTATCCTTGCAAGAGGTGGCTCATGTAGGAAATCTGGTGCGTAATTCCAGTCGAACCAGCAAAGAGGACGACATGCCCGTAGGAGTCGAGGCTGTGGTGGCCGGCGTAAGGACCTTCCATGGCAGCCTTGATAGTCAAAGGCCGGCGAGCGCTGGCTGCCTGGTTGTACAGCTTGCGGGTCATGCCGGTCTGTGCTCCAATAAGAAAGGCAACTTGGGTAACCATGCTCGATTTATCGATGGCATTGAGGGGTTCCTTTTCCAAGACAGGTAGAGAGCTATCGCGCTTGTGGTTTACCCAGCAGATAGAGAAAGGATGGCTCTCCCAGAAGTTGACACTCTTGAAGCGAAGGTAGGCATGGGTTCCAGGCTGGATGTCCACATATCGGGGCAGAGTCAGGGTGACGCGGGTCACCTCACCGGGGAGGGGCTCACAGATGGCATCAGTGAAGCCCTTGGAAGACCAGTTGAGGAAAATGAGTCGGAGCATGCGGGCGAAGCGGTCGGCGAACCAGAGAGCCATAATAGCCATAATCCAAGGGAGCTGAGGAAGACCGCCCTTGAGCTCCGAGGAAGCGCAGTGGACCCAGGTGGCAATAAAGGCGACGAAAGCCAGGACAATGT
Source organism: Aquanectria penicillioides (assembly GCA_003415625.1). NCBI lineage: Eukaryota > Fungi > Ascomycota > Sordariomycetes > Hypocreales > Nectriaceae > Aquanectria > Aquanectria penicillioides. Next base: position 3,314,321 of record PYIU01000004.1, on the reverse strand, counting down.
GGACATTGAGGAAGGTCTCGTAAAAGGCGTGGCGGATGGGCGAGAGGGATAGGATAAGAAGGAGCACCATGGCAGCGGTGCCAACAAAGCCCGATCCGACGAAGAGCTTGCTAACGATTTCATCACCAACACCCTTCCACCCAATGTCAGCGACACAGACAATAGCCCAGGCGATGGTGTGGATCAAGGCCTCAAGGACCACGATTCGACCCATCCACCGGTGGAGAAGGTTGTAGGTGTCAAAGCTGATCTTGAGAAGGCTGATGAGGGGGTTGTTGCGACCGGCGAAGATGATCAGGGGCACCATGTTCACTAGGGAAAGTGTGCCTGAGCGGCCACGCAGCTCTGCGCAAAACTCGTAGCGGTTCTTCTGAGCCCAGTTAAGCACAAACATATAGGCAAAGTTGCAGGCCAAGTAGAGGAATAGCAGGATGGTGTGGAGTCGGGAGGGGAGTGTGCCAATGTTGATGGCCGAAGAGAGGCGGAACTCGCGGTTGTGACGCTTGTTCCACAAAGGGGCATAGATTAGATGCTTCTTCAGACCTGGCATCCAACTCCACTGGGCAATTCGCCAGTAGCCTTGCATCGGCCCCGAGACAGACATGGCTGACACTTGGCGTAGCCTCGCCCACATAATCTCAGATATCCGAACCAGGAGAACGATAATGGCAGTGATACCCAGTGTCCACCACAAGATGTCCTTAAACAGCAGGTTCATGGGCTGGTTCACGCCATTGAGAGAGGTGTGGAATGGTGCGATGGTCGACGAGGGCTCGGTTGCGTCCGTTGTGTTGGATCCTCGGGTTTCGAGATGTGTTGAGGTGGCAGCGAGGGAATGGGCGTCGGCAATCCCGCGCCGGATAATGTCCATGACAGGCATGTTGGTGGGAAATTTCAAGAAATATTGCGAGAGTGTTGTCGGTTAGATAATGAGAGAAAAAGGTTCCGAATGGCAGCGAAATCGTAGGCGAAAACCAGGAAGAAAGAGTGAATGGGTGGTCGTAGGCGCGACGTGGTTGGACGTCACGACTATTAAAATGGGAAACTCCCAACGAGTGGTACCAAGAACGAAGTGTGGGCGTTAGGGATTCGTGATGTTCCTCTTGACGTCGTTGCCTTGTCAGAACATGATTTCGCGGTTGACAATCCGGATGCAGTTAACAGTGTGTGTTCGAAAATGGTGAAAGGGGGACAAAGTCCTTGTTCAAAATGCGCGTGTTCACGAGTGACGACTGGGTGAATCAATGCGGAGGGTTGCCTCTAGGGCATACGAAGAGATATCGCAAGAGAAAAGAGTGAAAAAGACGTCGCACCAGGCAAGAGAAGCTGAGATGACCGGGATTTCCGTCGAATACCTGATTCGCTTTGGTCTCGGGACAGGCAGTGATCACAAATGCCTGATGTGTTACGGGTCGCAGTTGGGGTATCGCGGATGTGAGGCAGACCAGTGCGTCGTGAGAAGTGAGAGTTGCGGAGTGAGTGAGTGAGTGAGTGCCACTCGCAGCACACATGAAAGAACAGGAATGAAGGGGAGAAAAAAAGACAAAGGCTGGCCACAACCGATTGTTTTTGAATCGTTCTCAGGAAGTGAAACAGAGGGGGCAAACCCGAGAGGCGCAGATCTGCTGGACAGCTGGCAGACAGGTGACGATGTCAGAGCGGGCAGCTGGCGGAAGCTGGAACGGGTCGATGGCGGTCGATGGCGGTCGACAACGCTGGAACAGGCGAGCTAGGAAACCAAGAATGGACAATGACCCAAAAAAGAGGTCAATGAGCTCGAAGTATGACCAAACCAACCCCGGATTGAAATGTCTTGAAGGATGAAACAAAAAGAAAAAGAAAAAGGGGGGAAGAGCCACGCAAGACACGAGGGAGAGGCACGGGGCATAAAGTAAAGAGGTACGAAGGGGGGGCGGGTGCGAGCGTCGTGATAATAAGTTCGGCGGAGAGGGAACAAACAGCCAAGCAAACGACATCAAGTAAACCCGCCAGTGACCTTCAAACAGACTCACAGTAGCCCTGCACGCAAGCCCAGGGTCCAACCTAACCTAGCAGCATTCGTTTTTTTTTCTTCTTCTCTTCTCTCTCTCTTCCACACACCCCTGTTGACGTCCCAAGCCCGGGCTTCTTGGCGGCTCCTAGGTCCATCATCCATCCTCCCATTAGACAGCCTCTCAATGCCTTTACCGACTCACCCTCCTACTGCAAAGGGAAACCTAAGCCCGCTAGAGGCCGGCTCCTAGTGAGTTTTTCCTCCTCTGGGCCACCGAAACCGAAATCCCTGCCCGGCCGATAGGGCGGAGACGCTGGGTTCGCGTGGCGGTCCCAGGGGGTGCCCTCCGCTGGGAATGTCGTTTAGATCCCACAGGATCCATGGGATTCAAGGGATCCATGGACCATGGGGTCCATAAGATCCATAGAATGCCTGGGGCCCCTGGTTGGCTCTGCTTCAGTAGCCGGGCACTCATCTAGGTCAATAGTCCGTTGAGACGAGTCGACGACACAAACGCGGCGCAGTTGCACGGCATTGATCCTCAGCGAACCACAGCCTCAGAAGCGCTTGCGTCCGTTTCCTACTGCTGCCTCTTAGTCTTAGCACGGTGCCCCCGTGCCCTGCATTCGCGCCGCCCGATCCGACTTTTGCGCCTCTGCGGAGTCTTGCAGTCTTTGTGCAAGGGGCACCACCACCAAAAGGCCTCCCGAGGGCTCGGCCTATAGGACACCAGATCCCCACGAGCGATCTCAGGTATCGGCCCCAGGCGAAACGGCAGCGTCGCTCAGTGGCCACTCAGAGGCGGCTCGGAGTCCACTCAGCGACCACTCAACGGCCGCCTTCTACGCGCACTGCTTCTGAAACCCGCCACTCCGGGCTTGGCCTGGCTCAGGGGCGCAGGGGGCCGTTTGGGTGGTTATCGGGCCCTGCAAAGCTCTGCAGGTCCTGATTCTCTCACTGAAGTCGCCGTTCAGGGGGTCAGGGGGGGATTACGGGGCTCGACTGCGGGCTGGTTGGCGCAATTGACTCCGAGGCAGCTGGCCTCCCTGGGCAATTCGTAGCCACTCGATACCCCGCGGCCCAGCCGCTAACAGACACGAGCTCAGCGCCCGCTACAATCATCGGCGCATCATGGCAGGAGGAGGCATCCAGCCAGCCCAATTCAGGAATGCAACAGTACTCACCATTGCCACGACATGTCTCTGGGATCTGGCTGGCCGGCATGCCCTTTGCAGGACCGCAATGCCATTGTGCTGTCATAAAGCACGTACTGACAAAGAAATGGGCTGACGTTGTTCTCGTAAGACAAGATTGAGGGCGATCAAAAATGGACACAAAGGGAAACGATGGATCGCGATGGATCATAGTCACTTGCCGGGTGATCCTTCGTCAATCCATCTGAACTCTCCCCCCAGCAATCGTTCGGATTGTTCCAGGATTCTAGACCACCCACGTTGTCCATCCTATGCCTCCAAGGCCTTCCCAAGCCTCCCGCCCCCAGCTGACCATTCCCGTATCCGGTTGCCTCAAAAATAATTCATCCTTGCCCAGACTTGATGGCTCAGCAACCCAGCCCTCCAGTGACCAGTGACCACTCTGAGTTATTAAGGCAATGATGCGTGATGGATATGTCATCTTCTTCGACGGGGGTGGTTCGTTTGGTTGAGCGCCGGGAGTGACCCTGCAGCGACCCGTCATCATCTTCCAGGGGCAGCTGGCCCGCTCACCTATCAGATTCTCGGCCTGTGGTTGATGGGAATTGATTTCGACGTCAGTTGGACGCACTGCAGACTCCGGACGACGAGATGACGGCAGCCCCTCCTCACCTCCACAGCCAACTACGGAACACCACCGCATCAAGCATGGGCCGATATCTCGCAAGCCTTGACATACACTTGCAGAGCAGCCAGGTCGATTCTCGGATGACAAGCCTTTAGCACGTCGCAGATAAAATGAACTGGTCCTCAATTCGCCTGCCTACTCGCTCCCGCGATGCTGGGAACCGCTGTCGTGTTTCTCAAAAGGGAAACACCGTGGTCAAAGATTGCAGCCAGGTGGTGTACAAGTAAAACATTCTCGCTGAGGGTGTGGTCGTGGCCGTCCTCGTGGCCTTGTGATACAGACCTTGTCGTCACCGTAGTCGTGGTCCGGTGTCAGTTGTGGCAGGGCCATTGCGCCCACTCCAGCCTGGACAGGGGCACGCCTTGACAAGAGGATGCCGTCATCTACTTCCGTCTTATTTTTTGATGGTTCCCCGAGATATGAACCCAGGCATATTCGTCGCCCTCAGCCCATTTTCTCCAGAATCTCGTCTGCTCGACTGCCGGACATGCCCGCAACCTGCTCATTCTTTGCCTTCGCGCCTATTTTGTAATACTGAAGTTGAGGGCTTTGTTTCGGATCTCTCTATGAATAAAGTGCACAGCCGAGATCGAAGAATCCGCTAGATCCCATCTCACGGCATTACAAGCGAAAATGGCCTGACGATGTTCAGTAAGATTCGTCAATCTTGTAGTTCAATCAGTATGAAGAATCGGTCAAAATAAGGTGAGGCGCCACAGTCCACCATAGTAGCTCAGCCACATGTGGCGCTCCAAGCTCGGCCAGATGGGGCGCGTTCCCGGGTAGGTATGTTGTATCCTAAGGCACCCAAGGTCGCTGCTCCGTGATGCTCCCGAACATCGCCGGAAATTTCCAGACGGCTATCACGAGCGGGCATTGCACATCCGTTGAATAGCCATTGCGCCCGACACAATGGGTTCCGCCGAGTCGAAACCAGTTTCCGCACACGTGTGGAAGGCGTATGTGATCTCCGGCTCCCACATCCCCTCCCCCAGTGCGAATCGACGACTGACGTAGCGTCAATAAACAGCTCAGGGCCTAGCGGCATCTCGCAAGATCTCGTCGACTCACTCCAGTCCAGCAACGAGGTACTTCCTCCCGCTCCGCGTCTCGATCCCTCGATGAACCTCTCAAAGTGCGGATTGCTAACTTTTGGTCCTTTCCGCCCGACTCCAGACCGATGTCTCCCGCGCCAAGGTAGTTGAGCAGCAGATCCAGGCTCGCGTGGCCGAGGAACTCAAGAAGCTGCAGCAGCAGGAAGTTGAGGCCCTCAAGCTCGCACAAGAGAAGATCGCCGCCACCGACTACAAGGACGATGGCCCCACCCACCACGCCGTCAACAACGAGATTGAAGCGATGCGCAAGAAGCTCGAGGCCCGCAAGCAGGTGCGCCCCCTGCCCGATGCTGTCGAGGGCGCCCGCAGCGAGGTCATCCGATGTCTGCGCGAGAACGACCGCCGGCCGCTCGACTGCTGGCAGGAGGTTGAGAACTTCAAGACTGAGGTTAAGAAGCTCGAGAAGGGCTGGGTGGAGAAGGTCGTGGCGTAAGGAGGAGGCATAAAGAAAGGGGAGGAGGAGAAAGTCGCCCACTACTCGGCATTGAGCGAATTGAATCCTTATAGAGATGACGATGGGTTCGGTGGTGGAGTGAGACGAGTATGTACGTGTACATTATGGCATTAGCGGCGGTAAAAGCTGCATCAGAAAACAATGTACGAGGGGACTCATAGACCTAAGAGCGGCCCTGTTTGCCATTCAGTTTTTGGCTCTCCATCTTGACTTTTTGATTCCGTATCCATTTCTTTTTTAGCAACCAGTTCAGCCTTCCTTCTCAATCCTTCTGCCCTCTTTCTCTCTCGCCTGTCTGCCGCATCCTCCCACTCGTCGCCCTCGGGGTTCCGTCTCGGAACTGGGACACTGTTCACTGCGTCCCTGAAGGCAGTGCGGAAGCGGTCGATACGCTTTGTATTCTCGACGAAGCGTTCATTAGCGATCCGCATGAGAGTCTCGAGATATTCGGGGGTGACAAGACGCTGGCGGCGGCCATCGACTTGCTGTCCGATGAGAGACTCAAAGGCTAGCCCCATGGTTCTGATAGCCACCATGGGCGTGGCGGGATCTTTGCCATTGGGGAGGAGGTTCAGAGCCCCAGACTCGCGGAAACCTGCTTGGAGACCGCAGCGGAGAAGCAGCTGAGCGTGCTCTGGGGATGCTGTAAGGAGATGAAGGATCTACGTGAATCTCAGCAACTTGTCGACTCTCATATAATGACTTGAGTCGTTCGAGTATGACCCTCTCGAGTCGAACAAAAGACAAATATTTAGACATTTAAATGAGATTGCTTACCATGCCCTCAAACTTGAAGTGAATAAGCCTTCTCTCTTTAACAACATTGACTGCACTCTGGGTATCTTCCGATTCAGAGAGTCCGAGAACACTCGTCCAGTCCTTTTCCCCATCTTCATCGATATCCTCCGGCACTGGGTCATGCGAGACGAACAGCCACGTTCCTCCCGCACCTTTCCCACCAACGCCAGCTACCTGGTCATCCTCTGCATCAACTTCAACCACTCGGCGGCCCTCGAGGAAGACACTGACACGCCCAGCACAACTACTGGTGGTGACAAACCCGGCGGTTTGGTTGATCTCGTCGATGAGGTCGCGGATGCCCTCATCTACGGAGCCCTTGGGCGACGCATCAGAATAGTCGGCCGTTGGGACTGCGAGCTGGTCAAGAATCCGCTTCTTCTTGTCGACGAATGCGGGCGCGGCGGCTGCAAGGCCCTGCATCGTGAGAAGGGAAATCGAGATCCGGGTTTGTTAGTGCGGTCACGAGGCTGAGAAATTTGGTGCGTTGCGAGGTGTTGTGAGAGGGGCAAGGTCGAGAGGGGCCGGCCTAAGGGACTTGGTAGTGCAGCATCGCGAAATGGTGCAGAGTCTGTGTGCTCACGTTAAGCAGCCAGCGCAGCGCAGCCTTATCGACGCGGGGTAGCGCTACGTACCAACGGACTTTGCGCCCCCGTTCCTGCGGCTCACACCTCGTGATCCCGGCTTAAATCGAAATCCAACCTCCATCGTCCACGGCAAGCGAGGCAAGATCACAGAATTGGGCGCCGAAGCTAGTGTTTTATCGTTCGATCTTATTGTGTATTGTCTATCTCATGTTGCAACTTCCCTCTCGCTTCGCTAACCTGAATGCAACTCCGGCAAGCCACGGTTTTCCCAACGCCAAACGATCAAATCCCGATGCTAGAGGCTCCTTATGTGGCCTAATCCAAACTATCAACTCGACCAGTTTTATCCTATAACGCCCGATACAATGCTTCTTTCGTCAAATCATCATCAACACATGCGCTTCCCATGTGCAAGTGTACATTAGGAAACGGTCTGGGTCAGGGCCACCTTCTCCAGGGCGGCAGTCAGCTGCTCCTCCTGCTGCTTGCGCTCCATTTCCGCCAGGAACTCAGCGTAGCGCGACTTCTTGTTGTGGATGCCGCACTCGGTCTTATCTTGGCCCTTCCATCGGCCGGCACGCTCGTCCTCGCCCTCGCCGACGGGGACGGTCGAGTGCCAATCGCCGACGGACTTGTAGCCCTGGTCAAGCAGGGCGTTGTAAGGCACGTCGTTCTCCTTGATGTAATCGCTCACCTGCTTGAAAGTCCAAGCGGCCATGGGGTTGATCTTGACAACACCACGCTCGTCATCGACTTCGATAATGGGGATAGATCCTCGGGAAGCACCCTGGGATCGACGGCGGCCGTTCAGAACGGCCGTCACCTTGAGCTCTTCATATGCTCGCTGGAGAGGCTCGACCTTGGCCACCCAGTCGTACATCTCGGATGAGACATTGTACAACTCCGCACCATAGGTCTCCTCGAACTGCTCAGCATTGTCCATGCCATCAGGCTTGAAGATGTGAACAGGGACGTTGGGGTATCGCTCCTTGACTCGCTCAATGAGGTCGTGGGTCTCCTTAAAGTGATACAAGGTATCCAAGAAGATGAGGTCGACGGTGGGGGAGTTGGGGTTCTCCTTCTGGATCTTAGACAACATGTCCATGGTGGCAAGGCCGGTCAAGCCGAAGGCTGTCGACTGGTACAAGTTGGGGAACATGATCTTGCAGAATCGAAGAATATCCATGGGGTGCATGGGCTCCAAGACATTGTTGAGGTGAGCGATGTGGGCCTTGGTGAGAGAGACCTTGGGGAGAGTGGTCGATGAGGAGGGTGACGAGTACTCGGATGAATGACCTGAGGCATATCCTGACTCGCACTCCAGCTTAATATCCTCAAAGGACGACTGGGATGATGACTGAGTGATAGTGGCTGGCATCTTGGCGAGTTGAAGAAAATGCCGTGAGGATGAGGGGCTGTTGGATGAGGCTTTTCGAAGACTGGTATGAGAGAGGGGAGTATCCCAGGGGCGTTTTGTGTCACTGGGAGCCGAGGGGGTTTTGTCGAGGTGAGAGAGGAGAAGACTCGTTCTTGGCTTTCGATGACGCAAAGACAATGCTGACCGGATATAGAACACGGACAAGGCACGACAGATGAACGAGGATGGCGTTGACGTGATGACGGCAATGAGTACAAGGAGCACGAAAGCAGACGAGGGCAGTCGAATTCTTTAAGAGAGACCAGTTGTGTCTGATGAAGGGGGGCATACATGTTAAGCCCGGGCGACCGCCCGCACCCCCCGGTTCCAGGCAGCCTTAGTAATTGGGGATTCGCCTGCATGGAACCGACCGGACCCGAAAGCTACGATGGTCTACGCTGTTTGTGATGCACTGGGCAACAGGAAGAGGGGAGGTGCAAATTGCGCCATCGCCGCCATGAGGATTGTCGTCTCCAGGTTGTGTCTGGGACCGATCACATCATCGACGCTATGCCTTTCGCGATGGGTAGTGCTGCGGCTGATTGGCCTGGGCACCGGGCGCTGAGCTGGGTCGGGTGGTCGCCGGGACCTAGGTCACCGCGCTGTCGGCAGCGGCCGTGACACTGAAAAGCCGCCGAGCCGGAGGTAGCGAGTACCTCTCTACAATTTTTTTTTCCCTTTTTTTTTCTACAACCGGGCACCCCCGTGTGGGCGTTGTTCATTTTACCTGCTTAGACTGATGAGTGGTGTGGGCTGCTGGGTCTTGGAGGTTTTTTTTTTTTTTTCCCCTTCCACGGCGGCCTCGGGAAAGGGTTTTCCTCATCTTCATCGGAGGTGTGTGAGAAGGGGGAGTGGAGGAAAGAAGCCAGCAGAAAGCGTGGGATGGCTGGGGCCTGAATGGATTAGAAATGGAGCAATTGGATGGCATTCGGGCGGCATATGCTTGGAAATCGAATGAGATGATATGATCTCATCGTCGAGAGAGCAGATTCGCTTACAAGATCCAGGGCCAGGGCATGTTTGGTTCGTGGAGCCGAAGTCTCCCATTTATGAAAGGCAAAAGGCTCACGAGGTGTCTTTTCCCCGCGAGCATGCCATTGCTGGCTTACGTTGCGCATTTCCCTTAGCGGTCTGGCCGCATGGGACTGCTCTCTGTGTGACATTTGGTGGTGTCGCAAGAAGTTGGGTTGGTGTCGCCACCGTCTGGCGGGCTTGGCTTCTGGGCCTTGACGTGCTCGTCTGGCCCGAGGGGCACAGTGCTACCCAGCTGAGATACGAATACTTGTCCCACACAGACAGACGTGTCGAGATGCCAACTCCTGTGTCGAAAAGTAAGGCCGCTGTACGCTGTGTCTTGCATCGTGAGATGGTGCGCTCCCTGAAACTACTTCAGTCGAGAATTCGACCCTCCAGCCAACGGTCCAGATGCTGGGAACGGGATGCAAAAATGGGTTGACGTTTGAGGCATCGGGCTCTCCAATGGGCAATGGCCTGGTGAAGCGACCCTATGGGCGTGTCGGGTTGGAAATCACGTCCATGGGGCGGCAACCGGGGGTAGGAGTGTCATGGTGGCATCTCGCAACAAGCCGCCGACAGCCCGACCGACACAATAGGGCACCCGAGGTGCCGATGCAAGGCACGAGGCGCAGGGCCGTACTTCTACGACGGCTCCCCACCAACCCACCAAACCTGTCCACTGAAGTCCGCTAAAGCCCACTGACGTGATTGGAGAATTTGCGGGTGAGGCGGACGAAAATTTTGAGGGGAAGGAACAATGTTGTTCCTGGCCCGTCGCGCGCGGTTCACTGGATCACTTTCCTGTTTTTGTCGCATTGCATTGCCGCCGCTGCGATTTGTCTAATTCGGAACCATGCACGCATAACTTTGGGAAATGTACGCACACTTAAACCAAATTGGCAAAGCTTACTCCAAATCTCCATTCCACCTCGTCCAGTCACGGCCAACGCATCATTTTGACAACAGAGGCTCACAATGAAGTTTAACAACTGATACAGGTTCCAAGTTAGGGTTATTAGCGAGGTTGCAAAATCTACGATAGCCAACCACAATCATCCGACCTATGTTGGAATCAGCCTTCTGGGAACGGCTGTAGTTATGCCACGCTCCAGCCCTAGAGTAGGCTTAGCTATGTGTGTACATATTTCATTTTGGGTGCGTGTCTGACCCGAGTTCTGATTTGTCAGGCAACACTGCAGGCAACATGGCACAATGAAGCTCGGGCAGGGCCCGAATACGATCCGAAATCTGGATCTCACAATGACAGGGGGATGCCATCTCCCGAAGAACTACCACACTCTAGTAAGTTCTGACTCCGGTCAGTTACAGCAGCAGAGCACACTCAGATTAGTCACCAGCGACAGCCGCTCCGCTTGTCTGAACCATGACCGAGAAATCCCCCAACCCCGCAATGCGCCACCGCTGCAACTTGCATCTTCATGATCGGTCGAGCCTGCATGTATTATCTATCGTCAAGATGATTACAAACCGGTGTCTCTCGTAGACGGTACTGTCATGATGCTGCACGGGTCAACGAGACGATGGACACACATTGAGGAGATTCAAGCCCGTGAAAGCCTAAACGTTAACCCCAAGGGCCAACGGAACAGCGGTGCTCACGGTGCTTGCGGTGCTTGAATCGCCTGCTTCTCTGTGCTCATCTCTGAGGAGTGCGGGCTGCCTCACAAGTGATGATGATGGTGGTCGGCGTTTGGCCTCGGAATGTTTATAAGTTAACCTCGTGGAGCGGGGGCATAACTAACCTGCAGCGTCCAGCCTTGCCATCTGCCTGCGTGTGTGCGTGCGAGCGAGACATGACCTCACTCATGCGAACATTTGGGCTGCCAATTCCCAATTCCCATCCCCTCCCAAGGAAAAAAAAAAGGCCCTGAGCTGGCCCGGGCCAATCACAAGCCAGAGAAGACCTGACAGCACCCGCACGAGCCACCGACATCGTCAACGGTTTGGCGGGGCTGGCGAGGGAATCGCCGGGACACAATCACTCATCAACCCGATCTTTTGGGATCGACGCTCAGTCTGCTCGGTCGTCTCTGCGGCTTCCTCGACTTCTGGCCTTACGCGGATCTACCCGCTGCTCCTCTCTCGCGCCCTGTCGCTTTACGCAGAGCCCCTTGCTGCCGTCTTCCATTAGCGATACCGCCAGACTTCCAAGGACCCCGCCGACAGACGCAAACCCAACCCCCGCTCTCATTCCCGCGTCCACGCTCAACCATGGCAGACGAATCCAGCCCCGCCAAGCAAAATACTGCTCGCCCCCAATTGACGAGCTCCATGAGGAGCAGCTCGTACTTGAGCGACCACCAGCAGTATCGCCCTCCTCCCCGACAGCAGGAGCAATTCCAGGGCATCGACACCGTCGTAGAGGATTCCGGCAACGGGATCCCCCCTTCGACCAAGACCATCCTGCCCTTCAATGGCATCCCCTCCGAGGAGAACCCGCCAACCGTCGTGGACAGCGGCTTGAGCCACAGCTACTCGCATCCCAACTGTGCCCCTCGCCCTGGTGACAAGTCGGACCGCCTCATCGCGACTCTCTTCTACAAGGGAAAGCCTGGAAACGGCTCGCCCATTAAGGCCTCCTTCACTGATAACAATGAGTCGCTCCCCGCCAACCTTGCGCCCACCGATGACCCCAAGGAGTTTCCCCTTGAGCTTCCGGCTCAGGAGTCGGAGCAGCTGGACCACATCTACGGCTCCTATATTTCTCCTCTGTGCATTGCTTCTTTTCTTCACCTAATGTCCACATTCCCTCTTGAACGGGACGCCAGCGAACCCTACTCATCGCATCGATGCCTCGACAACCATGAGCACCCCCGCGTCGTGGAGCTTACCCTTTCTCCCTCCCCATCTCCCCAGTACCTCAGCCTAGACGACCTGAGGAAACACGAGATGATCTACCGATTTGAGCAGGAGTGGAACGTCGACGTCATTCTTCAGAGGGACACTGTTTGGAGACGGCACCCTCGTCTGGTCGTCTTTGACATGGACAGCACTCTCATCACGCAAGAGGTTATTGATTTGCTTGCTGAAACTGTCAAGGATCCCCCGGATCTGCCCCAGCGTGTCGCCGAAATCACTCATCGTGCTATGATGGGCGAGCTAGAGTTCGAGGGATCTTTCCGTGAGCGAGTTGCTCTCTTGAAGGGACTCCCTGCCTCTCTTTTCAAGGAACTCCAGTCTGTACTTGATGTGACCAAGGGCGTGCCTCAGTTGATCAAGGCGTTGAAAAGCCTAGGTGTTAAGACGGCAGTTCTTTCTGGTGGTTTCCAACCTCTCACCGGTTGGCTTGCTGGACAATTGGGCATTGACTATGCACACGCCAACCACGTCGTTATTGAGGACGATAAGTTCACTGGCGAGGTTCAAGGAATCATCGTGGGCAAGGAGCGCAAGCGTGATCTGTTGGTGGAGATTGCCCAGAAGGAGGGTATTGAACTGTCCCAAGTCGTGGCTTGCGGTGACGGTGCCAATGACCTCCTCATGCTGGAGAAGGCCGGTCTGCTCGGTGTCGCATGGAATGCGAAGCCCCGTGTGCAGATGGAGGCTGACGCACGTCTGAACGGAGAGAGCTTGCTGGACATGTTGCATTTGTTTGGGTTTACAAGCGAGGAGATTGGGGACTTGATTGCATAAGGGCGTTGAAGAAGAAAGGGGTGCCGCAAGGGCCACTGAGGGGAGTTGCAATTGGGTACATGAAAAATACACGAAATAGCATGATAAGACGAGGTGTTAAGGCCATCAAGATACCAGACAACAAATAACTATACTAAACAGTCGGGAAACGTACACGGTTGTCCTCTCAAAGTAGTATTTGCAATTGATGATTAAGCTATTCACGCATGGGCAGCAGCATTAGCATTGGCATTCGTAGTGACTTGGAGATGGGGATGAGCTGAAGGGCAACTAAGAACAAGAAGAAGCACTTGGGCGTTGGCCGGTCGTCCGAGCTCTAGCGGTTAGGAACCGAGGCACACGGGATCCCGTATGATGCATCAATTGGCAGCATTCAAGCAGAGAGTACAGACAACAGAGCTAGAAAAATTCTTTGGTGGGCCGTAGGCTAGGTCAAACATTATATGTAATCCAAGGCTCGAGCCCATTCCGTCCTTCATCTACATACAGAGCGGGACCGAGACCCTGGTCTCGCCAGCAGCCTTCCTTCCCTCTCAATTCGCCATACACACAGCATACGCTTGCGCATGCGCAATTCTCGTCGACAGTCGATCCATCGCTCGCGCTTTAAGGGTAGCCCTCCTTGCCCCACTTGTTGTACTTCTCGTGGAGCTCGGCGGGGAGGGTGACGTTGGGAACAACGACGACGTTGAGGGCGCTGGGGGCGTCCTTGGGAGCCTGGCTGGCATCACCACCGGGATAGTACTTGTACTTGCCAGTGGTGTCGGTCTCCCAGGGGCGGCCGCTGACGTTGACGGCGCTCTCAGAGGTGGAGGTGGTGGGGGATCGGCCTGTTTGATTGAGAGAAACAATGGTCAGCATGTCTGACACTGGAGTTTATGTATAATTTTTTTTCTTTAGGTCTTGTAGCTGTCATCGTAGAAGTGTCGTCGTACCGAAGTAGTAGCCAGCACCGCCGAGGGCAGCGACCATAACGCCACCGAGGATCTGCAATTCAGACAATTATCATTAGCCAAGCTGATCTATGAGTCCCAATCGCCAGTCGTTCATCGTCGAAAAGCAGACCACGATGGCCGGGCGTAATCGGGTCGGAGGGTGGGCCGAGAATTATGACGCACCAGAGTCTCGGGGTTGCGCTTAGACTCCTTCTTGAGCTCATTCTTCTGAGCATCCTGGAGACGGCGGGCGGTGGTGGAGAGGAAACGGCGGGCGGCCTGGGAAGACATTGTGACGACGGGCGGGTTGGTTGTAGCGGGAAGTGCGGGAGGGTGGATGGTTTGCAGGATTGAAGCTTTGGAAGTCTGTCGTATGATTTCGGAGACAGCGTTCAGCAGCCCAGTGCAGTTTGCAGAGCACGCCATTGGCCAATCCGAGATGAGCTCCCGTCACGTGAAAGATCACGTTTTTGTAGAAGTCGGCTGATGGTGACGTCTAGTCAGCATCAGCTGGTCATCAATCCAGCCATGGCCCAAGCTTGGCTCTTTGGCTCTTTTGGGTTTTTGGGGTTTTTTTTTGTGCCTGAGGCGCAAGGCCCCAAAAATACCGAGGATTTGGATCAGCACTTTGCTGATCGGGGCTGGGACGTGCTTGGGCCGCTCTTTTGCTTGCTTGTTGCTTGTTGCTTGTTGCTTGGTCCGTCCATTTGGGTCCGTCTTTGGGTCCGGCTCAGTTGTCCGTCATGCAGAGCGGAGTCCCGTGTCAATGCCGTCAGGAATGATCCTAGGCTTCCTCGGGGCAAAAATCCTATATCAGTAGTGTGCTGCACTGTAGGTGCTATGGTATGGTATGTATGTAGCCAAGGCGTGACATCTACATTTCGCATGGTGCGCCATTCGTCGAGTACATGGGCATGGCACGCACTGTTGCAGATTGATCCCGTTGCTGTGGAAGAACAGTGACGTCTGCCGACAGGTTGTGGTGGCGATCTGGAGTACAGGTGGCCGTACATATGTACAATCACCAGCATACGTTACGTACATAATGTCCCGAATGTGCATGTGGCCGACGGTTGTCTCTCATAATTCACCCGACGAGATGCACACACACAGACACACGCTCCCATGGGGTCTGCCGGCGCTAGGACGACTTGGTGAAGGCAGAAAAAGCAGATTAAGTCGGAGTCAAATCAACGAGTCGAATGGTCTAGCCCCTTACATGGGGCCGCTCCCTCTGCGGCAGGATTCGTCCCCGTTGCGAAGAGGCCTGGCAGGCCGGTAATTCATCAGAATCCCTCCCAGAGGCACACAACCCAGGCCGCACAGGCTCCCACCCACACAGGGACGCAGGGGACAGGGGCCAGCGTATGGACTGAGTGCGGACGGAGGTGCTAGCGGGCAGCAGGCAGTGGGCACGGGCACGTTAGACCCAAAGCAGTAGTCAAGCCAAAGGTCCGCAAAAAAAGGAACAAGCATCACATCGTCTCTTCTTCACCCTCACAAGTCTGGTCGTCTCGTCTCTTTTTCTTACCCTTCTTGTCGCCCCCTCATTCCTTTCTTGCTGTATCTCCTTCGTCCGTCTTGGCCCTCTGACACACACTCCTTCCCCTCGATTTCTCCTGCTCTCTCCCTCGTGTTCCAGACTCCCCGCCTCCGATTTGTCGACCTCCCAGACCGTGGCCCATTTCACCCCCTTAGACTTGTCACCCGCGACACGAGCCACCAGCCGATCCTCCCGACCTCACGGTTCAACGACGCGCGCCAGCCTCCCACCTCCCGAGTAGTCTCAAGAACGCTCCAACCCCGATCCGAGTGCATTTGACGAGTGCGAAATCCCATGCGGTCCTGAGTTTGCATTCCAGCGCGTTCCATTTTCAATCTGTGTCCGGCGGAACAGCCCCGGCGTAGGATCACGATCAGTAACCACGACAACAATCACCACGACTAGCCATCACCATGTCTTCGAAGAAAGATGAAGACGGCTTCCCAACGCCCCAAATCCCACGTTCCGAGGTTCCCGGACCACCAAGCATCATTTCCTCGCGTATGACAGACATTGCTAGCGAAGACGGGGACGAGATGGAGACCAACAAGCAACGGATGAGTCTCCCGAAGAGCGTGGATGTAGGCTCCCGACCCGGGACGGCTCGCACAGGAGTATCCTCCCGGGGTGCTTGGCAGGGCCAGACTTCGCGAAAGAACTACGTCGCCGGCGTCGCGGCCAAGCGAGGAAGCACAGCCAGCACGGGTGCTGGGTCTACCAGCCAAACTCCAAGTTTATCCAACCGCAGCCACGTCCCTTCCCTGACGTCGCAAGCCTTCTTCCGACCTATGAGCTCGCAGAAGTTACAGGCACAGCGAGGCGGCTCTCAGCGTCCACCCACCATGAGCCAACAGTCGCCCACCTTCGAAGACACCAACGAGTTGGGTGGCAGCGTTGCACGACAGAGCATCAACTCGAACCCCATTGCCCAGGTCCAGCGCAACTTGGGCGACGAGGACAACATGCGGCCCCCGCCCTCTCGAGGTACCGAAATGACCGAGCAGGAAACCTTGGACAGGATTACCGCGAATACGAGTCCCAGCCACGGCCACTACCCTGCTGGTAGTTTGACGGATAGCGTTCGTCCTTTGCAGGGCAAGTCTGATCAGAGCCAGCCTGTGCAACACAGGATCAATGTCGACACGAGCTACAGAGACCTTGCCAATCTGCCCAGTCCTATCAAATCCCCACGCTCATTCCGGTCCAGCTTCCTCATGCCGAGCAAGGGTGACCACCAAGGACAAAGTCTTCCCAACCGGAGTACCGAGGGTGCCGAGAAACTGTCCTCGTCCGCATCATCACCGCAGCTTCGACCAATGGATTCTCGAGGGAAGCGTGTCGTGCGTATCCCACAACCCAGAACTAGACAGCCCAATGTCGGCCGCGTACATCAATACTTTGACGGCAACACTGTGTTCTGCCTAGGCGGCCGATGGCAGAACACGAGACAACGACCCATCAACATCGCCACCGGTTGCGCCATCGTTGTCCCGTGTGCTCTCTTCTTCGGCTTTGAAGCGCCATGGCTATGGCACAATATTTCACCCGCAATTCCTATCATCTTTGCGTATCTAGCATATATCTGCTTCTCTTCCTTTATCCACGCATCCGTCTCTGATCCCGGAGTGAGTTATGCCATTGCCTTGCTAGTCCTTTTGACAAATCACTAACAATTAACAGATCCTCCCGCGAAATCTTCACCGATTTCCTCCCATGGACGATGACGATGATCCTCTTCGACTAAGCCCACCAACGACCGACTGGGCCCTAATCAAGTCGGCCGAGTCCAACACGGCGGCCATGGAAGTCCCCGTTAAGCACTGCCGGACTTGCAACATTTGGCGCCCGCCGCGTGCTCACCATTGTCGCCTCTGCGATAACTGTATCGAGACACATGACCATCACTGCGTGTGGCTCAATAACTGTGTCGGGAAACGCAACTACCGATATTTTTTTACCTTTGTCACCTCTGCCACCATTCTTTCCGCCTACCTCATTGGCACCAGCGTTACGCAGCTCACTATTTATGCGCAGCGCGAGGGCGTCTCATTCGGCAAGGCCATGGATCACTTCCGTGTCCCCTTTGCCCTCATCATTCTCGGCTTCATCTTCTTCCTCTATCCGGCTGCTTTGATGGGATATCACATCTTCCTCATGGCCCGCGGAGAGACGACACGAGAGTACATGAACTCACACAAATTTATCAAGAAGGAGCGATTCCGACCCTTCACTCAAACCAACGCCATCAAGAACTTTATTGTAGTTCTCTGCCGACCCCGACAGCCTACTTATTACCAATTCAAGGGCAAATATCATGAGGGTGACCAGCGCTTGGGCATCCACCGAGACAAGCGCCCTCGAACAAACTCTCTTGAGTTGGACAGTGTGAAGCCCTCGTCTGCAGGATTCCAGGGACCTGTGGCACTGCGGGCTGAAAGCAATGCATAATTGCGGCGCATATGAAACTGGACGAAATTCTTTCATTTTTATTGCTAATCTTTGCTACCCTCTATTCTTCCTTTCTTTTCATGACAAGCGGCGCGTCTTCTGGGAAGCATCGACGATACTTTATTCTACAGCAGAATGGGGGAGCGAGCCCTCTGTGTAATGTCTCTTTTATTATACCCTTGACAGTTGACCTCGTGTACTATTTCTTCTCTTTTTTTTTCTTCTCTTGTATCATGTTTTATGGAATGCGGGCTTAGCCGGCAAAAAAGGGGGAACAGGGTTGATGGAGGCTGAACAATGGATGATCTGATATCAAAGCACCTCCTCGTTTGGTATGCAAAATTACTTAGATTTCAATTAAGACGAATTGGGCTTAACTGCCTAGTATGACACCTGGGTTGCTTTGAAGTAGTGCTGGGTTAGCTGTGTCCCATTATCAATACTCGGACATTTCACGTCGGACATTTTTCCATATTGGGCTGAGTAATAGTTGAAGCAAATATTTGTTGTCGCACACATATTTGACGTATTTGCGAGGGAGACTCCTTGTTACGTATCGCCGTTCGTTACGGCTCAACACTAGATGCCAAAAACGTTAAATCGATCAAACGAAACTCTCTCTGAGTGTGGAAACTCACCAAAAACCCATCCACATTCCCCATCGGCAAGGCATTATTCTCAAACTTGGTTATCCATTTTCCCGAGTCCAGGGTAACTGCAGACTCCAGTGACGTTTAAAGGGGGATGCACGTGGAAAGGGATTGGTTGAATTCCAGTGGAGCCGATTGGGTGCAGGTCGGGCCTAGGGACAAGCGGCGGCGGGGCGGCCATGCGATAAGCCTTTTTTTTCGTTCGGCTGTGCAAGGGCGGCGATAAGGAAAAAAAAAAAAAATTTCAGGGCGCTGCCACGGATTTTTGCGCTGACCTCACTGGAGGCGGGGGTCAGAACGTATTAGTCCGCCGCCCAACCAGCCCGCAACTTATCTACTTCTCACACACACACACACTCTCTCTCTCTCATCTTACACGTCGCTTCAAAGGGCCTCGTTGGTTTCGCTTCCCTCCCTGCCCAGCGTCCCCTCAGGCTACAAACAGACTGACCGAGGCCCTGTTCCTGCCGACGACGACGCTGTAAACCCCCCTCCTCCAACAATGCCTCACCCCGTCTCGCCGCCATCGGCTCAACCGACGATGGTCTCAAATGCCTCCTCGCCCCGCCAAGCCAGGAGACCATCAACGACTTGCTCAACACCATCTTCACGGCCAAGACGTCCGCCGCCTCCATCGACGCCTGCTACGCCCTGTGTGAGGTGCTCCTGACTACCGTTGGCTGTGTCGGCCTCACATACTATGGCATCCTCGCCGAGGTCAAGAAGGCTGCTGCCGATAAGAAGTCTGGTCTCCGCCGCGAGTCCAGCCAGAACCTTCTCGGCGCCATCTTTGAGCGCTTCGTCCCCCGCCAGTCCGTCAGCGAGGTTGTCCTCCTGCTCCAAGATGGCGGCATGATCGGCTGCGCCCTCGATGCCCTTGCCGACAAAGGCGCCGTTGTTCGCGATGCCGCCCAGTACGGCCTTGACGCTCTTTTCGTCAACCTCAGCCCCGAGGCCCTCGTCGTCGGCCTCCTCCCCGCCTTGAGCGATTACTTGTCCAAGAAGACTGGCAAGTGGCAGGGCACCGTCGGCGCCTTCAAGTTGTTACAGAAGACTGCCGACAAGGCCCAGCTCGCTGTCGGAGCCACCAAGGAGGAGGCTGCCGACAAGGATGTCCTCCGCGAGGCCATGGGCGCCAAGCTCGCTGGCCTCATCCCCATTGTCGAGGGTGGCATGCACGACCTCAAGTCTGAGGTCGAGAAGCAGGCCGTTCACACCATGAACTCCCTCACCACCCTGCTCTCAAACGATGATGTCGCTCCCCGAATCCCTCTGCTCGTCGACACCATGCAGCATCCTTCCCCGCAGACCCTTCAGAAGGCCATCCACGCCCTCTCCCAGACCACCTTTGTCGCCATCGTCACCTCTCCTGTCCTGGCCCTGTTGACTCCTTTCCTCGAGCGATCCCTCAACAACCCTTCCACGGCTCAAGAAGTCCTGCGACAGACCGTCGTCATCACCGAGAACTTGACCAAGCTTGTCCACGACCCCATTGAGGCTAGAACTTTCCTCCCCAAGCTGACTCCTGGTGTCAGGGGTGTTGTCGACCGTGCCTCCCTCCCTGAGGTCCGAGAGCTTGCTGAGCGTGCTCTGGCAACCATGGAGAAGGCCATGGGTAACGACAAGGACATCGTCGCCCGCACCTCTGGAGATGACGTCGCCAAGGTTCTTGATGAGCAGATCAAGCTCAACGGTGGCCTGGGTGGACACCTCGATTTCTACAAGTCGGTTCGCCCCTACATCTGCGACATGGTTGCCATTGACGTCAACTACCGCTTCGTTACTCGCATCTCGGCCCGTATCGCGCCTTATCTTTTAAGTCTGATGCAGAACTCCGAGGCTTCTCAGAAGGTTGCCGATGCCGTTCAGCAGTACTACGTTGACGAGGACCACAAGCGATACGGAGAACCCGAGAAGGAGGACGATGGCGAGGTCGAGATTGTCAATGCTGACTTCTCCCTTGCCTACGGCGGCATGCTGCTGCTCTCTCACACCAACCTCCGACTTCTCAAGGGTCACCGTTACGGTCTGTGCGGCCGCAACGGCGCCGGAAAGTCGACTCTGATGAGGAGCATTGCTAACGGCAAGCTCGAGGGCTTTCCTCCCCAGGATGTTCTCCGAACCTGCTACGTTGAGCACAACCAGGGTGAGGATGCTGATATCAGCATTCTCCAGTTCGTGTCCAAGGACCCCGAGATTGCCACCCAAGGCCAGGAGCGCATCTCGGAAGTTTTGGCCGAGTTCGGTTTCACCGCAGGCCCCGAGGGCCGACAGTCTGAGAAAGTCGGCTCCCTCTCTGGTGGTTGGAAGATGAAGCTCGCACTTGCCCGAGCCATGTTGCAGCGCGCCGACGTCCTTCTCCTGGACGAACCTACCAACCATCTTGATGTCGCCAACATTGCCTGGTTGGAGAACTACCTCAAGACCCACCCCGACATTACTAGTTTGATCGTCTCCCACGACTCTGGCTTCCTGGACAACGTCACCACTGACATCTACCACTACGAGCCCAACAAGAAGTTGGCCTGCTACAAGGGTAATCTGGCTGCCTTCGTCAAGGTCCGCCCTGAGGCCAAGAGTTATTATACCCTTTCGGCTTCCAATGTCCAATTCAAGTTCCCCCCACCCGGTATCCTGACTGGCGTCAAGTCCAACACTCGAGCCATTATCCGAATGACCAACGTCACGTTCTCGTATCCTGGTGCCCCTAAGCCTTCCCTTTCGGATGTTTCTTGCCAGCTTACTTTGTCGTCTCGCGTTGCCATCATTGGTCCCAATGGTGCCGGAAAGTCAACCCTCATCAAGTTGCTTACTGGTGAGACCATTCCTTCTGTCGGAAAGGTCGAGAAGCACCCCAACCTGCGTATCGGATACATCAAGCAGCACGCTCTGGAGCACGTTGAGATGCACCTTGAGAAAACCCCTAACCAGTACCTTCAGTGGCGATACGCTCACGGTGATGATCGTGAGGTCCACATGAAGCAGACTCGTATGCTGTCTGATGCCGATCGTGCGCAGATGGACAAGTTCGTGGACTTGAAGGATGGAAAGTCTCCTCGCCAGATCGAGTCGCTCGTTGGTCGACAGAAGTGGAAGAAGTCGTTCCAATACGAAATGTAAGTTGCCGCCCCACCGTTTCACCCATAATCCACTTGGAAGCTAACAGATAATAGTAAATGGCGTGGTTTGATGCCCAAGCACAACTCTCAGATTTCTCGTGAGACTCTTATCGAGCTTGGCTTCGACAAGCTTGTCCAGGAGTTTGACGATCACGAGGCCTCCCGAGAGGGTCTGGGTTACCGTGAGCTTCAGCCCAAGGTCATCTCCAAGCACTTCGAGGACCTCGGTCTCGACCCTGAGATCGCCAATCACAATGAGATCGGCTCGCTTTCCGGAGGACAGAAGGTCAAGGTTGTCATTGCTGGTGCCATGTGGAACAACCCCCATCTCCTGGTGCTCGACGAGCCTACCAACTTCTTGGACCGTGACTCTCTCGGCGGCCTCGCTGTCGCCATTCGCGACTTTAAGGGTGGTGTTATCCTCATTTCTCACAACGAAGAGTTCGTCGGTGCCCTGTGCTCTGAGCAGTGGCTGGTTCGTGACGGACGCGTCGCCCAGCGTGGCACCGCCGCTGTCAGCCTCGACCGCTTCGAGGACAGCCGTCCTGGCAGCGCCGTCGCCAGCACTGCCGCCAGCACTGCCGTCAACTCTGTTGTTAGCAGCGCTGTGAACTCGGGCGTCGAGGACAACTCGGAAATGAAGTTCAAGGCCAAGAAGAAGCGCAAGATGACCAAGAAGGAGCTCAAGGAGCGCGAGGCCCGTCGTCGTCTTCGTCACATCGAGTGGCTCAGCAGCCCCAAGGGAACTCCCCACCCCCCTGACACCGATGATGAGGACAACTAAGCCCCTTGAACAAGAACATATTATTTCCTTCTGTTCTTCCCTGCAATTGTGGGTTTCTCTGGTTTGCGTCATTTCGCAACCAGATGGTAGATTGAAGTGTCTTTGAATGCATTTTTGCCCATAGATGACGAAATGACAACACATGTCGGGACGCCTTAACGTGTCCGCGAAAATATGGAAAAAGGATTTGGGTTTGTTCGTTAAAAAGCATGCACGATTATTACAATGTGTTATGCACACCACGCACAAGTAGATAGATTAGATCAAGTCGTTTGTAGACTGCAACGGGCATAGAGGCGTTACATTTCTTTTTTTATAGATAGGCTAGGATGAAATATATTCTTGGACTAATCCCTTCGTCGAACCTCACATGTGTGTTATTTCACCCATGAATAGTCACGTAGCTGATGAAAAGTAGCCGTAGACTTGTCAACGGGTGACAGCAGTCGTTAAAAAAGGACCACAAAATCAGGAGTATGTTTGAATGATAAACCGGCCAATCGCTTGAATCTCAAATCATCTATGAAATGGGGTTTTGAAAATCAACAGACTTGTGGAACCCTTCCGGTCTGTTGTTCCATTTCTCATTTCCCATGACCCCGGAACTCCCGATCCCTGTATGGATACATGTAAACGAAATCGAGCGTGAACTGTAAACAAAAGAGTAAATAGACCATAAATGCAAGACGTACGAAAGAAGAAGAGGGAGAATATGAACAAACGAATGGAAGTTGACACTCAAGGATGAGGTCCGAAAACACAACCCTACCTCAAAAGGTGAAAGTCAACAGAGCGGGGTTGAGAACCAACGGGAGAAAGAAATGACTTGCGGAGAGAGTAGCGATCGGCAAGATGGCAGATAAGTCGTTGATGTGCCAATGATACGGTACAAATGGAGCTGTGGCGAGAATTACCATGGCGACGATGAAAAGAAGAGACAGAGCCATGGAGAATTTGAACTATGGAAGCGCGTTAGCAATTGAGCAGGGCATGGGACGGTAGGTTGAGGAAATGCTCACCTTCTTGAATATCCTGGGAACCTCAATGAAGAAGTTTGAGAATTCGGCCTCCTTGGAAGTGGCTCCCCAAGTCATGTCAATCTCGAACATGTGGGCCAGAAGAGCCTGGCTGACATGCAGAGAAAGGCCGCCAAAGAAGATAGCCATCAGGAACATCCACTTGAAGTTCTCTATCAAGGAAGCGAAGAGACTCTTCTCACCAGTGCGCCATCTCATAACTGCCAAGGCAATGTTTCCGAGGCCATGGAACACTATAACTATGGTGATCCACACCTGCCAAGAGTCAAGATAGAACTTGTCCAGATAGCCTCTGTACCAGCCCATTACGAAGTAGTTGGCTGTGGCCACTATCCAAGCAGCACCGATAGCGTAATACGTACCGATGTAGGATATAATAGTAATCTTGGAAGTAAAGCGGATGTTAGAGCAAAGGAAGCGCCTGAATAGAGGTGTGAAGGGGCCTCGCCAGAGCCAGGTACGAATGGGATTGAAGAGAAGCTCGTTGCATCCATACGCGTACTTTTCCCAACGAGCTAGCTCATCGTACACTGTCAATGACACGCCCTCCTTAAAACCTTCTCCAGCCCAGGAAGCCATGCGAATGTTGTAGCCACTGCACTGTAATCGGAGAGACATTTGGAAATCCTCAGAGACGTGACTCTCGGACCAGAATTTGTCGTAGCCGTCCTCTTGGTAAGCAACTTGTTGAATGGCTGACCAGCGGAGGATCGCGTTGTGTCCAACAAATGGAGACACATCGCCATTTGCTACGGCATATCGAACAGCAGAGTATACAAGACTGGTGAAGAAACTGATGCCACTCTCAAAGTAGGTCCAGACGACCTGCATGACGGTAGACGAGAACTGGATGATGGCAACATCAGGAGACTGTTCCATTTCCGACACGGCATCTAGCAAGCAGTCGGCAGGAACGCGGGTGTCGGAGTCAACCAGAAGAATATAGTCGCCAACACGGATGTTGCCATCGGCCCAGGATCTGCCGTCATCTTCGAGAACTTCCTTAAGAGCTTGCTCATATGCCCAAGCTTCATCAGCCTGGTTCCAAGCCTCGTCTCGCTTGATCAGCTGTAGCCTCTCTTCGACCTTGCAAGAAAGCATCAGGCCATGGTTCATGTTTGAAGCCTTCTTGAACTTGCCCTTGCGCTGGAAACCCTCATCGCCGTTCTTGGGACGAGCAGTCCAACCGATACTATTGTCGGCGTAAAAGTCAATACGAGCATCGCGTTCTTCCTCTCCAATGAGCTGGAGGCCGTCGTCATTGATGAACATGTTAGCTGAGCCGCCCTGAAGTTCATATGTTGACATGGCCTGCTTGATGGACTTGACGGTTGGAGCTATTACAGCAGCAAGACCTTCCTTGTAGACGGGGCACTGAACTGTGACGTGAGGGAGGACGGGGGTATGTAGCCTGCGAGGGGCTCGAGCCGAGTAAAATTTGGAGTTTACTGTCAACTGGCGCATAGGACCGAAGATCTGAGCCAAGGAGCCAATGACAGTCTGGCCAATAAAGAGAGTGAAGAATAATTGAACGGGAGTTAGGGCGATGAGAGCAAGGCGAGTGTAGTTCCTGTCAATGGACACTTCAATGGCCAACTGCCGCCAAGCAGCGCCGAGGCCAGTGATAACGAGAGCGAGGGTTAGGGAGATGAGAACTGAGTTCAAAAGATGGATTGGGCGGGCCTCAGGCTTGGGCAGGCCTGTCTCCTCATCGATCTCATACTCAGCAGAAGCTTCAGGATTATCTTCGTCATCCTCAGGCCTTCCAGAGTTCCAAACTAGTTCCATAAGCTCGGACTCAATGATTTTCGCTCGAGAAACCAGATTTGTTACCTCATCGTCCCAGACGATGAGAAGACCGACGTCTCCAATAAACGCAGCGTATTGATTCTTGCGGGCTCGGGGAAGATCAGTGATGCTGGGAATAATTTGCACACGGAGACCATTGGCTAGAGGTACATCAACAGCATCTGGAGACCATTGCATAAATGTTCTGATGACTCGAGAGTTGACAGTCATGGCGCACTTGGACTCTTAATTAACTTCAACTTCGTCCAAGACATGGGATGTCAAGCTTACCTGGATATTGAGAGCAGCGCAAGCAATGGCAAATTGTGATTGACCTAGCTGAGGAGGACATGCGATGTATTGACCGCGACCTTGGCCGAGGAGGACGCCTTCAATCTCACCGGTGTCATCACCAACCCAAAGTTGAGAGCATTGCTGCTGGTAGAGATAATTGACCATGACTTCGTGCTTGACTTCATCAACCACATCGAGAGCACCGGCCCTCGAAAGTGAAGGTGGGATATCCACGATCTTGGCAAAACCAGGTGCCTTTTCTATGTTTAAGGGGAGTGGTGTTGGTGGCATTGACAAGCGTGATAGACGCCTGCTCGCTCTCCTGTTTTCCTCGGCCTCCGCCTCGGCTATTGAGGGGGTTCTGATGTAATTTCGAATCCCCATTTTAAATGATGGACTGAATTCAACAGTGAAAATGAGAGACAGAAAACTGTTGTTATCGTTGTTTTATCAGGCTGTCTGAGCCAAGTCGAATGGGTCTGTCTCGTTCGAGTTGAGACACAAAGAGTGTCTTGGCTCGCTTTCGCTCTCCGTATAAGGTGAAACCAGGTGTAATCACTGTAGATATAGAAGGAATGTCTTGAAGTTGCAGTGATCCCAAAATGAGTGTGGGTATGAAGCAAGAACCTGAAGAGTATTAGTATGTGGCATAGGAACCTAGAAGGCCTACACACGACTAGGTGGTAGAAATGTCTCAAGCGATGAAGCACACCGAGAACATAGTCGAAAGGACATGCATGATATGATATGAGAGTGACTTACAGAAAAATTAATGCAGGAACGACGTCCTCCAAGTTGGGACGAGGTGGTCTAGGGAGGAAACATAACGAGGGGGGGAAGCGGGCGGCCGAGGTGTTTTTGAAGCACTGTGGAAGTAATCACAAACCCAAAGAGAACCGGCGCCACAGCGTAGGAGCAGGTCCGCGGCAACCAAGAAAAAGCGGAGCATGGACCGGCATAGTGAGGAAGCTATCGACGGGTAAGTCTCAATCTCGACTCGACAGAGCTTCGGGTGGGACTAAGCCCGAGTAGCATAGGTCTGGACGTAATAGCATGAAGGTGGTGGGCGAGAGGTATGGGCGTGTGAGTAAATGGAATCAGCAACAACCTTGTGGTTTTCACCAGCCCTTTGGATTGGCTAGTGAGACCTCGTGAGGAGGTGTGTCTCAGAGACCCTGGGGGTAGGAAGAGCATCTTGGTGGAGCCCCGCGTTGAATGTGTGCCCGCCAACAAGGACGCCGAGTGGACAAGGACTAGAACAGGGTCAAGGCGAAGTGGAGATACACACGCAACGAGATTGAATTTGAAGTAGAAGCAAGAAGGCCGCTGCCAGAGCGACTGAGGTGAGTCGATTCATGTTTGTGCGAAACTGGAATGACCTCTTCGGCCGAGAGAGGGGTATGGGCGGGTCACGGTGAAGGCTCTTGAGTATTGAGGCCGCGGACCTGGGATAATTTGAATTCATGTTTTCCCTGCAAACCCGTAGCTTCCTTTGAAGTTGTTCTGTTGCTGTATGTCCCTGGTACCATCACCCTCATTGTGAGGGAGCACCATGGCCAGAATTAACCCAGTGGCGACAGAAAATCTTCAAGAAAGATCTGCGAAACGGGAAACGGGTGCAACAGATTGTAGTGTCCGTGGAGATAGCAAAGTTGAGAACCTAGGCAAGGGCAATAACAAACGTGGAGACAAGGAGTCGTGATCATAACAATGGTGATGTGAAATTGTCAAACAACAGTGGTGGCGACTGAAGCAGGCAGTGAAATGTAATCCAAATAGGGAAAGCGTGGGAAAGTGCAACAACCCAGTGGTTGTCGGGTCTTATTTGGTTCAGGAGAGGCCGATTGTTTCCGTGTTGAGGCTAGAGAATGAGTGACTTGGATTTGCATCTTGAAGGTGATGGTTCTGTGATGGTCTCGGAGGGTCTGGAGGCTGAAAGCGGGTGATTGACTTTGGGCCTTGAGCTAATCGAAGGCAAGCGCAATCGAGGTGAGGGGATAGCTCCGCTTCCCTCTCCACCTGACAGCTCGAAGGGTGTGTCTGATACTTCGACCGTAGAAGGCACGATCTAGTGAGACAATCCAACTACCGCATCCAGCATTCTCCACGTGGCCTGTTTTTGCTTTCTTTTCGGCTTCGATTTTTACCTCTGCATCGCTCGTACAATAATATGCGCATACATCATAATACAGAATAAAAAAGTAAATAAAATTTCAACACCTAGGAAACCTGTGTGAAGGATCCTAGTCGCTTGGTTGAATGGCAATTCTCACTGCCAGTGCCCATGCTTGACCATTTCACGTGGCCACTCTGTCAAGAATACGTACCACGACCCTAAAACAAAGCTACCTACAGTGTGCATCTTGTCCAGTATTCTTAATTGTCAACTCTCACCTTTGATGTCGATGTGGTGCTTGCTTACGAAAATATCCACATATACACTCTCCTGGAGAGTTGCACTCAATCTTCGCGTGGGAGGATGGCGCATTCCTCAACTCACAGCTTCTCCTGATTTCCTGATTCTCAACCGAACCATCACCCGACACCTCAAGACAGAAGCTTTGCACCATCATGCTTCTCCATTAAATTCTGTCATTGAAGAAAACAACCACCCCGGCAATTTCATTTTATCGCCTGAGTCATTTTGTTTACTCTATTTTGAAAAGCACCGAACCCTTGTGGACTGTGTTTACAGCTTGATCCTCATCACAGTCGTCTGTGGGTTTGCTGTCAAGCCTGCCTCACAAGCATGTCCTAAAAGAGCTCACTCACGCCCAAGCACCTTATCCTGATGGGTTTGCTTTTAGAAATATCGAACAAAGAACGAGATATTGACAACCATCAAGCCTGGGAGCCGCTCACCTCCAATCCATACTCGTGATAAGATCGTGTGTGACAACCTTTCCCTGCACTGAAGTAATTCGCAGGCTTACCAAAGAGCTCTCAAAGTCAACAAAGAAGCTCTTTTCAACTTTGTCCTCGAGCTCTTGAAAGAGCTTGCGAATAATAAACTCACGAGGCTTGACAGCAATACTTCTCCTAAGGCCAGGGTAGCTTGAAGCTCGGGCATGAGCTCCCCACGTGGCCATACACGGGAAGCATCTAGGTCCCACCAGAGCTACCACAAGCCACCTCTTGAACGAAGCTCTTGGTGTAGCTTTCGGTGAGGCCCGTGAGGCCCGCGTCGCCGCATACACCACCTCTGTCAATGATAAAACAGCATCGGCTTTGTGAGTCCTCGCGGGTCTGCATCAGAAGCCACCCCGCCGAGCTTGGGGACCTGGACCAGCGCCTACCAGAACATAATAGCAGCGATCACTACAAAGGTGGCAACCCATTTTCATCCAATGGACTAACGTCATAGTAGCCTGGAGACTTCCTGCTCCATCCATGTCCTTCTCCGATCCCAGTGTATGTCCACGATGACGGTGACACGGTGACACGGTGCCTTTGAGCCGCGAGCAGTAGTGTATCATGTATGACCTACTTGCTGCACCGAGAGGTGGCAGGCAAATTCTTAGTCTCACATCTAATCATGTATCATCGCGATCTATATGACCCGGCTCCTTATCTAGACGGCACTCACCATCTTGAATAACAATCTTGTGCGCCCATCTGGCCAGACGCATCGTGATCGCAGAGGGACAAAGATTTGTGCCAATTTGGGAATGATGTTGACAGGCCAAGAGAAGTACTGACTATCAAAAATTCGTAAGCAACACTCTGGTGGGTTGAAATCATTGTGGCGACCAGCGTGAGAATTGATGTTTTTCGGTCTTCCCCATCCGGCCGTACTCGAAGCCTTGTCTTGTCCCCGTGGCGTCAGAATAACTCTCCTTGATGATGATTTCTCGTTGGAAAGGCGAAAGAAATCACAGAAGCCCTCATGAGTCATGAGGATAACACTGACCCAGTGCTTCAAGCTAGCAAGTTGTTGCAGAACCGGCTTGTTCTACTCTCCCAGACTACGGCAACCCGAGAGGTCCCACTCCACCAGTCGCGACTTCGACCTCGTGGCCTGTGGCCTGGAGGAGTGGCTTGATGATACATCTGAGGCGAGGGATGGTGAGAAAATCGCAATGACTGAGTCAGACATGGGGAAATCTTCCCCCCTCTCTGTGCAGGCTGCTCCGAGTCCTTATGACCAGAAACCATCGGCGTGGCCGCAGCTTGACTTCCATAGCGCCAGTGGCTTTTCGTGGATCGCGTACGTGGGAGCACATCACTCCAGAGCCTTCAAAGTTTAATAGCTGTAGGCCCCCGTCTTGGTGGCGCCGCGGTGCCTGGGAAGTCGTTGAATGTTTGCATTTGCAGTGAGTCGTGTGGATGAGGTTTGTGGACATGAGTGGTCATTGGAATTGTGTGTCAAAATTCAACGTTCTTTGACGAGGGCACGAGGCTTGTCACTCATAGAAGGGAGAAATAGAAATAAGAAAAAAAAGAAAGAAAGAAAAAAGAAACCACTTGAAATCATTTCTAGGTCAATTTGAATGTGGAACATCAACCAATTTCTAGAGTAACCTTGGAGAGGTTCAAATGTGTTCGTGGTGGTGCTATGGCTACCCTACACTACACTCAGAGGCGACTTGGGCCAAGATCCCGAACTGTTGTGTCTGTGTAAACTTTATTCTGCATCGTAGGTGGACAGTAGTAGTGTTTGTTGACAGAACAAAAACCACCAGGAGCTCGGTGACGAGCTTGTGTGGATTCCCACGGGAACAAGTGGTGTTCCTGTGGAGAAGCATTCAGCTCTCCATGCTCAACAACGCCGAGACCAGCAGAGTGCTAGCCAAACAGGGCTTGGAGCAAAGCCAAATCGTCTGATGTAATTGTAAACAATATACAGGCACGCGCAGGGACGGTCATAGCGGGCGACATGCGCAACAGGTCAGTCCAGATCAATTGGGATTCATAAGGAGCAGCTAGATAGTGGTCACAGAATGCAATCACCTATTTACAGTGCAGGGATTCCCTTATAAGGATACATAGCCTCAAGACCTAGGCCCATAAGGCCCCCAAGGTCGGCTTATAGCCGGCCGCTATATCTATAGCGATAACTACCTTTACCTAGCCGCTATATCTATTAATACTCTTTTTAAGCTTAATTAAGGGCTTATCTTTAGGTGCTATTATAAGGCTATTTTAACCTTCTTATATATATATTTTTTATATAATTATAGAGTTATTCTTTTTTTATTGCTAAGGCAATTATCTATTTAAGCGGGACTTCTTTACTATAGTTAAGGGCATTGCTATAAGCTTTTATAGGCACTATTTGCATTTACTTTAGTGTTTTTAATATAGCATTTCTTTTAATTTTAGCTTTAATTTTAAGGCATTAATAAAAAAATAATGCAATAAGCCTATTAATAGCTTTATAAATATATTAATAATATTTTTAATAAAAAGGATATATTATAGTTTAATTATATTATTTTTAATGGCCTTTTTTATAAAATAATACTATACTTAAATATACTTTATATAAATATAGAATTTAAAGTTATATATTAGCTTTATAGTACTTTAGTTATTTATAAAGATTACTATTAGGGCAATTAATAGACTATTAAGTTTCTCTATAAAGCTTTTTATTTATATAATTTATAATACTACTTTTATTAATATATAGTATTTAGCTTTTATTAAGGACTTTACTATAGTCTTTTAATGCTTATTAAATTATATAATTAAGCCTTTATTTATAAGAAATATATATCTTTTAATTAATTATATTATTTTTAAATAGCTAATATAATTAAAGTTATAGTAATTATAAAGACTAAATAAATTACTATATAACTTTTTCTTAAGGCAGTAATAATAAATAAAGTAATTAAGGCTCCCTTTAATATATTATAGTATCCTTTTTATAGCCTTAAGTTATTATTTATTTAAGCTATTTAAAAAGTATGCCTAAAGACTATATATAAAGGCTAGATTAAGCCAGCTTTACTATAAAAGATAGTTAACTTTTCCTACTATTAATATATATTCTTTACTAATAGCCTTTATACTAAAAATATTAATTATCTTAATTAAATAATAGATTTCTATTTCTATTAGTATATTTATAGCTTTATAATTAAAGTATTTAAATTACTTAAAGATATTTATTATATAGTCTTTTTATAATAGTATAAGCAATTTATCTTTTTTTGCTATAATAGCTATATTTAAAAAGAGCTTAAAAAATTTAAGTAACTTTATCTTTACTTTCTATATAAATTTATTAGCAAAAGTATTTATATTTTTATTATTATTAATAACTATAAGTATATTATCTATATATATAATTA
Source organism: Aquanectria penicillioides (assembly GCA_003415625.1). Lineage (NCBI taxonomy): Eukaryota > Fungi > Ascomycota > Sordariomycetes > Hypocreales > Nectriaceae > Aquanectria > Aquanectria penicillioides. The sequence continues at coordinate 3,282,547 of PYIU01000004.1, read as the reverse complement.
TAATAATCTTCTTTACTTAATCTATATAGACTATAGTATTGCTTTATAGCCTTTTAAGGCTTAATTTATTAAATATCTTTTTTAATTTCTTTTGCTACTATTAGGCACTTTACTTAAGGCTATATAAGGCTATAAGCAATTATATAATATACTTAATGCCTTATTTATAGCCTACTTTTTTAGCTAAATATTTATACTTTAGATCCTTAAAGAATTTATTAAATAAAAGAAAGGTTATAATATAAATATTTTCTTTTAGCTCTTTATTTAAATATATTATAATTATATTATTTTATAATAGCTTTTTTTTAATTTATATAGTATAAATAAGTAATATCCTTTAGAAGTTAGTTCTTATAGTTAAGAAAAAGGTCTTTTAGTAATTAATACCTTTCTTTTATATAAAGCTATATACTATAAGTTAAGCTTTATATATAACTATTATACTATTTTTATCTTTTTTATATTAATTTACTTACTTTACTATAAGTAGTCTTTTGCTTTTTAGTAACTCTCTTTTTAAAATAAATTTAAATATGCCTTTATTAATAAGGGCATAAATCTCCTTAAAGAATGCCTCCCTTTAAAGGTTAGTATTTAATTAGTTAAAAGCATTATAGACTATAGCTAAATTAGCATTAATATAGGCAGCTAGAATTTACTTCTTTATAGCTATTATTAGCATTATAAAGTATTTCTTAAAGTTATTAAATGCTTTTTTTAGCTATAATTAAATAATCTCTTTATTTTTTACTATAGGCAATAGAATAGGCTTATAAAATACTATATATATTATTATAATAACTTTCTTTATTTTAAGGTTTTAAATCCTATATACTTTAGTTTTTTAAAATTCTATAAGAATTTCTTTTTAACTATAAGGCAGTATTTTTTTAAATTTATTGCACTTTTTCTATTTAATATAAATAAATGCCTTTAACCTTAAAATCTATAGATACTTAATGCTTAATATATATTCCTTTTTTAAGATTAAATCTATAAAATAAACCTTATAAAGAGTCTTTTAGTTTAATAACCTTATTGCTATAATATTAGCAATATATATAACTATAAGAATAATCTCTTTTTATAGCTTAAAAGGGATATTTATTGCTATTATTATGCTTTTTGCCTTCTTTTAAATTATATAGTTTGCCTATTTAATAAAGCCATTCTATTTATAGCTATATAGCAATATAATAATTGTAAGGATCTCTATCTTTAAAAGGAGTTTATTAATCTTTCTATTAATAAATTTATAGCTGCTATTAAACTATATCTTTTAGGGCAAACTATAGGCTATAATAATTTTAAACACTAAAAGATCTTTTTCTATTAAAGTAATAATATTGCTTTTTTTCTTAAGTAAATTGCTATAAAAGTAATAGCTTTTATTATTAGTTATAAGCTTAAAATACCTCTTTTTATTATATATATATAGACTTAGCTCTATAAAGTCTATATAAAGGAAGTTAAGTATATAATTTACTCTTTTTTATAGTATTTTCAATAAAAACCTTATACTTTTAATAAGCTTATAGTCTTTATAGAGTATATTAAGCAGCTTATAATTATTAAGCCTACCTTTTGTAACTTTAAAGGTATAATTAAAAGCTTTTTAATCTATATAAATAAGTCTTTAATGCTATATTCTTACTTTAAACTATTCTATTTATATTAATATTATCTTAAGAGTAAAATAATAGCTTATTATATCTTTTATTACTTTAAGTAAAAACCTTTAATTAAGGATATTAAGGGTTATAAAGATTTTACTATTACTATTAAAGATTTTATTTTTAATTATATAATTACTAAAGAAATAGACTTTTTTATTAAAGATTATATTTAATAGAAAATCTTTAATAAAAATTATATCTTTAAGTATTATAGTCCTTATTCTTTTTCTTTCTATAAATAGTATAACTATTACTATTCCTATAGCTATAGGGTATATAATGCCTTTACTTATAAAAATTAGTATTATTTTATTAAGTTTATACTATTTATTTTCTTTAAACTATTTAAAGTTATTAATAGTATATATATTAACTTTTAAGTCCTAAAGCTAGCAGTCTTTTTAATTAATAAGGCTTAATTCTATAGATATTAAAATAGTAATAAAATTGCTATTTCCTTTAGCCTTTAGTACAATATTATTATTAATATTAAAGGGACTATATAACTACTATTTTAATAGGCTAGAAATTATTGCTATAGCTGCCTTTTCTATTAATAACCTTATAAAAGCATTACTAAAGAACTTTTTTGCCTTTAAGCCTTTATAATATATAAAAATAGCATTATTATTATTATTAAAGTTATTTTTAGCTTTTTTTATATTTTTAGTACTTTACTTACTTAATTCTATATATAAGGCAGTCTTTTTAATCTTTTTAATAGTTTTATTATTATTATCTTTCTTCTTTAACCTTTTATTTTTACTGCCTTTACTCTCCTTCTATAAAGATAGGCAGTTTTTTATAATATAACCTTTTTAATTATAGTTAAAGTATTTACTGCTTTTAGAATCTTTTCTATAGTTATTTTTTTTATTTAATTAAGCATTTATCTATATGCCTTTTTTATTACTAAAGTCTTTACTTTTCTTTTAAAAAGTCTATAAACTTTTAGCTTTATTAATAAAGTCTTTTTATATTTTATAAATAAATTAATATTTCCTTTTTTGCTTATAGTTATATTAAAGTGCATTTTATTTAAAAAAGACCTTTTTAATACTATTTATAAACCTTATTTTTTTTTAATACTTAAGAAGCTTGCTATTAGCTTTAATAATGCTATTTATAATATAATAAAAGTTATTAATATAACTTTAGACCCTTTATAGTTTCTTTAAAGTTAAAGACTTTAATTTTTAATAAAGGTTAATTAAGCTTTATTAAAACTTTATATTATTATATTTTTTTATTAATAGCTTAATAGCCTTTATATTAATCTTTACTAAAAATAATAATAGCTTTAATTTTTATAAAACTATTATTTCTATAATAGCAATTAAATATATTTCTTTTAAATATAAAATTTTAATCTTTTTATATTACTTAATAATAATTATAATATAAAAAAAATATCTCTTTTAAATAGCTTAATTCTTTAATCCCTTAAGTATATTATCTCTTTTTATCTTAAAATTAAAACTAATAAAATCCTTAATTTTAATTAATTATAAATTTATAATCTTCTTTTTGCTTAAAATAAACTCTATTAATATCTTTCTATTCCTTAAAAAACTAAATATTTTATTTAAAGCTTTTAAGGGCTTCCTTAAGGTATAAAAAAATTAGCTTTTTTAATACTTAAAGCTTTTATTTTTATTATTTTTTACTTTAAATTTTAATTTATCTTTAGGCTATATTTTATACTTAATCTTTAATTTATTTTTAATCTTTTAATTAAAGTGCTTTTATAGTTTTTATATTTATTATATTATCTTTATTATTTACTATATTATAATGCTTAAATTTAGCTAAATCTTTTATAGATCTTTTTTAATAGGCTTTATTAATCTTTTAAAAAAAAGTAAAAGATCCTTAAGATTATCTTTTCTTTTAATAAAATCTTTTTTATTATTAATCTATTTAATTGCTTTAATAATAAAGACTAGCTTTAAGGCTAGCTTTAAAGCTATTACTTAAGTTTTAAGACCTTAATTAATTAATATTATAAGCACTAACTTTAAGGGATAAACTTTAGGTTAATTTAAACCTTTTAAATAGCTATAATTTCTTTTTAAATTAAAGCTTTAGGCTTATAATCTATAAATAATATATAGGCATATATAGGGATGGTTACAGCAGGCAATATATGCAATAGATCGGTCTAGATCAATTAGGATTTATAAAGAGCAGCTAGATAGTGGTTGCAGAATGCAGTCACCTATTTACAGTGCAGGGATTCTCTTGTGAGGATATATGGCCTCAAGACCTAGGCCCACAAGGCCCCCAAGGTCGGCTTGTGGCCGGCCGCTATGTCTGTAGCGGCGACCACCTTCGCCCGGCCGCTATATCCGTCAACAGTAATCCATCATACACGCAAAAGCGGAACCTGGATGAATGCGCTAACCACATGCCTCTGACATTGCATGTCTCACTCACCCTGGCGCTGGCCCCTCATGCATGAGTGGCCATATAGTAGCTATTGTGAGCTGGCAAACTCCCAGACAAGAAAGCCCTTATAGCTTAGGGGTAGAGCGTTGCACTTGTACTCCGACAGGACACTTCAAGGCATGCAAAGGTCGGCGGTTCAATTCCGCCTGGGGGCATTTTCTTTTTGAATTCTTTTGCAATATTTTTTGTCCTTTGGTTTCGCGGAGCTCTGTAAGAAAAATAAACCATCATTTGGATCCTCCCCATGGCGTGGTGGTTAATTAACTCGAGCTCCGCTGTCCCGTTAGCCCCGATCCGAGACCCACTCCGGTCAGGATCGGGTGGCCGCCGTCCTAGATCGGCCCGCATTGGGTGGTGCCCATGCGAGAGAGAAGCTTTCGAGAGCTGCAGCCTGTAGCACGCAGCCATGGACGACGCATTAAGACCATTCATTGCCATTGTGATCCGTGCGTCGGGGTGGCAAGTGCTTCACGGAATGAGTCGCAAGCCCCATGAGCCACTGTCATCATCTTCAGAGCAAGGCAGCATTGTGTTGTGAGCTTCGGGGGTGAGCGCCACCTCGTCACTATTAGTCCATTCTCTCTCACACGGTCAAGATGGAGATGGGTGAGAAAAACAACAAGTAAGACGTAGTCAAAATGCTAAGTAGAAAAGTAGCTACTGAAGAAATGGTATCTAGATTCCTGCTGATACAATTTCCAAGAAGGCCGATTTGGTGATTCCTATTGTACAAAAAGAAAAGAGAGGAGAAAAGAGAGAAAGGAAGAAAGCAAACAACAATCCTGGTCCCGCCATTTTTGGCTTCTATAACTATATGCAGAGGAGTAGATAACAACAAAAGAGACGAGTTGAAGAAAACGAGAGTGAGACCGTTGTTTCTAGGATAATACGGGGAACCTGGTGAAGTCTCGAGGTGTCGCTCTGGAGCGCCTTTACAAATCCTCGTTGCCATCGCACTGCTGCATTATCTTGACCCTCGAAATCTCAAGCGTCGGCCGCTTCCAGGTTGGATACCACTGGCCGCGGGCGTTCCAAAAGTCCTTCCTGGCCGTCGTTGAGTTGTCGGCCCAAGGCTTGCCCGACTTTCCGTCCTGGAACCATCCATTTGTGCCTCCCACAGCAAGGCTCATGCTGAGGTAGAAGTACTGATCGAAGGGCGCGTTGAGGCTGTTTGTCGTGGTCCACGGGTCCGTGAGAGTGGTGCCGTTGGCCTGCAAATCGGAGAACCCGCCGCGCTTCCACATGGGTTTCTTGAATTCTGTATAGGTGACCTGCAGGAGATAGTTGTTGATGTAGGTGAAGAGGTACTTCTCCGACCACTCCAGGCCGAACGTGTTGAAGCCGGCGCTGTAGGTTGTGTGCAGGGCCTGGCGCTTGGTGTTGGTTCTCCACCACGCATCCAGGGCCGCGCTGGGGCCCCAGTGGATGGCCGAGTTCACGATGTTGTTTCCTCCTTGCGCATAGGTGTAGTTGTTTCCGCGAGATTGAGCAATGTCGATTTGTCCCGACCGTGGCCAAGCGCCGTATTTGTTGTCGACAGGGCGCATTTCGATGATTGGCCACAGCCAGTCGCCCTCGGGAAGCCTTGCGGTGACCTCGACGCGGCCGTACTTGATTTTCGCGCCCTTCTTGGAGTTTATGCGACCGGATTTGACCGGGGGCACGATGGTTCCGTCGGTGACGTTGGTCGTGGCATGGCAGCTGGACCAGCTGGAGCCTGTGCAGGTCTTGTCCTTGATCAGGTTGATGATGGTATCCTTCTCGACGAGATTGGCATCCTGGAGTCCTGCCTTGATGACCAGACAGCCTCCATCGACGAAGATGTTTTCCTCGCTGGCAGTGGTCTGCTGAAACTGACCGGACCTTTGCGAGTGTTAGAAATCCAATCCCTTGCGTCTCAGGAAAAAAAAAAAAAAAATCGCATGACACTCGGAGATGAGACTTACCCGTAGCCGCCAACTTCTACTTCCTTGGTCCAGATGGCAGAGTTGAGCTCGGTTTCGAAGTCCTCGTCCATCACAGAGCAGTACTTGTGGTGGATGACGGTCCTGAGCCCATCCCAAATGAGGAACCCGGAGAGGCAGAGCCCGACGAAGATGCCGATGAGGGGGAAGATGGTGACCCATTTCTCCTTGGGATCTCTCTTGTCGAGCCACGGCTTCTCGATCTCGCCCTTCTTGACTCGCCTCGAGTGGAAATAACGCTGGCCAAAGACCTGTGATTCGTAGCCAGCGTTGGTCGAATCGTTGGACCCAAAAGTCGAGGTTGGTGGCACCGATTCGGTGTTGCACTGAGTGTCTGAAAAGGCGCTTGTAGGAAGCCCTTCCTCCTTGGGAGGAACCTCCACCTCTGGAGGAAGTTCTGGTTCGGCCTCCGGGGCCTGGGGTTCGGAATGTAGAGGCCATTCAGTGATGAATGTTTCTGGCCGGTTCGGTCGATCGGGTCTCTTCGGCTTCTCGCGCTCCTCAGCTTCTGTCGATGGTCCAGCTTTCTCAGACTGTTCAGCTTGATCGGCCCGCTTAGCTTGCTCAGCTTTTTGTTGCTTCTGAAACTTGCGTTGCTGCCTTTTAGATCTTTTATTTAGGTCAGCGGTCGTAGAACTTTCGAGGATCTCCAAAGTCGCAGCTACAGGAGACCGAGGTCGAGGAGGAGGCTCATTGTCCTCATCTAGGGTGATGTTCTCGAATTTGTCGAACTTGTCCATGGTGGCTGCGGAAGGATCCTACAATGCAGACGTCGAAGCTCTGTTGGAGGAGCAAGAAGAGAGGTTGGTAGTATGACAAGTGAGAGTCTGGAGCGGCGAAATCGGAAGATCGCGTCCTTGGTAGGTGGGAGTGGCGGGCACACCTTGGTAGCTGCGTGCTGGCAAGTAAACAAGCAAATTAAATCCAGTGCTACTTGATCCAGTATGGGGCACAGTTGTAGAGGTCCGATGTAGGAAACTGAGTTGAACTGATAGAGCTTGGAGCAGAGGTCGATCAACGATAGCGCAGCATAGCTCCCCCGAGTTGGCTTAGGCTGGTGTAAGTGATGTTGCGAAGCAAGCAAACGCGCAGAGCCAGAGTCAGGGCAAAGAGTTAAAGAAAGAAAACCAGCTTACCCGACCCAAGGTTGTTGTAGCTCGTCATTCTTGGGAGCTGTACGTATCTGGATGAACTTGGAAAAGCGCATGTTTTGTTTGGTCCATATGCGGCTCAATACGGCCTTGGGCAGGAGTCGCCGGGGATAGAAATGAGGCTTGGCTGCACAGTAAGGAAGATATTGCGTGTTTGCACAGTACGCGACACCTGGGCAGGTTCCTGGCCTGGTAATTCTACGTGCTTGCAGAGGGGTAGTGCCCAAAGCGGCCGTCCACGCTGGGTCCACTTTGACTTGCTGGGGAACGCGAACACTGTATGGGGACAACCAAATAACACTGTACCCCGAAGCAGTCTACCTACATTCCAGCCAAAACCCACCAGCCAGTCCGTCTGTTCTCCAACCGCTTCTTTTCTTTCCCCCTTCCCCGGACTTCGACAAATATTCCTCGGGACCGAGAGGTCTCAAACAAGGGTCCCGGGCCCAGACAACAGCAGCGTAGTTTTAGGCCAGTGAGGGACCTTGGTTCAACTACCGCGAGATCTAGTTCGCTCTGAATCTATTCCTTTCTAGACCTCTCGTTGGCGACATATACAATGCGCTGCAATGGGTTGTCCCCCTAGCACTGATTCTTGAGCTAAAGCACTCAGGAGGATTGAGTTTTTAGCATGTCCAAACCCCTATGTGATATTATCTGAGTCACCCTCATCGTCACTACCCCGGGAAAACCCTTTAAGCATTCCCCTCCTAAGGGAACGGTTAGAGGGGCGGATGGATCCACAACTTGAACTTCAAAGAGCCACGGCAACTCCCCCGCAACTTGGTTTGAGATACCTGCTATCACTTCAGCGTCAAGGGTCGAGACACCGCTCTAGAAAAGGCCGGCCATGTAAGTTGTCGAGATTAGAGGTTGAGTGGCTGGGGAGCGATATAACGCCTAGGTCGACTATTCAATGTCTAAATTGCCAGGCTAGGTAGTGCGGTCTCGTCTTAGGGCGGGCGGCTTCTACTCTGATGGGTGCCCTGATTACTGAACTCTGACACAAAATATAGCTGCGCAATTCCGACCGTTGGAGCGCCCAAGACAGAAGGCTTACATATTATGAATTGGCTCAATCAAAAAGGATGGAGGTTCATCCTCTGTGTGCAGTTTTAATGATCTGACCCCCGTTCACGAAACCAGGCGCATTGCACCTGATCACAACTAGCCCGCATCCAACTCCTCTTCCACAAAGACCTTCTCCTCGGACATGTAGTGATACGGCACGAGGATAATAGGCGTACGAGAAGGTTAAAAAAACATGTGAATTATCTACGGCCTTCATCAATTATCAAGGGTATCGTATACACGATAAATTCTTTCACCAAGTTTGTGGACGCCTGAAATCAGGGTGATATCATCACAACGCCATTGGAGGGGAGAATGACGTGAGCCAACGATGAACCCGCCGAAACTGAAATTTCATTGCTGCAGTCGAGAAAGCTGCGGTCATGCCTCTGGACTGCTCAATGTGGATTCAACAAGCAAGATAGTGACGCCGGAAACAGGGGGACTAGCGTTGCATCCGACAGGCATCGTCTGGGCCAGCAGACCCTCAAGCTATGAATCCAACGATGCCACCAATCAACACGATGAGAGGCACTCAATCGAGCTTCATGGCCATTTGCGGGAGATGCCGAGTGCCTGGCCCCGAAGTCGGATGAAACACAATTCACATGGAACAAAGGACATGGCTGCCACGTGGAAAGGCATTTACACTCCTGTGCCCTCGCTCATGTTTAGTTTCTAGACCTGGCCCTGCGAAGATAATGAGCATGCTTCAGGTTCAAGAAGGACAATTGATCACCACCTAGTTTGAACCGACCTATGATTTTGAACTTTGGTTTGAGATGAATCAGGGACCTGGGGTGGCGGACCAATCGCAACAGTGGAGGCTTGAGATGGCTTGCGGCTGTGCTCTTTGTTCACGATCCACCCGTGATGCTTGATGCTTTGCTTAACACAAACGGGTGGTCGGAAGAGCGATGCTGGATTTTAAAACTGTTTTTCGAGAGCAGAGTTCCGGGATCGGTTATGGGGCAGTATCATGGATGAGACCATGGCCAGGGTCAATGATTGTTCGCCTCCTTTTGACCGGGACAGGAGGGGATAGAACCCTTGTCCCGAGCCCATGGGTGTTGGAAGTTCACAAAGGGTCTAGGGCAAGCACGGTATATTTCTCCGGCGGGTGGGAAAGCTGTATACAGCATCCTCTATCATGCCTTCGAAGGCCTCCAGAAGAACTGGCGATTGCTGACTACTCCTTTCAGGGACAAACTGAGGCCTCTAGCAGGCCAGGTACGGTATTTACCGGCGCCGTTGCGCCCAGCACAACGGTACTCGCTTTCCCAAAGGCCTGGAACCAGGTGGCGGATGAGTTTCAGAGGCTTCTGAAGACATGGCGAGCTGGATGTGTCGTCCAAGTCAAGCTCGAGTGCGGCTCGTGCTCTTCCCAATCCGGAGCAGCCAACCCTGGTCACACATGGCTAGCGGTCCGACTAGCAGGGTTCAGGGTTTCTGCTTCGGAATCACCGCCGATCTCCAACGCCAAATGAGGCCCGATGTGGACGGGGGCTTGGCGCGGTCGTTCGATGCCTCTGACGGCGTACCACGCCCGTGGGTTCTACACGCGGTCCGTCTGACAAGCGGCCGAGGCCTCTGGAGCATCTTGACGGCTCTGGCAGGCGGACTGCAGCTGTACGAGTCGTTGCTGAACCCCATCCAGGGACCAGAATCCCACCCTGGGAAGCTGTGCCACAGGGCCGCTCCAGCTCTCACAGACTGAGAGGCATCGACGGATCGACCCAAACAGGGAATATTTGCTGGCTAAACGACATGGTCGGTGAAAACCCCGTTGCCTCATCTACTAAAAAAACGCTTTATACAACGTCCTATGGAACCGTTCCCGCATCATGTTGTCTTGGTCGTGATTCGGGCACCAGCCTTGGATATTAAATACTTGGTCTCATGGCTGGATGGAAGGAGTCGCTAGCTGACTCCCTCCCTCTCGTCCTCAACCTATCTCAAATTAGCCTACAAGGCCTGCAAAGAATTTCCCCAAACGTGCAGAGAATTTGGGGCAAGAAAACCGACCCATCACCATCCAGAGACAAATTAGCTTTGTCTGTGCTCGCTCGGCTGTGAGGGTCTCTTCTGACACAATCAGCTCCACCATCAATTGGGCCTCATCCGACAACACCTTAGAGGCCTTGACATTTATATTATATCTTTGTGGACAGATAGAAACTGTCCGCTTTTTCATTTGGCCGTCCTTTATCGCTTCCATTTCAAACGATGCGGCCCAGCAAGGCCCAGCAAGGCCCTGTTTGGCCCTGTTGCCCTGATCACCTCCACCACGGCATATTCCGCCTCCATCCAGGCCGGCCATCTATTGCCAGTCCTCTCAAAATACAAGACGCGCTCTAATTTCACAAGTATAATCAAGGTTTGTGACCCCGGGAATTTTGCTCAGACATGATATCATGACTAACGCTTGGACCAGCAATACCCTGATCTTCTGCAACAATTACACAGCGACGAGGGCGTCACGGTACGTGCCCCATGCTCCTTATTTCACCCATCCCACCAAAGCACTCAATTTATCCCCTTTCCCTCTCCTCTTATCCCATCCCCTCCCCTGATTCTTCTTGATCCCCGACAATAATTCATGCCACGAAACTCGTTTGCTGACTTTGTCGACAGATCATCGCCCCCACTGATAGTGCTTTGCAAAAATCCCCTACTCTACGCTGAAGGATGTTTGGGATCTCAGCAACAAGAATGTTACACACTCTCTTCTCCAGTACCACATTATCCAAGACTCCCTCAATACAGGAAACCTCAAGTCGGGTTCGGTTACAGTGAGACCGACTCTGATGAAGGACTCCGACTTCACGAACGTCACAGGGGGGCAGAACGTTGTCATCACGAGGCATCCCGATGACATCACTTTTCTCTCCGACAAGGGCAGCCGGGCAGTTCTCGTCGATAACGACATCCCTTTCGAGAGCGGCCTCATCCAGAGCGTTGATAACCTCCTCTCCCCCCCCAAGCTCCTTCGAAAAGACGGGTCAGTCTTTGCCAATAGAGACGTTCCTGAGCGGCCTGTTTGCGACGCAAATCATGCCCCAGCTCGCAGGTCGGAGAAATATCACCGTCTTAGCCCCCATGGACCGCTCCATGAGGTATGCGGGCGGAGGCCTCGAGAACATGGATGTCAAGCAGTTGGCCAACATTCTCGGCTATCATATCATCCCGGACGTAGTGCTATCGTCCTCTGATCTCCAGAATGGCACCATGCTCAAGACGCTGGCCGCGGACTCCTCCGGAAAAGCCGAGAAGGTCACGATCCGCCAGCTGGGCGACAACTTGCACATCAACTCGGCTCAGCTGCAGCGGACAGACATCCTCTTCGCCAACGGTGTCATGCACATCACCTCAAACGTCCTCAACCTGGACGAAGAGTCGGTGACACCCAATGCCACAGGCCTTTCCCAGCCGGCCGTCTTCCCCGAGAGCAAGGCCGAGCAGGACCCCATCACATCACCCGTCGCTTGCGCGACCAAGTGCCCAGTCACTAAGGCCTCGACTCCAACGTCCACCCCCGTCGCCAGCCCTTCCGTCTGGTCGAGCGTGAGCCATGGTGCGGCCCCCGCCAAAGCCACATTGCATATCGCTGGCGCCGCATTGGGTGCTCTGGGAGCCGGCATGGCACTGTTGTAGGTGGAGGACGTTACACTGCAGTAATCTAAGCGGCGTTTGGGAATTCATGCTTCTTTCGGTTTCATGGCGTTGCTTTTCATTCTTGTTTTATTCGGCTTCTTCTGATTTCTCTCGTGGCGTTGGGACGCAGGGAGGATGCCGGGAGGCGGCACCGAGAGATTCTCACCATCTCTTCCCATATGATACATTGCATCGGTAATTAGAGCTTATTACTAGTCCATCCCAGACCAGGGCGTTTGGTTAGCAAAACAATGTCATATTTTAGTGTCCAAAAAGACAACATTACACCCCATTATCCATTGTCCGCATCCCGCGTCTTTCTCCGTACATGGCTATGCCGCACCGCAATCCAGCCCGTGGTCCCGGGATTTCCGCCCGCCTCCGTCTCGGATTCAACTCCTTGGCTTTTGTCCCGCTTTTCATTCGCTCAGGCCCTCGGTGCTCCGGTCCTCAAACGGCACCGCGGCCGAGATTTCATCTCTTCCGATAAGCGCGCTCTGAGCTCTGAGCTGGGGGTGGTCCTCTAGAGGGAGGGGCGATTACGTGGCGATCGCTGGCGTAGCCTAGGGATTAGAGGGCGGGCTTTTTTGTTTTGTTCGATACGATACGATGCTCGACAGATTTTCCACAGGCCATGGGTGGGATCGACCGGAAAGCCAATTTCAAACGCTTTAGTCACCTGCGCATCTTTCGAGAAACAAGGCCCCCTCACGTCCCCCGGTTGCCGTTTTGGTTGGAGACAAAGCTTAGTTTCCCGCGATTTTTGCGCCCCTGATGTTGGGTGCGGTCCCCAGTTTTGGGAAGTCGTCGTTCAGGTGGCGCAGGTAGAGGAAACCGGAGTCCATGCCGGGGCTTTTCCAGAGGGGCGTTTGCAAGGTAATAATGTAATCCAGTCCGGATGGAACATCAATCGGGGAGGAAGGCGGGAAGAGGGTCTCTTTTTTTTTTTTTTTAACCCGTTTTCTTTTTTTTCTTTTTTTTCTTTCTTTTTTTTTTCTTTGGGTCAGTCGTCTTCAACCGCTTTATCTGCCTGCCGTTAGAGGCAACTGGGCTAGGATGAGGCCTGGGAGACGAGGGGAAGGGGGGAAGGGGGGAAAGGACAGAACTCGATTGGATTGGATAGGGGAGAGGGCCATGACTGGGCACAAGGGAGCCAGCCCAGATCCATCATGATCCATCCAGCACGACTGAGGGAAACGAGCGTCAAAGCGCAGCGCAGGGCAGCGCAGTGCGGTCCAGGACGGGCCACGACAAGGCCAGCCAGAGATGTGAAAGGGGCCACCCGGTCTGTCACTAGCTAACCGGATGAACCCCATCTTGGGTCTAGGGTAGGAATGGGATGAGGAGGAGTGCTAGTGGAGCTGATGAGAAAGAGGGGGAATGATGAGACCCATGGACCCATGGACAGACACATGGACCCATGGATCCATGGTTTGTGGGGAAAGAAGAGCAGAGCATGTGTGGATTGCGGTGGATGTAGACGTGGATGTGGATGAGAAAATGGGAGAGTGAGAGATGCAGTGTGATTAGAGAGAGAGGAGTGTCTGAGTGAGTGGTAGTGGGTATGGGGTTTAGTGAGGAAGGCACCTTGGGATACAGCACCCCAACGTACGTGCCACACATGACAACACCCAGCCATGGGTACATGACAGACATACATACAGTACATCTATAATTGCTGCAGTATAGCGCACCCAGGGAGGGATTGCATCCTGGGGAAGGTCTGTTTTTTTTTTCTTTTTTTTTCCCTTTTTTTTCCCCTCTTTTCTTTTTTTTTTCCCTCTTCATGTTGGTGTTGGTGGTCTTGTCTTCTTTGGCGGTTATGTGGGATGACATTTGGGGGGGGCGTGCGATTCTGCGGGCAGTTGCTACCTGTCGGTGGCTGTTGTCTCTTTCGAAAAGTGGACGGTCTAAGTGGTTGGCTCGCGTGTGCTGTGATATACGACGCACTATGTACGGCGCAGTGCTGGGTCATGATGAGATGATGATGCTAACGGTCATGAGGAATGAATGGATCATGGCGATGGATCTTCCGTGCGGATACCACGCTAACCATGGATACCTTTGATTAGACAGGGCGTAAAAGACTCGGACAAGGTCGAATTCGCTACGGGTTATGATTACCCGAGCGTGATGATGAACAAGCAAGCAGTATCCATTTCTCCAAGGCAAAGCAAAGCAACCCGAGCCGAACCAGAACCAGCGTTTGCTTGGTTTCGGGCCAAGCCAATTCATATAACCAACATGAAAACAGTCCAGTCGTCCGTCCGTCCCATCCGTCCCGTCCATCTCGCCTCCACATGAGCCGAGCAAAGAACCCACTCGCTGCCCGTCCTCGCCAGCCGTTGGAAAAAAAAAACACAAAAAACAACCGTGATCCACTCTTATGACCCCCCGTCCCCCAGATAAGCCCAGACAAGTTACACATGAAGGATTCCCGCTGCCAAGGCCGTGAGCAAAACAAGAGAGGAAAAAGATGACATGCCCCCCCAAAAAGAAGAAAAAAAGAAAAGAAAAAAAAAAAAAAGAAATAGCAACATATGCAAGAAAGATCAAAACCAGCAGATAACTCCTGCCGCTCAGCCTGTCCGTGCCCCCCAATAAACTGCAGCCCGGCTGACCCCTCACCTCGGGTTGCTGAATCTCCAAATGCAGTAGGAATGTGTATCCCCGTCCTGTAGATTGTAGCTCACACATGCTTTCAAGCTCATGCTCACGCACACCACACGCATATGCACGCCCCCCTGCCGGTCTTTGATTCTCCCTCTGTCCATCTTTCAGTGTGCGTGCGTGTGTGTCCATGATTCTGGACTCTTTCGCCGTGACCATGTCTCTGCCTCTGCCCCCCTCTCTCTCTGTCTCTCTCTCTCTCTCTCTCACTCTCTCCCCAAAGCAAAGCCAACAGCCTTTCATAAAACACCCGATAATTGACGCGGCAGGGATCCGCCGAGGTTCATGCGCCAAGCCTTTTCCTCACCTGGCCGCAGCCCATGGCCCGCGGTCGCAGGGCGTGGGCCAGCCTGGCCACCGCGGGTCTTTTTTCCCCTCCCCCCCCCCCCCCCCCCCACAAATCCCATCACTATCCCATCCCATCCCATCCCAGCACAGGCCTGTCCCCTCCCCCCAATCCCCCCAATCACGCAGATCTCGCAATCACGGCCTCGATCCGCGGTCGTATCCTACCCTCCCATAGGGGAAGAAAGAATGCAAATGCGCTGGGGTGGGAAGCTATCCCGGGCGGCCCATCCCATCGCCGGAACCCTGGCGTGATCGCCCCACGGGAAACATGGTCATGGTCATGGTCAAGGTCCTGGTCCCCGTCGTTGAAAACGGTCAATAGATTGGGGCCCCCCGGCGGAAAGGCAACTCGCGGACGACCAAGAAAGGCTGTTGCTCATTCTCACACGCACGCCCCTCCACCTCCACCTTTCACCCTCTGATGCTTTCCCATTCCCTTAGCCTCCAGATCCTCCACCCTCCCAGAAGAGAGTCAAAGTCTCCGGGTGGCGGAGTCAGGGGCGTGTCCTGGGAGAGGGTCCTGGTGGTAGGAATAGAGCCCTTGCTGCCCCGGGGAGCTGGGCAAGGCTGTGTGCGCAAGGTGGTGGCAGAGGGCCTTTAAACGGCAAAGGACCTGGAGGACTGTACTGATCGGGATCTGAAGGGAGCCAGAACGTGTGTGGAGGGGATGGTGGCGGATTGGGTTGGGGGGGAGGGACGCGGGGTCCTCCTGGGGGCGTCGGTGGAGGATCAGGATCTTGGGGATCTGCCGAAATAAAGGGTCGTTGAGGAGAGAACAATAGTGGTGTCTTTGTAATCATGGCGAGGCGGAAGAAGTGACAACTAGGAGATTGGGGGGTGAAATAATAAGAAGTAGTAGAATAAGTAGGAGGAGGAAAAGGAGGAGGAGGGGAAAAGAAGAAGAGGAGGAGAAGGAGGAGAAGGAGGAGGAGGAGGAGGAGGAGGAGGAGGAGGAGGAGGAGGAGAAGAACAAGAAGAAAACGAAGAAGGAGACGATGTCGAAGCGAGGCCAACAGCAGCAGCAGCCACAACAGCTGATGTAGAGGACCCGATGAGGGAGGAAGTAAGTAATAAGTAATAATAAGATGGTGGCAGCGAGGAGGCAGATGACAATGTCACCAACAACCACTCGGGCGATACAGGAATACAAATGACACCAGCGAAGAGGAGGAGGAGAGAGAGAAGGAAGAAATGATGGACATCTGGAGGCGAAAACCTGCGCAGACGCTGGTTTCGAGCTCGAGGAGTATAGAGATGCTCGAGAGAGGCGCGCGCCTGCGGACCCGTGAGGTTATATTCGTTCCCGTCCGCTGTGTACCCGGAGCAGAGCATCGCGGGCTCCCGGCGCCGCTGCGACTGCACTTCCCAATGAGGCTCACATTTCGCCTTCCGCATGATGGCACGACACGCAGCTTGACCAGGATGCCCTTTAATCCAAAGAAATTTCCCGTCTACCCGTCCGTCCCTCCCCTTTCCTCAACGCGGTCAGCCGCGCATGGCTTTTCGTCGCCCATGGCATCCACACCCGCCTGCCGCACCCCGGAACCACGGATCCACGGAACTTGGGCTGTATGGGGATCCGATTTCTACACCCGAGGGCATGGTTCAGGATTTGCCTAGCAGACGCCCGGGGTCCCATCATGTACGTATGTATGTATGTATGTGGCCGGGACAGCACTTTAGATGGTCGGGCGGCCGGCCAGCCAGCCAGCCAGCCAGCTAGACCTATACACCATCTTTACGCGGATGAGCCGACCCGAGTTGCTGGGTGCCATGCGAGGAGGGGATTGCATCGTGGCTTACACGCCCATGGTGGTTTGAGGCTCAATGGTGTATCCGTCCTCCCGGGAAGACACCATTCCGTTGGCGGTTTTTTTATCCCACCTCGGGTGATGTATGTGAGCACAGCATGCGAGTGCTTGGAGAGAGAGTGTGTGCGCATGTGCGCATGTGTGCGTGCACCTGTGTCTCTCTTGGAACGTGTGGCGCACTCTGGCACGTATAGACGGGCCCCCGACGTGGGACGGAGCAAAGATGTGACGTGCGTCTATCCGCACATGTGCTAAGCCCTGTTGTGCTAGCCACTGTCCTCACGGAGCTGAGGTCGCCCCGTGATGGTGTGGTTCGCAGCCGATTCCCTTTTCCCACCCCAGGCTGGTGGGGCCGCCATGAGCAGGGTAAAGCGAGCTCGACGCGAGACGATGCTGATTAGTATTCCCACAGGGTCCAAGCGACCCGAATAACTGCTACGTCGACGCATCCTCAACCAGGTCTGGAGGCAGAAACAAGACTCAGCCAGCATCATCACCCCGATGTTGGCTCCCTACAGCACCTGGACAGCCCAGCCCACACGAACGATATACGCCACCTACCTGCCTCGGTCGTACCATGCAGGTTACCTGAAGCGGTAGTACGGGGAAGCGGTTCGGAGAAGCCGAAAATGGACCGAGCTTTGGGTTTTTCGACCTTTGAGGCTCCATGCAGAAGAGCCCTCGACGACAATCCCTGGTGGGCTGGATGGAGAGGCTTGCAACACCGGGGACCAGAAAGCCAAGACCCAGCAGGAAGACCTGTCAGAGACATGTATCCCATATCTGACCCCAGCGCCTGCCATTGGCTACCACGCAGGTGGATCACATGCTTGAAGGTTGCAGTAGCCTGCTGCCCACGACCATGGTTACAGATCCAGCTGGTTGTCAATATTTGCCTTGAGTGGTAATACAACATGATGACGATGTCCTGCTTGAAGCTGTCCTGGGAAGTGGCGACTCAATTATGAGGCTATGGCACTCTCGGGGCACCCTGGCAGACGCGGATCGCGTAAGACCCGTCCCGTATAGACATCTAAGCATTGCCATAACCGTCGTTGACCGCAGCAAGATGGTTGACGGCGCCGGTTCACCGTCGTAGCCTAGTAGCTAGAGCCGGCCGGCGGGGTGATGACGAATGGTCACCATATGAGTGGCACTGATCCACGGGCCGGACCCGTCTCAGGAAGTCCCCGTCGGCCCGCTAGAGTGACGCCCAGCAAAACCTATCGGCCGAGTAATCCCCCGGAACCATGTCCGCACGGGCTTTGTTGCAGGTTCACCCGCGGCCGGATGACGGATATCACTCAGCCCTATAGGTCTGGCCTAGAACGCGGGTGAGCTGAGGTCATGTTTTGTGCTGTGCATGCTGCACGTGGTGGCTCGGGTTACGCTGCTTAGTCTTGTCATTGATGCGATATTATCCCTATTTCTGTGCGATATAAGCCCTCACGAGCTGTTGCAGCCAGGTGTGAGCAGCTTCAGTCTAGACCCGCCAACGTACCACATCCCCACACCACTGGCCCTGGCTGTGGAGTACGAAATGACAAATAACAGATGAGATCTGGAAATCCTGGAACGGTCGATATCTGTTCATATGTTGAGGGGGCTAATGCAACCGAGAGGCGTGGGAGAGATGTTGCTATGCAGTGCAGAGAGCGGCAGTCGGGTGTGGTCGATGATCCACGCGAGATAAGATGAGGGCCAAGCACTTGCAAGCTCATGGGGGGCTTGATGGGAGGGGGAGGGGGATGGGATAATCCTCAACCATGTTTCAACGTAAATTCACGCAGGCAAGGAAATCTTTGATGGAAAGGGGAAGTGATGGGGCGTTGCCAGTAACACAAGAGGAAATAGGTCCGAGCTGAATTCAGGAGGGACCAGGGTTTCGGGAACCATCTTGCGGAAACGTCTCCCCCATCGAAGTCTTGTCATGCATCCATCTCCATCTGGAAAGGTGTTAGCTAGTAGCAGATGAGGCGGGTCAGCACCCACAAACTTGTTCGTGAGCTAGAATAAATTTCCCTAGGACCACTTTCTTTGTCTGGCCTTGCCTTCCTTGTTAAACGCCACCCATTAATCCTCATTCCTTTTCGTAGTACTAGTAGTAGTAGTTGTAGTAATATACACCTCAGAACCATGTTTCTGCTCTCTGACCGGTGTCTCACTCATCTCACCGGTGGCCCCGACCCCGACTGCGAGACCGGCTTCTGTCGCCGTGGCTGTTGTAGCTGCTCCGGCTTGCACTCCGACGCCTCATGTCGTGGTCCTCATGTCGGCCGCCGCCCCGTCGTCTTGGCGCTGCGGGGGACCTTGAACGCGACCGCGAGGAGTATGAGCCGTTTGAGTGGCTGCGGTAGCGACTCCCACCCCCGCGCGACTGCGGCGGTCCGCCGGGTGATCTCGAGGGTGAACGGGATCCCGGGCGGTAAACGTCCGACCTTGGGCCATATCTGTTCCCTGGCGACATACGACGACGGCCACCTCCGCCAGCCACGTTCCCGCCGCCTCCAGCACTCGATCCGACAAGAGCCCCACGTGGCCCCGCGAAGGGGACTCTGGGATCGATATTGGCGCCACGCCTGGCCATCGGGGGAGCAGGCGATAGCTTGCGACGGGGCAAGACGATGGAGACGTTGATAGTTGCGCCATCGACTTGGGCCTCGTGCATGTGCGCAATCGCCGCCTCTGCATCGGCTTCGTAATCGAATAGGATATACGCCGTGCCGCGGTTGGTTCCAACTACGAGAAACGGTGAGTAATTAGTCGGAATTCAAGGACCGGGGCTCCGCGATGGTGTTCGGACCAACTCACAAGTTCTGTTGATAGGCAAATCCAGGTCCTTGATCCGGCCGAACTGGCCAAAAATCTCATACAGGTGTTGCTCGTTGATGTTCTTGGAAAGGCGCTCCACCACAATCTGTCATGACCCAGTTAACCCACCGCAAACCTCGGAGACAAGGGGATTCACTCTACCTTGGTACTCTTCGCCGCCGGCGGGGATGTATCTCGGTCTCTGCTATTGCGGTCGCGCCCTCTGCTCCAGCTGCGACTGCGAGAGCGACTCCTAAAGCGGCCATTCCGGCGCTGGGGTGTAGGCGATCGTGCTGGGGATCGCGAGTCGTAGCGGCGGCGACGATCCGGAGAACGCGAAGGATTGGATCGTGGGGTCGGCGAGCGCGTGCGAGAGCGAGAGCGAGAGCGAAAGCGCCCTCGAGAGGGCGATGGCGAGCGCGAAGCCATTGCAGTGGTGCGTTGACGTGGTTGCAGCGTGTCGTCGTTGGTTAAAAGAAAGCTCCGAAGTCACGTAGTTCAGGTAGCTCGCTGTAGCTGTAGGTTGCTCGCGCGAGCGTTTCGCGGGTGGTCACGTGCGCGTCAAGCTGCAGGCTAACGCGTGATGCGGGTCTAGGGTAACCCATTTGACTTCGCGCGATCTCTATGACCTCGCGTGGGTTTGATGGAACTTGTCAATAGTTCTCGGCCTATTTCGGGATCGTGCAGCTTGACAGCGCCCTGCATCTACTCTATCTAGCCCCTAGCACCCCGGTGACAATCCCCCAGAGGCCCCTAGTTCGCCAATGCAAGTTCTCCAAATCTGGCCGAGACGTACCAGGTTGTTCTAGGCTGTTACCCCTTACGGAAAGGTAGCTCACATGGCTTGAGGCAATCTGATGCCCCTGATACAATAAAGACCTGACCTCTGCCCAGGACCTTGTCGGCAGACTCTTTTTGCTTATGGTCTGATTTCGTTCTTCCTGAAATCCATCAAAAACTTGACCCGCTATCACGAAGTCGATGCATGTTTGTCAACTGAACCACCGCACACACTCTTCAATATTTGCCCACTCCCCACTTCTAAAGTCCTCTCATGGCCCATCAAGCTCGGGGTCAGTCGTCAGAATAGGCTACTGTTCAAGCTCGTGCCTAGACTCAGCCTTGGATTGGTGATTGGGCATTGGTCTCAGAGACAAGCTGCCTAGTTGAGAGAGACTCTGTCCCAACATCGTTAGAGCCATATTTCGGACGTTTGGCGACTCTGCGCAAGACTTACCCTGCTTGTAGGGCCCGAAACCCCACCAGGAGCGCCTCTTAACCGACCTTCGATCACTTCGATCCGTCAGCTGCAATTCATCCCCCTGTTCCCGCTGCTGAAGCGGATCCTCCGTACGTCCGGCCCCACACTCCTCGGTTCGAGCAAATGCACGCTTAGCTTGGGCTTGCTGAGCTCTGAAGCGGCTGAAGAAGATGGAGAAGATAAGGATCGTAAAGAATACGGCAGTACCGATGATGATCCCGATCTCGAGCCCTCCCATTTGATGGACTTGACCCTCGTGTTCGGGATCGGGTGGGGATCCGTTAGGGGCCAGCTCATCCGACATGGTATATTTTTGACGCCAAGAGTTGTTTTTTTTGAGAATCATGACCCTCAAAGTAGGAGGAAGGGTTGGAGATGTTTTAGAGTTGTGCGGAGAGAGGAAACCAAAGTTAGGGGCCATGACTTAAAGCGACTCAATCTGCGCAACAAACTGCAATACCAACTAGGGCGGTATTTCGGCCACGTTGGCTTCGCGGCTTTGACCGTTTGGCGAATCTATTCAGTAAATCACTCTAGGACAAACAACAGACGGAAGAGTTGCCACCCATTCATTGAGTGGCAAAGGAGTCCAACAGTCAATCATTGTCAACCGAATGCTCCGCTCACTAACCATAGATCGACCCAGCATTTATCGCATGAGGAGTAAGAAGAAACTCCCTAGCACGCAATTCGGACAAGACCTTATCGGATTTGCCGATCTCATGCACAGGAGAGGAGGTAAACGAATTCATCGTTGCGGATTTGCGCCTAACTCCGGACCATCACCACGCTCCACTCTGCACACAACACCAACTATCCTTAAAATGTAACCCGAAACCTCTCCCCGCGCAACCTGCCCTCTTTCCCCTTAAAAATCGAGTAACGTCCAGCTCAGACAGGTGTCATCTTCACCCAACAGCCTCCGGCAAGACTCGTCGTCGTGCTCACATGTTGCAACATCGGTCCATCGTCCACAGTCTCCATCTCTGAAAACCTTTGCAGCAGCCGCGTCACCAGGTACAACATTTGCGTTAGTGCAAACTGCTGCCCGATACAGATCCGTGGACCGCCACTGAAGGGAAGATATTCCCACCTAAGCGAAAGCAAGTTAGCTTTAAGAGTAGGGAACCACAAGGTGTAGTTGGGAAACTCGGTAAGCGTGCCCAAGGATGATGGAAGAAAGGGGTGGGGTTGGCATACGTTGTTCGTAACGTCTCCCACCGTTCTGGCCGAAACTCGTCCGCGTCGTCTCCGAAGACATCCTTCCGTCTATGAAGACTATACATCGACCATCGAACTCCCGTGCCCTTGGGAATGAACAGAGGCGATTGTCCATCTGGTCCTCCTCCTCGTGGAAGGACCGTATCTTCCATTGCGGTTCGCATGTTGGTTGGAACCGGCGCCCATAACCTCAATGCTGTTCCGGAATATTAGCTTCAGATGCCACCAGCGGTTTGCCCGAGCAATATGACCACTAATTTGTAAAACAGAATCCGCATGGGACAATGGTAAAACGAGAAAGAAGCGAGGAAAAAAGACGCAAGGAGCTTGATTTCATACCTTCTTTCAGTACCATGTTGAGATATTTCAGTTCCTTGAGCTCCTCCCAAGTCGGCTTCCTTCCTTCTAGCGTCCCGATCTCGGCCCGCATCTTCTCGAAGACATCTGGCCTTCGTGCAAGCATCCAGAACAACGAGCTGAGCGTACTTGCACTGGTATCTCGCCCGCCCAATATCATCGATAGTAATTGCTCCCGCACGTGCTCGGGCGACGCGTCCGACGCCAGAATTTCGTTCATAAATACGTACGGTCTTTCCTTGACGCGGTCTTCTTGCGACGCCTTCTCGATGTAACGGTCGATGAAGTCGTGGCAAGTCTTAATACTCTGGTCAAGTCTCTTGTCCGGAAGTAGGAAAGCAATCCAGCCCAGACGAGCACGGTTTGCGGCGGTGAGGAGGGCGTAATCGAAGCACTCGCTGAATTCGAGCGCTTCTGGTGTCGGGTTTATGAGTGTGTTGGTTGAGAAGCCGAACCTGCATGTGTCAGTTGTGAGTCCAAGTCACCATAGGCATCAACCCCTCGACAAAGCTTACATGAAGTCCGTGGAAACATCCATCGTAAACATGTACATGAGCTTCTGGAAATCGAACCTCTCCCCATTCACTGGAATTCGCTGGATAAAGTTCTCCACATGCCTGTCCGTACACTCCAAGTCGGTGATCTGGTTCCTCACAAAGCTCGGCCGTATCATGGCTCTGGCCTCATGCCACTCGGGTCCGTTTGCAGCGAAGATGCCCCTCGGCCCTACCACAACTATCAGAACCTTCTGCCTCACACCGTGGATCTCCCAGGTCTGGAATTGAGTCGACAGAAGCGTCTTGATGTTTTCCGGCTCGTTGGTCATGACGATCCACGTGCCCACGTTCTGCGCCCAGTACGTGCTCCCCACGGTTTGGAAAAGCGAGTCCCAGACCTGGAGGATTTTGTATGCGCGCACGGCCTTGAGTCCATCAGTGATCCAATCGATACCGAGCAGAGGGTCACGATGCGGATAGATTGCAGCGGGCTGAGTCTTGTAAATGCGATCATTGCGAAGCCAATAGTGCCTGGAGCGGAAGTAGAGGGCTAAAGGCGCGGTGACAAATACACTCCATGGCGGGAGCGGAAGTGAGAATGAGTTGCCGGCTGGGAGAAGCCGCGATATCAAGTGGCCTCCAGCAGCTAGGCATAGGCCTGCCGTGCTACTGAGAGCCAGGAGGAGGTATGCACACTCTTTCGCGAAGTTAGCCATGACTCCGTTGTCTAATCGTCGAAGCCGATACGTCTGTGATGCATCACAAGAGAGCTCAATGCCTGGCAACAGGGCCTTGGGACTAAATACTCCGTTTCAGCTTCAGCCGAGTAATCATGCTCGCCTAGGTTTGGTCACAAGGTCGCAAGCTACCCTAAATCTCCAACCCCTCATTGGATATCCAGTGTCTCATTCGTCAACCTTGCCAGTGTGGTACGGGCATCTTGGCTTGCTTGGCTATTTAACTCTCACCTCACTATTGACAAGCCACTCATTGGCCAAAACCTTCTCCCGGTCTGGGCCCGACACCTTGGATTCCCGCAGTTCATGGCGGGGACGCCTCGCACTCACACCCTCATGAGCCTTATGAGGAAGGTTGAATAAGCGGAATTTCCTGTGAGCAGGCAACGGCAAGGGCTGTCGCATGTGAAGCCCATGGATGTCACCGAAACTGTTACCGATATGCCACTAGAATTGGGCGACGTGTGGCTGCAAATAGTGAAGCACTGCCCCTCGCCAGCCTGCCATTTCATGTGACCATAATCTCACGTACGCGGGGAATTAGTGATCGACAAGGGAAGTTCGGGACACTCCGTTTCTTTCATGCAGAAGGAGGGAGATCTTTGAAAATAGCTCGGCAAAGATGCAGATTTCACGTGAAATTCGAGGCAATTCTGATGATGAGTGACCCGACCTCTACGCATCCATGCGAAATATTTCCATGCGATTACATAAGGTCGAGGAATGTGGCCATGACCCCACAACCGCCTGTTCGTATCACGGGGACCGCGAGCAGCAAATGAACCAACAGATGAAGATTGGAAGCCAGCACACACAGACGAACTGATGGCTCACTCCTCGACAGATATGGGCCTATAAACAAATGGCGAACCTGAAAAACCCTGACCCAGGTGAGGGTAAGTAAGTTGTTGAAAATCCTGGTGACTCCCATGTATAATCCCATTCTAATCATTCAGATAGACTCCCGATACATGATAGGAATGCCCTCCAACTCCGCATAGCCCAAAGTGAGACAGCGCGACAGACCAAAGGAGACTAATTCGACCTCGGGAGGCGTTGAAAGTTTTGCTGGCGACTTGGGCAACGCTTCATTGACGTGCCTCTAGGCTTTAGTCACCGGGCATGGCCCGGCTGAGAGCGATGAAGTGCTCGTAGGCGGGGAGCAGAGCATCAGAGCGAAGGTCAGCGCCGCAGTAGACAAAGACACTGTCATCTTTCGTGGCCATCTTGAGGAACCAGGTCAGGTTCTCATCGTCCTCACTGATAGTCCAGATCAGCCTAGGGTGGCCCTTCTTGATGGCGTTGATGGTGTTGAAGACGTTCTCAACAATACTGCCCGGCCAGCCAGACTCAGCAATACTCAGGGTCGCGAGGGTGACGGCAAATCGGTTGTTGGGAACATGAAGGACAACAACCAGGCAGGGTATCGTTGGAGTAGGCGTTGAAAGGATTCTCCTTGAGGAACTCGATAAATAAGTCGACAGTAGCCTCAGCACCCATGCCCTGGCGGTCTCAGGCAAGAGCAGACTCAAGTTTTCCGAGATCCTCAAAGTCCTTGATATCGGAGACCTCCTGGACCTTATCACCCCGACGGATCAATGTACCGCCACCAGAGCTAAAGAGCTCCTTCTGTAGATCGCTGGGGTGGATGATGGCGACGGAGGAGGTATGCGGAAGAGTGTCTAGAAGCTCTTTGATCTCCTTGATCTTGAGGCGGGTTCCATATCGGCACCAGGGCTGGGCCATGAGGTGGTCGAACTCGGCCTCAAGGTTTATGTGGGAAATCTTCTCGCCGTCACCGTCGAAGAGTCCACCCTTCTCGGACAGGTAGACGACTTTCAGAGGCTCGAGAGCACGGGCGAGCTCGGCGGCAGCAACGTCGGCATTGACGTTGAGGAGACGGCCGTCCTCGGACTCGGCCATTGAGGTAAGGATAGGGATGTATCCGGCCTCGATGGAATTCTCAATGGCCTCCTTGTTGACCTTGGTGATCTTTCCGACATACTGCCACTTCTCCTTGTCGAGATACTCAGCCGTGAAAACACCGCTGATGGATCGCGTGGCCACGCCTAGCTCGTCAAGGCGGTCAGTGAGTCGGAGGTTCTCCTCGAGGAAGAGTTTGCGAGCGACGCCCAGGGTCTTGGCATCGGTGACTCGGATGCCCTCCTCAAACTGAGGCTCGACACCGGCCTCCTCCAGGAGGCGGTTCAGCTGAGGACCGGCGCCATGGACGATGACGGGGTACAAGCCGAGCTCATTAAGGAAGAGCAAACTGTGGCACAGCTCGTCGAGGTACTCGGTGAGGATGGCGCCACCAACTTTGATGACGGCGAACTTCTTGGAGGAGGCGGAGGTGAATAGCTTGAGGTACTGCTCGGCCATACCTTTGATTCGACGATTCACATAAACTCTCTTGCTCAATTGGGGTAAATGGCCACTCACGCTTGCTGCCGATGCTTCTAACAGCTTGGGCGACGATCTCACGGGTCCTATTCCGGGCAGGAGGGGCGGCGAGGGGTCGGGAGGTGGAGAGGGCGCGGCTAAGGTCGAGGTTCTGATATCGGGTATCGAACGGTATAGCAGCAGCACGGACGGCTGAGCGGGCCATGGCTCGCGGAGCAGCTCGCTGGGCACCGGCCCGGGAGGTCACGGCGGTGGCGGACAACATCTTCCTCTCTGGTATGTTGAAGGGTTTCGGTGCGGAAGGAGGAGAAGAGTTGGGAGGGCGGGAGCAGGTGGGAGGAGGTGGACCGGCGAGAACGGGCGGGAAGGCCGAGCCTCAAATAGACGCCCGAGACCGCTCTTGATGGACAGGCAGCTGAAGAGTGAGATTGGGCATGGGACTCACACCTACAGATCACCGTCAGTCGCTACCAGCTAATGAGGCCCCCTTGCCCCTACGTATTTCCAAGTTGGGCAGCTTGTTGAGTCAACTCGGCTGCAAGAAACCATGACCACCTCGGCCCAGACTCGCCCACACGCACCCTCCCACGCAAAACATCGTACATCAATGTAGGATTATGGAGAATCGATGCGGCATCTAGTCCAAACTGGGGTTCCGGATTCCGGTCCAGAAAATTTCATTCTGGCACGCGCACTTCCGGCCGGCTCACTCCTGCTTGTGCGTTGCTGTGTACGTTGCGTTGCGCTGCAGAGTGGAGTGAGGATGTAGGTTCTTGAGTGGACATGGATGGGGTGAACCAAACTTTTCTGGTCGATGCCCACGTACACACAGCAATTTTTTTTTTTGAGGCACTTGCTACTCGCATGCATGATGATCCCGATGAGAAATACATTCGGGAATTGCGTAAATCCCGCCCCCATTATTACTATGGCGTTCACAGGACAGAAGGGAAAAAAGAAAGCAAATAGCCAAGCACTGCTGTATCTAGCCTGCGGCAGTTCTCAGGCATGCGCTACGGCAGTTCGTCTTCGTGAACCAACAAACCTCAGCACGTTTCGACTCGTTCAGTCACCCGGCATTTCGTGAAACCCACAATCCCATTCCTCCGGTCACCCATGACACCACACACCGGCGAGGATTAAGCCCATGTTTACCGAAACGTGCAGTCGGTTGACCCTACCGAGCTAGGTGCAGATCGGGGTGAGGCATTATCAATCAACTGGCATTATCAATCTCTCGCAACCTGCAGCATAGTCTGGGGCTACCAAGCCGCGAGCCCACCTCGAAATGACGCCAGCGCAGGAGACCCATGGCCACCACAGGCCAACGACGGGGTTACGACGGGACCACGACCACCCATAGCGTCTTCCACTTCGCACTTTCGAGAGCCCAGAATGCAGAGAGGTCCCACAATGGCCACGGCTCTCATGGTTGAGGAGCCCATTTGCCAGTAGCCTCCCGCGTGATCGGCGAGAATGTCCGTTTCGGGACAATATGTTGTTATTTGAGGGAGGCATATATATGTTCTCTCACACCTTTCCGCGTACCGAGACGCCACAGCCGAGTCCCTCGGCGGGCTCAGAGGCCCCGTGACCATATAATATCCACGGCCAAGTCCAAACCCATGCCAATCACCCATTGTACCGAGGGACTACATCGCAGGACGAGCCCGAACCCCCACGGAGCTACACGTCACCATTCTTCACAGGGAACTCATTGTTTGAAAGGTATACATCTCAATTAATCGGGGAACGCCTAACCTCAATCATACATGTGGCCCGGTCTGGCATCTCCAGGATGAACGCCGAGAATGCATCATTGGCGTCTCAGCCCCAGTGAGGGCCCCAGGAGAGCTGAGTGGCCCGCATATCATGACCGGGCCTTACGTGAACAAATCCCACCGAGCTCAAAAAAAAAACCACATTTCCGTTGCAATGATGGCCCGTTGCCCAAAGTTCCCATTTCCCATGGTCGTAGCTTTGCGATATTCGATGTCGTCAAGTCCCGCTGTGCAAAATCACCAGGACCGAGTTTACCCAAAAACGGTGTGAGGTATTAGCGAGTGGCAACAACTGTATTTCAATGTCAGTTTCAAAGAGATCAATGTGATTTTCAGGAAGAAATCCTGCGGGGGTGAGGTGACGTACCAGCCGGGACAATAATGACAACGAGCAGGATGATGATGCCAACAATCAGGCACATTCGCATCTTCATATCCTTCCACCACATCTGCTTGCGAACTCGGTTGGCTCCACGACGGAAGCCCTGGGCAGAGACAGCCAGGTTGTCGGTCTTGTCCTGAAGAGCATCTAGGCGCTCGCCACGCTGAGAGACCTTGTTGATGTTATCGCGCATGACACCAACGGTGTCGTCGATTTGCTATTAAGATTGTTAGCATTTGCCACTGCTAGCTGCTCGCGCGAAGCTCGATAACAATGCAGGCGGATTGCGATACTATTGATGAGGCGATAAGGGGGCTAATTTGAACGATGGTCTAGGCCCTGCCAGCTTGCCCCAGGGAGTCAAGCTAGAATTGGAACAGAACTGAGCCATCAGCTAAGAGCTGTCGCAAAACGCTCAAGCATCACCGAACAGGGCAATTCCGACTGGATAATCAATTTGAATCGCTTGACCAAGGTCCAGTCGAGCGTCTCGATGCGAGACTGTTGTCATTTTCACGTGGTCCGCCAGGTCGGGTGATGCCAAGTGGCAAAGTCTCGTCATCGCTCGTCGAATCTCGCAAATCCACGGGCATTTCCATCACTCGCGCAGCACCAGAGACATCGGAATCATCAACTTACAGCCTGCAGCGCCTGTGTTCTGGCGTTACCACCACCCTGCTGCTGGCCCTGCTGCTGGCCGCTGGGGATGTAGGGGTCGTAGGGGGCTTCGTGCTCAGGCATTTTGGAGGTGTTTTCGAGATTTCGAAGGGGGGAGGGGGGGGAGAGGAGCGTTCGGCGCGTGCAAAATGGAATCGACGACGGAAGGACGATGAACGAAACGCTGCGTTGTGTCGTGAAGGGTTTGCGGAAAGCAGAGGCTGGAAAAGCGAGGCTAGATGATGAAGGTGGGAAGTTACTGTGAGACGTTGCGCTGGCCAAGGCGAAACAAGCAGGTCAAAGAGGACCAATGTGGGTTGGCAGCGAGGCGCTGCACGGGGTGACGAGGCACGGAGGTAGCGGGACGGGGGCCCTTGCTTACCGTTTAGTGTTGCCCAGAGAGCGCTGTAAGCTGGAAGCTAATAAGGTCGGTAGGTAGGTATGTCATGGTTCAGCACTAATTACGACAAAGCCGCCGCCTCCAGGCGTTTTTTCCTTGGCCGTTGGGTTTATTTTTGGCTTGCTACAGCGTCGAAGAGCACATCCGAGCCTAATGGCTGAGCTTGCATCAATTGGCAATTAGTTGATGGCCGATGCGACACGACGTTTGCTTCAGGTTTGTATCGCTACAATCTCTCTAAAGCGACCGTTGATGGGGGTCTGGTGGTCCCCCCCCCGCCCTTAGGGACCAGAAGGCACCAGCAATGGATCCCGAATGCGAGGCTGGTGACGCCGATGATGCCTCAGCTGATGCCTCAGGTTTTTCCCTGCGTTGTGCCGGGGACAACAAGGGCTGGGAAGGAATGAGCTTGTGGCTAACCCGGTTACGTCGCCGACTTCCCAGCCTCCGAACCAGCCCAATTGGATACGTGGGCGAGGGTGGCTTGGGTCTGGTTGCGAGGGTGGTGGCTGGCGAAATGTCACGTGAAACACTCTAATATTTTTGCTACGTAGCCACCTCGCCCAAAACCCCAGCATGATGTGGCGCAGATATATGTGGCTGATGAATCCAGTCTTTCTTACATAATCTTCAGGCTGAGGAATGGATTAGAAGAGTGAGTGAATCTCTAACAATGCGGGTGAGGAACGAGGTTGCAGGGAGGCCTGGCAACAGAGTGAGCATCAGCACGCAGTCAATCTTTGCCGGGCAACCAAGGAGATGCTGGGATAGCCTGAGAATTCTGTCTTGAACAACGCAAGTGGCGATGACATCTGGATGTCGTTTCCTAGCCAGGCAACAATCAATTGCACAGTCGATCCATCTGGTCCCCCTCTCCCCGCGTTGGGTCTGTGCCGCAATATTGCACTTACCCGAAGGGCTGTGGGATGCACATGCGCAAAATCTGTCAATCAGGCAGGTAAATAAAAAATCACGAGCACTCCGAAAATGCGGGCAATTCGGGACTCGGATGTCCGTTCGTGAACAAAGCCCCGAGTGAGTGATGGTGGTGACAATGCGCTGAGTGATTGGGTGACGCCGAAGGAGAACCGTTTCTCGGTTCCTTTTTTTTTTTTTTTTTTTTTTTTTTTGGATTTCACTCTTTTGCTTCTCTCCCCCGGCTGAGAGGGCCGTGACCAGTTAACCGTGCCTGATCTGCGTTTGTTGAGCTTCGTAACCAACTACGTTGTCCGAATTCAGAAGCAGGCTGTCGTAGCATGTGCTCTGAGAACTGATGCAAGGGCGGCTATGCTTTGAGACACGCAGGTGCAATGCTTGGCCGGTAACGTGCATCTCCGCGATGGTCGTGATACGAAGCGCCAGACGATGGTTACGGGGCCAGCAGGACGAGGGAGGCACGGACACGGAGTCGGTGCGATCGTTTCACAGTCTAGATATATGGATTGGCTTTCGTCGTTGATGATCTTGATCAATGTGCCAGCTCCCCAGAGTGGGTTCGAGGGCCCAAGAAGAGCGAATAGAGCACGGCAACAAACGTCGAATCCAACCGTCTTCGGCCGGGTGAGCCGGCCACTCAAGTGGACGCTGGGCCTAAAGGGGCTAAGTTGGAATTCCCCGCTCATCAGCTTGGGTCAAAGTTGACTAGGATTGCCTCGTCCCATGACGCTCTCGGAAAGGTCTGGGCTGGGTCTCCTGCTGGTTGGATTATTGAGAAACCATTGCTGACGGCAATTCCGTTGAACCCGTTTGCTGACACCTAGCGGGCCCTGACTATTTGAGCGCTTTTGTCCCTTTCTCGAGGCCCTGTCTCGCAGGCGGGAATGCAGGTTAGTTTTCTTTGCTTGACGACGTGGGAATCGGCGGCTCGGGTGGGCGACTCAAGAGATGGACACCCGTCACCCAGTAGGCGGCTGAGTGGATCAGGGTCCCACGTTCCACGCGACTCGGCGCCGGACAGCAGGCGGCTAGGGAAGACGAAACACCACTGAAAGAAGCATACATGCATGCAACGTTGAGGTGGTCGCCCTACGTCACAGGATCCCTCAGCTGAGGGGCGGGCAACTGGAAATGCCATGGATGATGGATGCGCTCGGCTGCAAGAAAAAGCTTGCATGGATCTTTGGGAGCCTGGTCGGTCGTGTCAATCCTGTCAGTTCTGTCAGCCCATGGCATCATCATCAACCATACTCCAATGGGTATCCGTGTCGCTGAGATGAGAAGCGGCGGTTCTGGGTACTTTGGGGCCAACCTAGTCCCATAGGTGGTTATACTCGAGGAGAGAGAGTCTGGTCGGCCGCCGCGCCACTTTGGGAGGCTCCTCCCTGGTGAGTTGGCTCGGTCGCCTCGGCTGCTCCCTTGTCGTCTGTCGCCTGTCGTGGTCGCTTTTGAGTGTCTTTTCTACAGGGGCAATGGGGCGGTCCAGGCGACGATTGACCACAGCCAGTTAGCACCGCTGGCACATTCCCACATGCGCTCAGCAAGCTTGTCCCATCTGGGACTTTGAACAGCCCTGTGGCCCGTATCGGCGGCGTAAACATGGGGCTGGCACTCACAGAGGTGTCCTCGTATTTTTTTTCTCTTCAATCTCGGAGGGACCAAGGATATGCAAGGGAATGACAGGATATTGCAATATGTTGCTCTCGGCCAGTCAGTCAATTTTGTTTCGTGCTGTCATCATGGGCTCTGGTTGGGCTTCGTGTATTTCGCATCCAGCCGAGCGCTCACGTCACAATTAGGTTTCATCCTTTTTCCTGCCGTCTGCGTCGGGTGCGACCCGGCTGCAACTCAGAGCCCACCACGTTCGGCTTAACCCTCACTCGCTCGCAGCGCAGGGTGATACAGTACAGCGCGCATGCTTCCGTAGTCGGCCGGTACCTTACTCAGGGACAGGCACGGCGGCGCACAGCCGGGTTGGTTGTGTTTAGCCACCGCGCCCAAATGGTTCCCGTTTCCCCCTCCAGCTCTGACATGAGTGGGCTCGTAAATGGCCCATGAGACTGGTGGTCCCAAAGAAGAAATAGTCTTTTTTTATTTTTTTTTACTTTGCCCTGTCCTGTCGCTTGTCTGATAGCGGCGGGGATGGGGATGGGATAGGACGGGATTGACAGACGAGGTTCAACAACACGAACCATTCCCGATTCCGCCCACACACACTTGCTTCCTGATGTACCCCATCTTTTCCATCTTTATCCTTCACGGTGCTCCCTCTTTTCTTTGCTCTTCCTTCTCCATTTGATGTTTCCCTCTAGTATCCTTTTATCTTTCATCTCCCCCCCGTCGTGGAAAATCCCCCAAACACCCCTCCGTCCCCTTCCCAGCTCCTGCCGTCGAGTGGTTGCTCTCTCTCACCACGTTCCACCTCTGCGGTTTCTCGCCTCCGCCCCCATCGGCTTGTCGCTTACCCACTTCATCCATCGCTCGTTTCTCTCCATGTCGCCCAATACACCTCATCGCCGCTGAGCTCATTGTTGCCCAGTCTTAAACACCTGCTATGCTTCCAACGCGGAGGTCCGAGCCCAGGTTTGGGTTCGGTGGTCTGGTCGCCGCCGTCTTATTAGCACTCAACGGCTTCGCGACCGCCTACACCCTCAACCCCAACTCAACTGGTGAGTTTAGACTTTTGGAGCCCGTTCGGCCATGGCCGTTGATGCTGACATTTGGGTTCGCTCAGATTCAATCAAATCAATCGCCAAGAATATGGCTACTGATATGTTGTCCTTTTACAATGGCAACAAACCCGGTGGCACCCCTGGTCTACTTCCTGACCCGTACTACTGTATGTCATTCTTGGGTTTTCGCCTTGGGGCGCCCTTTTAGTCACGGCGGTGCATTGTTGCTAACCGCGTTAACAGGGTGGGAGGCTGGTGCGATGATGGGAGCTCTTGTAGGTATGCATTAATGAGTATCCCTCAGGCCAAACCGCTGGTTCGGCGTGTGTGAATGAGCATACGTGCTAACACGAGCTGTAGAATACTGGAAGTATACTGGTGACGACCAGTTTGTCAACATTACCAAACAGGGCCTTCTCTTCCAGGTCGGCGAACATAAGGATTATATGCCCATTAACCAGACCAGAACTGAAGGAAACGACGACCAGGGCTTTTGGGGCCTCGCTGTTATGTCCGCCGCCGAATACAACTTCCCTCACCCCGACCCCGACCAACCACAATGGCTTGCACTGGCCCAGGCCGTTTTCAACACGCAGGCTCCTAGATGGGATACCGAACACTGCGGCGGTGGCTTGAGATGGCAGATTTTTACTTGGAACAACGGCTACAATTACAAGAACTCGATTTCTCAAGCATGTTTCTTCGCCCTTGGCGCTCGGCTCGCCCTTTACACCGGGAATTCATCCTACAGCGACTGGGCCGAGAAGACATGGGATTGGATGATGGCACGCGAATTTATCAGCAACGACACATATTATGTCTACGACGGCGCACACATCGAAACTGGATGCACGAACATCGTCCCATACCAATTTTCATACAATGCCGGCGGCTTTATCCTCGGCGCTGCAGCCATGTACAACTACACCGAAAGCCAGGTGTGGAAGGACCGCCTCGATAACCTCATCGAAGGCGTCAAAGTGTTTTTCACAGGCGACGCAAAGAACATTATGACCGAAGTCGCCTGCGAACCTGTCAACTTGTGCAACCTTGATCAGCAGTCCTTCAAGGCATACCTTAGTCGATGGCTCGCAGTCACCACCCAATGGGCTCCCCACACATATGGCACCATCATGCCATTATTGCAAGCATCCGCAGTCGCCGCTGCGAAACAATGTGTAGGAGGGGACAATAAGCGGATGTGCGGCTTGATCTGGAACAAGGACAAATACGATGGATCCACTGGTGTGGGACAGCAAATGGCCGCCATGGAGGTTACCCTATCCTGTATGGTGAAGCAACGATCTGCACCATTGACTGAGAGTACTGGAGGCACCAGCAAAGGAGACCCTGGCGCCGGTTCCGAAGATATTGGACGAACAGAACCAGAATCGACCTTCAAGCCGTTGGGTGCGGGAGACAAGGCGGGAGCTGCCATCCTGACTGTGGTGGTCGTTGGCATATTGGTTGCGGCAATTGTCTGGATATTGATCGACGAGACGTCGGATAAAACCGCTGTTGATCAATTCCGTGACTTCTCAACTTCAACAGCTGCGGCTGCAGCGGCACTTGCTGGCGGCGGGGCTGCTGCCACAGTCTTGCATCGGAAGAGGGACTCTGTGGTTATGAACGAGAAGGTAGCAGCCAGAGGCCACACCAGCACCGAAAGCTCTCGGGTAAGTGGTGACAAGGAGATGGCTGTTCCCGTACCTGTTCGCATTTCCAATGTACGCGACCAAGAACCAAAGACCCCGCGTCGCATGTCAAGTATGCCCATTGGTTGGCCGCACAATCCTTCTATGAGAGGAATCCCCGTGTTTGACCCCGATGGCATATATCCTGTCTCTGGCGACCAATCTCGAGTTGATGTTACAAGCCAGAAAATGACAAATCAGCCGCCGCCAGATCTCAGCTCGACCGATCGGAGCAGCCATTCCTCGGAACGACCACCCACTGGTGTAGGTAGAGCCGTTGCCGAAGTCAGGAATTCCAGCGATACAAACCGCTCTCCTGCAGAAAGGGCGATTTTGGAGAGCCACACACGCAGCTCTGGAGAAAAGGTTAGATTTTCGGGAGAGAACACTCGAGGGATCCAGGACGTGAGCCAGACCAGAGATGAAGTGGTCAATCCACCACAGAATAACGACACTCCTTCGGACATACACGCACTCACAAAGTAGCGGACAAGGACACATTAAAGGGACAACGAAAAAGGAAGACTATCTTTAAAGCTTTTGCGAAAGCTTATGGCTGATGACACAAGGGTTGGGATATACATAGGCGTTGGAATGGTGCATTTTTCACGGGCGTTCAATAGGCGATGGGCGCAGATCGACACGACAACTTGATTATTGAATTTCTCGCAATTTATGACCTTAGTGCGGCAATGACGACGTTGTACCGCCAATTAACGGCTAGTTGGAAAAGGCTAGGATAACATTGGTGCACCCAGCGAGGTGTGTACGCATACGCAGTTGTTGAACAGTTGATATGGTTAAAAGTTGGCAGACGCTGTACATTCTGAGACGGAGTGATATTGTACGATATCAATAAACGACTGCGTTGATTTGCGAACAGATTGCAGAGTGCGTTCGACAAAATGTGTTATATTCTCTCGACTTCGGGGGTTCCCTTCTATTGAAAAAAAAAAAGGTTGCGCCGTGGCTGCACTCGTAGTGCCCATCTCCTTCGTTTGGGTAGGGTCTGCTCAATATTCATGTTCAACTTGACTTGTTGTATGTCTCTTCCACCCGTTCCTTTTCCCTTTTCAGATATTCTTTGAACGTGCTTAGTGGGATTCCCCAACCCTTGACCTCGCCTATGTTGACGAATTGAGCCATGTCACGCATGGCTAGCTGCCCTCCAATGAACGGATTAGTGGCCTGCTGAGCCTTCGCCTCCTCGTCGGTTAGATACACGACCTTCAAGTCTCGACCAGTGGCCTGTGAAAGTTGTTCCATGATCGGATCCACAGTGATCATTTCGTCTGCATAAGTAACAATTTTGCCGTCGAACCTCTCGGGCTCTAGGATGGCAGCGCAACTGAAGCGACCAACGGTCTCGGTATCGGTCATGGGAAGCTCGGTGTCCGGGAGAAGAGCAGTCGTCCAGACACCCTGCTCTACCAGTCCCGGGTACATGCGCACGAAGGGCTGCACAAAGTTGGCCATAAAGTTGCCTGGGCGGAGAACTGCCCAACTCTCGTAGCCCGCGTTCTGAACCTGCTTCTCGACAGACATTTTGGAGCGCAGGATGATGGCCACGAAGCTCTGCTGATCAAGATACTTCATCTTTTCAGTCTCAGTAGTACCAAAGCCGCTGGAATAGACCACATGCTTGGCGCCGCCTGCTTTACCGGCCTTGAGGATGTTCTCGGCCCAGCGTGCCTCAGCAGTGAGGTCCTGAAAGTCGGGCATGAGGTTGATGAAAACGGCATTGCATCCAGAGGCGGCTGCATTGAGGGCTTCTTCGTTATCGTAGTCGCCAGCCCATAATTTCACACCCAGGGATTCCAAAGCCTTGGCATTGTCGGAAGTTGGGTCTCGGGCTAAGGCGTGAACTTCAATATCCTTTGCTCGAAGATGGCGGGCCAAAACGCCACCTTGGGTACCAGTTGCGCCGCATACAAATACTCTTGAATTGGACATGGTATATGTTGATAAAATGGCTGATATATGTGATGTGTTGTTTTAGATGGCTTCGTGGTGGATGTCGCCGCGTTGACTTGAAATGGAATTGCGAATGGTACGCTTGGTATTGAGAATTATATAGAGGAAAGGAGATTGAAGCCTAGTTCACGACTTGTATTGCATCAACCTTGTTGCCCGTAGGATCGAGCACGGTCGACTCATGTCTTCCATCCTGGCGGCGGATGAGACGCCGGGCCATCGGGACTCCGCCGGTGGAACTCCGCCCGAGGCCCACATTAACGGCGCAGTTCCATTCCACTCGAATTCATCCGTCGGCATCAACAACGACGGTCCTCATGCCATCGGACTTCCGCTCTCTCCATGTTGTTCTCATCGATCTGCATCCAATAGGTCGCTCTGCATATACGCCCATCTTCATAGTTTTCCGCAAATAATGTCGCTTACGGCCCGGGAACGTCGAAATCCGCCTCCGCGGCGGAAGTCCTGCGCGACCTGCATCAAAGCGAAGCGCCGCTGCGACATGGCCCTCCCCGCATGTCTGCGATGTTCACAGAGACAGATCCCATGCCAGTATCCCAGCCGCGGACCTCGCGTCCAGCAAACCCATGATATACCTACGCCAGCCACGATGCCTGGTCTACTGATTGAGGATGCGGTGTGCTTATCACCGTCGACCTTGGAGACGATTGAAGGCAGCAGCAGCGATGACTTTGGCTCAGTCTCTGCGACTCTCGACAACGGGTTTTGTAACTTGACACCCTTCGAGCTTTCGGTGGAGGAAGACACGTTCGGACTCACCCACCAGACATCGACTGTAGCTCCTCCATCGAACAAGGAGCTCGATCGGATCCCAGCCGTCATCGCAAGCCGGCTGCAATGGTCGATTGATGAGATCAAGAGAGCGCCTTCTAGGATGGTGCTGGAAAACCAAACGCCTTGGTGCCACCCATTGGTTTTCAAGGATCAAATGCCTCGTTCTATCCAAGGCAAGCAGTAGAACCCCAAACCAAAGGACCCTTGGCTAACATTTAACCAAGATGCCAATGCATGCTGCGCGCTGTATCTAGCAAAGAATCGCGTAAACGCTCCCGTTATTTTTCGCTCCATCGAGGCTCGCGTTAGCGACCTCATCTGCTCCCCTACTCCTAATACACCAATGGAGTGCCTCGCCCACACTCAGTCACTCCTTCTTTACCAGGTAATCAGGCTCTTCGACGGCGACATTGCTGCTCGGGCAGCGGCTGAACGCGACCTCCCCGCAGTTGAGACTTCGGCCATTGCACTCTTCTCCCAGGCTAAATTTGACTCTGAGATAATGTCGGAGCTACCCTTATTTCCCATCGCACCTACAAAGACTTTCTGGAAAGAGTGGATCTTAAACGAGTCGATCCGGCGCACGCTTTTGTTGACATTTTATTTCCTCCAGGCGTACCGAATCTTGTCGCGTCAAAATCCCTTGAGCTGTGATGGGAGACTTGGCCTATGCCACTCGTGGACGCTATCGGCCCACCTCTGGGGGGCACAGTCTCCGATGGCGTTCGCGGACGCATGGAAAAACAAGAGGCATTTCGTGGTGACAAACTTGCTGTTTCACGAGGTGTTGGGCGAGGCCAGGGCAGAAGATGTAGATACATTTGGGAGGATATTCATTTCTTCGTTACTAGGAATCGAAGATGCAGAGGGATGGTTTGCCAGTCGAGGTGGCAGTTTTTGAAGCAGTATCATTGTATCGCTTTGCCCGTGTCATATGTTCTCGGTAATAGTTTAAGTCTATGATTAAAGTACGGAATTGCTGGATTTGATTCCATCTTGTTAAGATGTTGCCCTTCAAAACCTCGAATGATATTTTGCTTCATTAGAAGAAACATTCCTCAACGTAAAAGAATGCGAGGCCCAAAAACATATCATCTAATAAAATTTAACCAGGAGGTTGATATACTCAGTCTCTCGAGCGGAGCTGGGGTGTGTGGTTTATTGTTGCTGTGACCTGCAATAGCTGGTGATGTCTCAGATACTTAGGAACAGTTGTGATCCGGCTTTGTCAATCAAATACGCGGGTTTAGCTCAGTTGGGGTATGTTTGGCATCAATCCTTCACTGAACGCAAATCACTAACCTTCACTGACAGAGAGCGTCAGACTGAAGATCTGAAGGTCGTGTGTTCGATCCACACAAACCGCAAACGCTTGTTTTTTGCTTATCGTGTCAATCCTTTTTTGGTCACCTTTTTGGACAAAGTGCCAGGGCCCCTTGAACCATGTCACCGGCATGCCACTGGTGGTTCAACCTACTCCATGTGGACCCCGAAATCCTCTCGTGGTGCGACTTTAACTTCCAGCCAAAGAAATACCTACCCGCAGAATCCACTCATGGCAGGGTATCCGTAGCATTGAAAGTATTATCAATCTCAGACAAAGGAATTAGGGGTGGATTCCCTCGCCCCAGATGTAGTAATGGGTTTCACAACTCTGCAAAAAATGGCGAAAGTCCACCAATGATTTCGTCGCGGTCGCCTATCACTTGGCTTTCGTGGGTTGCTCTTTCGCCGGAGCACGGTGGATATTTACCCCGGTCTCATTCGCGAAAGTGTAAGCTTATCGACGCCAGTCTTGGGATTCTCATACCCCTTTAAAACAAATACGCTGCCGTTTCTCTCTACCAGATGCATCACCTCTAAAGCGTCTACAAGGCCTTGCCAGGGCTTGTCAAAATGTCTCTGAACAACTTGGACACGAATCCCTCAAATGGGACGCGGGATAATGTCAACCTGCTATCCCCTATTGGGTACGACGACGATGCGTCGTCCCTTCATTCTCGAAGCGACCAAGACACCGACAGCGATGACGACCAACTGATTTCTCGCGCGAGGAACAGCGGCGAACTCCGCGCCCACGATCGCATAGTTTTGTTAGAGGAGGAGGAGACGGACAAGTTAGTGACGGACACCCGGAAGAAGCAGGAGCGAGAACGTCGAGGATCTGGATTGGCCGTTCCCAACCCTTTCAACATGTTCCGTGGCCGAGGCTCGAATCAAAGCCCATCTCAAAAAATGGATTTAAACAGTTCGACAGAGGACCTGGTGTCCGAGAAACGAAGCGCTAGGCGTATGAGGAGACAGAAGAAGAGAGAGAGGTTGATGGAGGACGCGCAGCACGGTGAGGACGGCCAGCTGATGTACGAGATGGAAGAAGGAGGAATGAAGGATGGCAGTTCGACCGGAGATAGCAGCGAAAGAGAGGATAGTGATGAGATGGACCGACGGCAACTCAACATGGTTGCTGAAGCAAAGGCACAGCGAAAACGTAGCTGGCGCCGCTGGGTTTTCATCCACACCCTCATTGCCATCGGATTCGCGATTCTGGTTTTGGTCGCTTGGAAGCTTTCCAAACACCGAAAGAGTGCGCACCCTAAACCGGCTCTCGTGAGCAATGGCACAGCGCTCTTTGCACCCACGACTCTCATCATCAGCCTCGACGGTTTCCGCGCCGACTTTCTCCAGCGTGGCCTCACACCCAGACTCAACGCCTTCGTCCAAGAGGGTGTCTCCCCCAAGTGGATGCACCCATCGTTTCCTTCTGTGACTTTCCCTAACCACTATACACTCGCGACTGGCCTGTATCCTGAGAGTCATGGCGTAGTTGGGAACAGCTTCTGGGACCCGGAGCTTCAGGAGGAGTTCTTCTATACCGACCCATCGCGAAGCTTGGATCCCAAATGGTGGGGCGGAGAGCCCTTCTGGGTGTCAGCCGAGAAGCAGGGTGTTCGAAGTGCCGTTCACATGTGGCCAGGAAGCGAAGCCCATGTGCTGCATACTGAGCCGAGCATCATGGACAAGTTCAACGGCAAGGAGACGCTCGATCGCAAGGTCGCTAGAGTCCTCGAGTTCCTGGATTTGCCCGGCTTTGAGGACAAGAGTGTTGATCCCGATCACATGCGTCCTCAATTGATTGCCGCCTACGTTCCCCACGTCGATGCAGACGGACACAAGTACGGACCCAACAGCACCGAAATCCGTGAGACCATCTCAAAGGTGGATACAATGCTGGATCAGATCTTTACTGGCTTGGAAGAGCGTAACTTGACCAAGATTGTGAATGTCATCATTGTCTCCGACCATGGCATGGCTACGACAGACATTACCCGACTGATCCAACTTGAGGATCTCATCGACATCACCAAGGTTGAGCACAATGACGGCTGGCCATTGTTTGGACTCCGTCCCAAGAGCCCTGATGACCTGCAAGGTCTCTACGACCAGCTTGTGGAGAAGGCCAAGACAAACACCAATTTCGAGGTATATCTCCGAGATGTCAATATGCCTGAGAGGTATCACTTTTCTAAGAATGACCGCATCGCTCCCCTGTGGGTTATCCCGAAGACTGGATGGGCTATTGTCACCAAAAAGGACTTCGACATCAAGGAGGGATTAGAGAAGGGCCTGGTCTATCATCCCCGTGGTTTGCACGGCTATGACCACGAGCACCCGCTGATGCGAGCCATCTTCATTGCTCGCGGCCCTGCGTTCCCTCACCCAGCCAACAGCCAGATTGATGTGTTCCGTAAGTATAGAATGAAACGGTGCAAGGATCCGTTGGCTAACATTGCACAGAAAACATTGAGGTGTACAATATGCTGTGCGACTCAATCGGTATCGAGCCTAAACCCAACAACGGAACGCTTCGATTGCCGCTCAAGCCCATCGGATTGCACAAGCCAGAGGAGACGCCTGAAGAGCCGGCAGATCCCGAGGTCTCGGAAGAGCCAGATTCAAATGAGCCGGAGCGCCCAACTGTCATTGACCAGCCGACTCTGCCCATCACACCTGAGCAGCCAGCTCGCCCGACAGCACCCGAGAAGCCAGAGGAACCGTCGAAACCCGCCGAGCCGGCAAAACCAACGTCGGGTAGCGACAACTCTGACGGTGACGAGAGCAATGACGGCGACAAAAACGATGAGAGTGACGAAGATGATAAGGACGATAAGGACGATGAGGATAACGATAGCTGGTGGGACTGGATAACCCACAAAGTGGAAAAGGTATGGCACAAGATCACGGGGTCCGAGTCTGATTGAACCCGACCGCGTGTTTGCTCGTCATTGACAGCGAGTGCCACTCGGCCTTGCGCGCGTGTATTTTTGTTTGGGCCGAGGCGTTTCTTGGTAGGATCTGGAAGATGGAAGTTATTCGGAAGCAGGTATTGGGCGGCGTTTGGTTCACCTGGGACAGTACGTATATAGTGTGGGTAGAATGGTGGCTTCGAGCTTGAAATGATGAGGCTCTGATACTGCACATGCTTTCACCCGTCCGCACCGTATCGCAAGGGCCTAGGTGGATTAATCCAATTTTTCATTGCACTTTTGTCTGACCCCTCCAATAAATTGCCTAGGATGCGTCTAGGATGGGCGGCCTCACTTGGTAGCGTTGTGTCCCGGCCAAACCATTCTGTAGAATGTGATTCGTTGCCTCGTTTGCAATAGTTGAAGTAGGCGACGTCTGGCTGCATATGAGAGTCATTTATTTCTGGGAAGGGGCATGTACTGTACGGCCTTGCCTCGTTCGCCTCAGAGTGCACCACTGCGCTTCCCGGGTGTCTAGAACATCGATCACCTGGCAATAAGGAGGTGGGGAGCGGCAGGTAACTTTGGTGTTGGGTTGGAACTGGGTGCATGTAGCGGATGCGGATACCCATGGACCATGGTGGTGTCTCAAGTGGTTTGCGTGGGTGATTTGTTGATCGAGCAGGCGATGTTTGGCCCCCCGCCTGCTGTGGCCTGCTGTGGCCTGCTGTGGGCACCCGATTCCCCCCCCCCGGAACCGTGAGCCTTAGGGGACTTTGGTGCTCCCCGCACGTAAGTTAGTGCACACAGCAGGGTCTCTACCGCGAAGGCGAACCGCTGTGACCCGCTGTGGCCCGCTGTAGTGGAATGACAGTCACTGTGGTTGCCTTGACCTGCCTGG
Organism: Aquanectria penicillioides; assembly: GCA_003415625.1. NCBI lineage: Eukaryota > Fungi > Ascomycota > Sordariomycetes > Hypocreales > Nectriaceae > Aquanectria > Aquanectria penicillioides. The sequence continues at coordinate 3,240,028 of PYIU01000004.1, read as the reverse complement.
ACCTGGGAGAGCTTGCTTCTTGGCACCTTCCATCCAACTGCCGACTTACCTTTGCCCTGGAGCTAGCTGCTGTTGTTCACCTTGCAACCCAACCCGACATCAATTTAAAACACCAACGCGTGACGCGGCTGATTTGCCCCTTCACACCAACACCTCCCACTCCATCTAACAAATTACCGGAACGGGAACATCGCAGGACATCTCAACCTGGCCTCCATCCCGCCGAAGAAAGCACGTCCCTCATTGAAAAAATAAAAATAAAAATAAAACGAGTTAGCCTGCAGCACAGCGCCGTGGTATCACCACTACCTTCGGGGCCTATCCACTCGTTTGGCACCTTGCACCCTCAACTCCCGACACCACCGACACCACCGACGGCTCCCTGCCTCTAGCTCCCTGCTCGTTTTGGCCAGTGTGCTGACCGCTGCCTTCGTTGCTCACGGATGCCTGGCATTAGGCTTCTTGTGCGCTGCTCACCCCGCCGCGCCGTCGCGCCGCGGCCTCCTCCATCAACTTAGCCGCCATGGAGTCTATGAGCGTTGAGGCCCTGACGGAGGAGTTGACCATCCAGAAGGTCATTCTCGACTCTCTCGAGACCGAGACGTTTGAAGGCGTCGAGGAGGAGCGCCAAGAGGCTCGACGAGATATTGAGCGTCTTAAACGCCTCTTACGGGCCGCTAAACAAGGCCAAGATGTCTCCGCTGGTAAGGCAGCTCGCTTCACGACACTCGTTTGCCTCGCTATCTAGTGCACAATGGCGACAGCTAAACGAACGTTGAAAAATAAGACTGACTAAACCGACAGAACCTGCGCTTCCCCGCGCCCCCCCGGTTGACCAAGCCCAGGCAGGGCCGTCTTCAAGTACAGGTACGTACGGGCACACATCAGTCGTTTGTGTCGCAGTTTGTTGCAGCTAGTGGCTTGGGTGATTCTGCGCCTCCTTGGTCACTGATTGTCTGCTTTCTTCTTCCTCGTTAGGTCTGCGTTTGTCCCACATACTCCTCCTCAGCCTGCCTCCCTCAACCTTGTTGTTCCATCAACTTATTACCATTTCCCTGTGCCGTGCACTCTCTTCCTTTCATCTCCAGAACAAACCAAAGAATATCTGTGCACTCTCACCTCTCTTGCTTCGTCGTGCTGATTCACAGCACAAACCACACCGAGGCGTTTGCTGTCTTTGTTCTTCTCCTATCGCCCCTTGCACCTCTCACTCACCACAATAGAAACCTCTCACTCATGCACATGTCATCTCCCTTTCACAAACGCCTTTATCTCAACAGACACAATGGAGGGCTTTCCCCAGTTCCCTCTTTCATATGACTACTTCTTGTCAGCAAACCCCGGCACCATGGCTGACTTCAATCTGCAAGACTATGAACCATTTGACTTGCCAGTAGCTATGTCTACTCCCCTCAGAAGCCATACCAATATGGGAGACGATATAGGCTCACGCTCTGTGCCAACTCGAAAGCGGGATTCTGAATCGGCCAGCCTTTTTGGACCCGTCGGACCCAATAAGTCTCGGCGTACAAGTCCTATTCCGACTTTGGATCCATTTTCATCCCACGCAGGCCTCAATAGGAGTCATGTCGACATCATCGACCTTACTGGGTACGTTAGAACTATACTGTTTGCGACTTTCTGGGTCTTCCTTTTGACCTAGGCCTAGTAAAAGTGCTAACTTGGACTTTCAGGGACGATGATGACCTAATTACCCAAACCATCGCGGAGCAAAGCAGGGCAGAGAAAAGACGAGAGCAAGAGAAACAAGATAGGGAACTTGCTCAGCTGCTCTCTAGCCAGCAATCTCCCATCCCAGGCCCATCCACACTGCCAAGCCAACCTAATGCCTTCACTCGATTGATGAGCAGTCAGCCTTATGGCACAAGTGATTCAGACCCCACAGATGACGAACTGGAGATGCCCTCGGGGATTCTTGACCCTATGCGATTGCCAATGCCGGGGTCAACTGTACCGCAGATGCCTGGAGCGCAGAGCTCTGGATGGAATGCGCCGGTTCCTCTTCACCAATCGCCACAGGCACAACTACCCGTTCCTATGGCGCCAGGCTATGTGCCGGGTGGGACATCTCCTCGGATGCCTCCCCAACTACAGTTCGGGGCTTTTGGGAATTCTGTCCCTTTCCAAGGCCCGATCCCAGTCGACAGTCCACTACTCAATGCCCCCGCCAACCGATTCTACGGAGCGGCTACACCTAGCCATACGATCTCTTCGTATGCCGGACCTAGTCAAAGTTGGGTACCAGGCTCTCGTTCTGTCTCTACCATACCAAATCAAGGCTTTTCAAACTTGTCTGATGTTATCAGTAAGACTAGCATGTTCGACTACACCTTTGGTATGGACGCAGCTGGCAATCCTCTTTCGGAACGACTCTCAGATTTCCTCCAGGATGCGTATCACGACCCCAGAATGAGCGATAAAGAGCTAGACGATCTGCTACAGAATATTCGGCCAGACATGGATATACCAGAGAGAAATCGAGATGGGACGCCCGCCGGGTTAAAGAGGCCCTTGTACCCCCATCAAGAACTGGCTGTCGCGTGGATGAAGAAGATGGAAGAGGGAACAAACAAGGGCGGCATCCTTGCTGATGATATGGGTTTGGGAAAAACTATCTCCACCCTAGCACTGATGTTGGCACGTCCATCACAAACGCGTCCAAAGGTGAGTTGCCCAGCCACTACTTGGACTTCTCGAGACTAACTTTGCAGACAAACCTCATCGTTGCCCCAGTTGCGCTTATGAGACAGTGGGAAGAAGAAATTCAGACAAAAACAAAGCTTTCGCATCGACTGTCAGTTTTTGTATACCACAACAGAAAAGCAACGACGGAAGATCTTCTCAAGTATGATGTCGTCCTAACGACTTATGGTACCATCGCCCAAGAGCTGAAGAGACTCGAGAAATATCTCGAAGACAATGCCAATCGCAACATCGACTTTAATGACAAGCAACTCAGTGTTAAATGCCCACTTCTGCATCCGAAAAAGGCAAAGTTTTACCGCATTATTCTTGACGAAGCACAATGCATCAAAAACAAGGACACCAAGACGGCAAAGGCGTGCACTCGGTTGAAAGCTGCTCATAGATGGTGTCTGACTGGAACTCCGATGATGAATGGGATCCTAGAGCTCTACTCATTGCTCAATTTCCTTCAGATCAAGCCATATTGCAAGTGGGAAGAGTTCCGCCAGGTATGTTGTGAACCTCGGTACCTCCATCGTGTATTCTAACCTATCATAGTCGTTTGGTGTACTGTTCGGCCGAAATGGCGACCCGAAGAGTGTGGCCATGAGCAGACTCCGCGCACTGCTCAAAGCCAGCATGCTTCGACGAAAGAAGAATTCCAAGCTGGATGGCAAGCCCATTCTGAAGCTCCCCGAGAAGACCGAAGAGGTTGTTTATGCCCAGCTGTCCCCGGACGAGCGCGACTTTTACACCCAGTTAGAAAAGAAGTCTCAGGTGCAGTTTAGCAAGTACCTTCGGGAAGGGAGCATTGGCAAGAACTATTCCAGCATCCTGGTTCTCCTTCTTCGACTTCGCCAAGCATGCTGCCATCCACACCTGAACCTGGACGTTGACGATACAAACAATGTTTCTGACGAGGAGAAAATCGACTTGGTGAAGGCACTTGATGCCACAATTGTGGAGAGAATAAAAGCTATGGATGATTTTGAGTGCCCCATTTGCTACGATGTAGTGCAGTGCCCTACCTTTTTTATTCCCTGTGGCCACGACAGCTGCAGCGAGTGCCTTTGCCGTCTCACCGAGAATGCTGCAACACTCAATTTGCAGGAAGGGAACGAAAGCAGCAAGGCTAAGTGCCCTGTTTGCCGTGGTTTGTTCGACCCTGCCAGGTGTTTCACATATGAAACCTTCCAGAAGGTGCATATGCCCGAGTGCATCGAGAAGCCTGAGGTAGAGGAAGAAGTAATGGATGACGATGATGACGACTCCGATTCCGAAGATTATATCTCTGACGACGAAGTTGACAAGAAGGGTAATCTTAAAGGATTTGTCATTTCGGACGAATTTGATTTTGATGAAGAAAAGAATGCTATTGATAAGGGCAAGAAGAAGAAGAAAAATAAAGGCAAGAAGAAGGCAAGTGATGTCAAGCCTTCAATGCTGAAAACCCTTCGCAAGGAGGCGAACAAGAACCGCGAGGCGTTCAAGAAATACATGAGATACTTGCGCAAGACCTGGATGCCAGCCGCAAAGGTATCCGAATGCATGGAGCTCTTAAAGAAAATCTCCGAAACGGGAGAGAAGACGATCATTTTCTCTCAGTGGACACTTCTGCTTGATCTTTTGGAAGTGGCCATGTGGCACGAGAAGCTGGAAAAGCCAGAAAGATACGATGGTAGTATGTCAGCCGTGCATCGCAACATGGCAGCCCACAACTTTCGCGAGCGCAAGGATGTCAAAGTGATGCTTGTGTCCCTCCGAGCCGGCAACGCAGGTCTCAACCTGACTGCCGCGTCCAGAGTCATCATTATGGATCCATTCTGGAACCCATACATTGAGATGCAGGCTGTTGATCGTGCCTATCGCATTGGCCAGCAGAAGGAAGTCAAGGTATATCGCATTCTCACCAAAGACACCGTGGAGGATAGAATTGTTGCATTGCAAGACAAGAAGAAGGCAATGGTTGAAGCAGCCTTGGACGAGGCTGAGAGCGTCAAGATCGGACGTTTGAGTACAGGTGAACTCAAGTTTCTTTTCAACTCGCGTGGTTAGACGGCTTAGCCACATCGACACAGGCGATAGAGACGGCCTGATTTGTGTCATCAGTGCAACGGCATGCCCCCCCAGGGCACAGACATGTTCTTGCTTGTTTTGATAATTTTCCTTTTTACTCCTAATGAATGGTTGGCAGGACAGAGGATTTCGGAAGGTGTGCATGTTGGCGTTTGGGGATTTTTATAATACATCGGATGAGAAGTGCCATTGCCTCGCGGTGCTGGGTGGACATGACTCCCCGGTTTGTGTCGAGGAACGGATGGGTCCTGATATAATGAGACATGACTACCTCTTTCTTACTCTAGTGGCATATCCGCAGAGGAGACTGAGCTTACGGTAGATTGCAACAAGATGCGTAACTGGCAGTCTTAGTATGGAATTTGATTTAGTTGACGCGCCTCGTTGAAGCCCCCAGTGACAGAAGCGAGGTTGATTTCTTCACAAGAGATGCGGTCAAGCTCCAATCATTTGATGCGACTGACCTGACCTCCTCCCAAGCGATACGGCAACACAAGTGCGAAAACTAGGTAAGAAACGGGACGGCAAGTGTAATGAAGAAAATCATTTTCGGGTATATGCTCCAATCGCTATTACTTTTATAAACCAGACAGTTCAACGCCAGAATGATGATTCCTCCTCCACATTCTGTGAAATCCCACTCATCTCAATCACGTCTCTGCATTCACTTTCTTGCCACAGCTGCTCGCCATCTTCCGCTGAGAGTCCTATTTGCCCTGTTCTCTCCTAGCCTTCGGGCGTCCCGCTCTCGACGTCGAGAAGCCAGTCACCAATGCGGGCGGGCGAACTCATGTGGATTCCGTCGTAAAATTTGCCACGTCTGCTTCTCTCCTAAGACAGCAGGGGGCTGACGGCCTGGCTAACAATGTCCTCCACACCGGATGCCTCGCTGGGGGTGTTGGGCTCGACAGACCAGATCCATCTGTTATTGGAGGGCCGCGAATCGACGAGGGCGGTCTTCGAGACGACGAGAGACGGCACGTCGTTGCGCTCGACGATGTCGAAGAGCAGCTCAAAGTCCTCCCTGTTGAGGTCCCGGATGGAAGTGCCGCTGACGCTCTTGACCCACTCGGATCCAGAGGCCGGGGCGGGCAGCTTAGACAGGAAGTGCTCAGTAAGGATGCGAGCGGTGACGGTGTGGAGGTAGTCGGCGAGGGCCTTGAGATCTGGGTAGCCGTCCTTGTATGGGGCGCAGATGGATGCGATGGGCGATCCGGGAGGCAGAATGACATTGAAGTAGGTGGCTGTGACGGGGAACAGAAACGTGCGGCCGCGGACGGTGAGGGTGATGTCGGGGAGGAGAGTAATCTTGGTGTTGAAGTCGATGGGCTGAAGCATGTTACGGATGAGAGCCTGGGAAGGCGAGGGCTGGTTCGGTCCGCGAGTGGCAGCATCGGAGTTGTCAAGAGGCATTGCGGGAGGGGTTAGGAGGACGAAACTAGCAGGCAGGCCAGCCTTTTGGAGAGATTGGACCAAAGAGCCGATCTGCTTCGTGCAAGCCTGGACGCTGTTGATGTGCATGAGACGGGCGATGATGGGGCGTAACAGGGCGTAGTTTGCCTGCCCGCGATTTCGAGGGATATGAGGGGGCATGGGACGGGTTCGCATGAGCTCGTTGTGCCGGTGAGCGTAGCTTAGGAGAATGTGCAGCGCGAGGGATATCGATTCGGCCATTTTGTTGTCCGGGAGAGGCTCGCCGGAGGGTACAGAGCCCAGGGGCACCAGCTCGACGGTCACCTTGGTGGTCTCGTCGAGGGAACAGGTGAGGCGGGATCCGTCCGGTTTGACGTCGTAGGCAGCGAGCGTGCGGGCTTCTCGCGTGAGCTCGTGCCACAGCTCCTGGGAGAAGATTGTGTTTCGGGCTTCAAGAACACGCGCCTCAAGGGGGGCGTCGTCGTGTGTCTGCGCTGGCAAGGCAGAGCGGCCAGTGACCTTGCCATCCTTCTCATAAGTCACCACTAGACGCTCCGACACACCTCCGAGCCGGCCGCAATCCAGCTGAACTGCGCCATCGTCGCCTCGTCGCATTGGAGCGAGACCGTTGCTTCTAAACTCTGGGGAAGCTGCGGATATCAAGTCAGTGCCAACGAACGACGACCCACAAGCATGCGGGGAGATTGGTTACCTTCCGAGAAGCCGAATCGCACGCCCAGCGTATGGCGTTCCTGGGGAACTTTGGAAACGGACCATCCGCTCTTTTGAACCGCCATGATCTCCTCCCAGTATTTCCCCTCGGCTGCCACCTCGCGCTGCAGGAACGAGCTAGCGGCCTCGGCAGCATCGCGCGTCTTGTTGATCTCCATCATGGTCCAGCCCATGGCCACTTCCTCCTGGTCCTTGGCCTTGGCGGGGGTCTCGTTTGAATCGTCCAGCTTGTCAGCGCCCATGGTGCCAATTCCCACCATCTCACGGAGGCCTTGGGACAGGGTGACGCCGGCCTGTGTCGGGTTCTGTTTCGAGAGGAGGAGCGAGAGGAAGTCGAGCGTGAGCATGGCCGTGTTGCCAGCAATACTTTGGCCAGGACGTCAGCTTTGGTTTCGGTTTCTTAGAGAGAGGAAGCTCCCCGGAGCTCATTAGGGGCTCAGGACATACTCGATATTCCTCAACACCTCCATGCGCGCCTCATTGGGGTCTTTGATCGCATCCTCATCCTCCTCATCACCGCCTTCCGACATGTCAACGTCGTCGTCGACGTGGTCGCCATTCTCCTTGTTCTCCTCTTGGGCGCGGATATCCTCACGCAACTTCTCCTCGGAGACGGCGCGGAACCCGCCTGGCTGCGCGTTGACGCGGGCAATGAACTCGGCGAGGTTCTTGGGCTTGTTGTCGGCGACGGGGTGCGGCCGGAGGGACAGCGGCGGGTCGTCGACGGGCGCCATGGTTGCGAGGGCGCTTGGGGCGATTGGGCGAGGCCTGTGGCGAAGCCGGAAGCTGTACGATGATATGCAGAGCGGGATGAAGTTGTGTTGAGGTGTCGCTAGGCCCTGGGCTGCGATTGCGCTGGATCTGACGTCGTCATGAAATATGTTTTGAGGTGGGTTGAGGTGCGAAGTTCGGCCAACCTTGTTGGAGGTGGCACAGGCGGCGGCAGCCAGTGCATGCATCGGCGGGGCACCTTGAGCAAAGAGGGTCGGTCGTGTGTACCACTGTACTACGGTCGCACATTAGGCACGCGGTGACAAAGTGCAAAAACCCGAAAATCCAAAATCCCAAAATCCCAAAATTCTGCCCTACCTTTACGTACAGTCTACATTGCGTACGGTCGTAAATTCGCCTGTATTATTACTATATAATGAAGTTATCTAGATCTAACAATTAGAAAGGCTGGTCTTTGCTTTATAAGATATATTATATAATATATCTTACTATTAACCTAAAATACTATAAGAAGGTGCTAGCTATTATTTTAGATTAGCTAGAACTATTAACTAATGCCTTTATATATAGCTACTTAATTAAGGCTTTATTGGCTATATTATATATATAAAAGGGTAGGTAATTAAGGCAAAAGTAAAAGAAAGAAAAGCTAATATATATAATTATTTAATAATTAAGGGATCCTTTTAGGACCCTTTATTAAAGACCTTAATAAAGTCTTTTTAGGTTCCTTTTTCTTTTAGCTAAATAAAGTTATTTATTAAGGTCTTTAATTCTTTAAGCAATAATAGCTAGCTAAAGCTAAAACCTAAATTATTATATATATACCTACCTTTAAGTATATCTCTATTGCTGCATTAAGCAATACAATTTAGCTACTTGTAATTGCTATAATAGCTATTAAAGTAACCTAAAAGATGCATACAGTAAGGGAAAGGTACTATATATATATTTAAATTTAAATGCATTTTATTTATATAAAATAAGTAAGAAATTAAATTAAAAATGCCTTAACTTTAAATAAATAAAGCATTTATATATAAATCCTTTATGCCTTAAATTTAGGCTAATTATATATAGTTATAAAGAAATTAAATTAAATAATTAAATAGATCTAAAATAATACACTAAAGTATATTTTTAATATATAGCTAAAGCTACTATTTTAAAATATTAGCCTTTATAAGGCAATTTTTATTAAGTATCTATATAAAATGCATTTAAAGAGGCTAGGAAAATATTAACTTATATATAAAAAAGAATTAATTTTAAGTTATATATAGTATATTAATATTAGCTAAAGGGGATTTTTAGGTTAAAATTATATATATAGTTAGTAATTTAAAACTTTAGCTATATAAAGAAGGAAGGATATTAGCAATAATATATAATATATTATTATTATTATTATTGCTATTATCTAAAGGGTTAATATATATATTACTTAAAGGGCTTATATATATTAATTATAATAATAATAATAGTAATAATAAGAAAAAAAGGCAATTAAAGTTATAATATTTTAAATAAATAGTTTTTTAATTGCTTAACTATTAATTAATAGTTAGTTAGTAATTAAATAATTAAATTTTTATTAATTTTATATAATTAATAGTATTGCATTTAAATTATTAATATATAAAATTCTATAATATTTTAATTAAAAAGTAAAATAATTGCTTATTTTATATAATAAAATTAAGTTTTATATAATATTATTAAATTTATATTAAATTCTTTCCCTTTTCCCTTTTTTATTTTTCTTTCTTTTTTTTTATTTTTTTTTATTATTATATATAAAATGCTACTATCTTAAAGAAAGGTTAAATGCCTAAAAACTAATTGCTACTATAAATAAATTTAAAATAAAACTTTTAGCTCTTTTTTTTACTTTTATTATAGTATTATATAGCTAAAATCAATTAAATTAAATAATTTTAATAGTAAAGTATTTTTATTTTATATAACTTCTTAAAGTTCTTTATAGTTTATTGCTTTTGCTTTATTAAAATTATTACTAAAGCTTTATAACTATATAATTAACTTTAAGAAGAACTTTTAAATATAAGCTTAAAAAGCTCTTTAAGTTTATTAATTATAAAAGATAGTTAATCTTTATAAAAATTCTATTAGGCTTTTAGTATAGTTAGTTAGTCTTATAACTTTTAGTTAAACTTAAAATAGGTTTTTTATTTTTAAAAAGATAAATAAGCTTAATATATATAAATTACTTAATATTTTATTAAATATTAATTTATTTAAGCACTATTAATTTTAATGCTTTTTTATTATTTAATATTATAATTAATACTTTTAAGTTTATAATAAATAAAAAAAAAAAAATTATATAATTTATTTAATTTAGCTTTTTTAAATAATTTAAGGCAAATACCCTATATAAAATTAAAAAGTTTTAGTTAAAATAAGCTAAATTTAATTAACTATTAAATTTATATTCTAAAAATACTTATACTATTATTAATCTTTTTACTAAAAGATTAATTAATTAAAAGATTTAAAATAGCTAATTTCTTATATAATTAAACTTTTTAATTTCTAATAATAATTAACCTTTTTATATAGTAAAGTTAATTAAAGAAAAGAAAGATATAATACTAAAATCACCTTTAGAAAGTTCTTTCTATATATAATAAAAGCTCTTTTTAAAGATATTACCCTTTTTAATCTATTTAATTAAATGCAATTACTCTAAAAGTTTAATTTTACTTATATTATTTTATATAACTACTCTATTAAAAGAGTTAAAAATAGGCCTAGCCTTTTATATTTATTAAATTTAGACTTAAAGACTAATGCAAAAGAAAAGATAAAGTATATATAAAACCTAAAATCCTTTAATTTCTTTATTTTAAAAGTCTTAAAGTTAAGTCTATAAGGTATATAGTATTAAATTACCTTTAAGGTTTAAATTAATTTAAAGTTTAATATTATATTTAAATAATTAATATTAAATTAAATTAATAGTATTTTATATAAATTAAGTTAATTTTTATATATATTTATATACTTTATTTAATAGAACTTTAGTTAATTATAAAATTAAAAGCTAATTACTTTATTAATATTTTTAAACTTTTTAATATAAAGTTAAGTATATAGAAATATATAGTTATTAATAGTTATTAATCTTTTAATTAAAAAATCCTATTATAGATAATTAAATTATATATTAATACTATATATCTTTTAAAAGAAAGAAATTAATATTAATTTTTTATATAGCATTTAGTATTATATATAAAACCTTATAGTTAAAAGTATTATTATTTTTTTTAATAGAATGCTTTAATTTTAAATACTTTTTATATAATAAAGGTCTATTAAAATCCCTAAAATAATATACTATTAATTCTTTTATATATAAATCTTATATTTATTCTAAAGTAATATAAAATTAATAAATTTATTTTATATTATAAAAGTATAAATTATATATAATGCAATTTAATTATCTATACTATTATTTAGGAAAAAAGTATATTAAATAAGCTTATTAAAGTAAAAAATCTATTAATTAAAAGCTTTTAACTAAAGTTAATACTATTAGCTTTTAATATAAATATTTTAAGTGCTTAATCTATATATATAGTATAATTAAATTTAATCTCCTTAATAATAAAAGTAATAATTTCTATCTTTATTTTTATATAATATTTTAGCTAGCTTAGCTTAAATAAAGCTAGTTTATACTATTATTTATAAAGGCATTTTAATTTTATAGTTTAAATAAATAAAAAATAGCTTTATTTTAAGATATTAAATTATATAAAGGTATTGCTTTAATATACTTAATTTAATTATTATAGACTAGCTAATATAAAACTAAATTATATATTATAAATATATATTAATATAGCTATAAATTTAAAATTTAAACCTTTTTAATTTCTTATATCTATTTAAATACTAAAGGAAATTTAATTTAAAAATACTAAAGTCTATATAATGCTTAAAATTCCCCTTTTAATGTTTTTAAATCTCTTTTAAAAAGATTAATTAATAGAAATTATAAAATTAATTTTAAAAGATTAAAATATTTCCTTAAATATATATATAATTATATAAATATTCTTATTTAAAATAATAAATTACTAATAACTTCTAAAGGTCTTATTTAAAAAATTAAATAGTAATTTAAAAAGCTATTTCTTTTTTATAATTTATATAAAACTATTATTTTATACTATATTAATATTAAATCTTTTAAATTATTTAAAAAAAGACTTATAGTTTATTTTATTTTTAAATATCCTAAAGAATAAATATATTAAAAAATCTATATAAATAAAAGTAAAATTATATATATTTAATAAATTCCTTTATTATTTAGCAATTCTATTATTATATAAAACTCTATTTAAATAGCTATTATTATAAGATTTAATAGCTAATTGCTTTATAATTTTATATATAAAAAAGCTAATTTATAGTCTTTAGGATCTATTAAATAAAGGTATTTAATATATATAGCTTTAATATTTCCTTATATAATAAATTAAAAAAAATAAATAAATATTATATAAAACCTTAAAAGGCAATTTAAAACTTTAATATATAAAGACTAATATTTAATAGCTTTTATATAAAAAGAAAATAATTTATTTTAATAAGAATCTATAGATAGGTTTAACCTTTATTAAATAAAGAATAGATATTATTTTATATAGATAAGAGATCTTTTGCTAGCTATAGCATTATAATCTTGTGGAATGTAGTATGTGGTGTGTAAGGGATTTCTAAAGGTGGGGTAGAATTTTGGAATTTTAGGATTTTGGATTTTCGGGTTTTTGCACTTTGTTACTGCATGCCTAATGTGCGACCGTACTGTACTCCGTACCTCCCCGCCTCACAGTATCATCGACTCACATCCGAATGGTGTTTGGGAAGGACTTCTCGTAGGTTTCTCGCAGATAAAAAAAAATCAATCGTAAGTAGGCTGAAAGTCATGGGACATCGGCCTTGGAGAATATCTATCATATTCATTTGACTGATGCTGGGGCGTCCCCCTCCTCGATGCGCAGCTGTGTCGACCCGAGCGTTCTATGCTCGTCGTCCCCTCCCTACTGACACCCCCACTGCCGCGGCGCGGAAATAGAAACGAGACTCTATGAAAGCAACATAAATCAAAATTTGCCGGGTTATTTCAATCAAGTCTCTGGGAAAGCTTCCTCTGCAGCCGTCAACGCATCCTCTCCGCTCGTAAACGCCCTCCTCCAGCACTTCAAAATCACATCGCCACCGGGCAAGTCGTCAACGGCAGGAAACCTTTCTGCGTCAAAGTTCGGATATACGACCTGCTGCTCCCACTCACTCTTTTCTTCCATGTCCTCAAATATCCCCGGATCCTGCTTGTACGGCCACCTGCCGGTCAATATGGTGTAGAATATCGATCCCATGCCAAACACATCCAACATGGTGTTGGATTCGCTACCAAAGATGGGGCTGTAGAATGGGCCATCTGGCAGGTTCAGTCCATCCAAGCCAAGCGCTTCACAAAATGAACCACCAAAGTCACAAAGCTGCAAGTCCCGCACTCCAGGGGTCGTCTGGTGCACGAGGATGTTGGCCGGGCGGAGATCGGAGTGGACGACGCCGCAGCTGTGGATGTGAGCGATTGCTTGCGCGACCTGGCGACACCAAACTACTCGCTGGCGGACGTCTGTTTTTGGATTTCCATCTAAATATGCCTGGAGGTTCCCATGGCTTGCCTCGGCGAGGAGCATTCCGTCTCCCTGCAGCCCTAGAAACCTGAGCAAGGAAGTCAGTTTGGACTTGGGATACGACAGCCCCGAGGCTCAATCGAGATGGTTATGCCATGTTATGCTATGTTATGTTATGTTATGATATGATATGTTACAGACCTCACAATTCTAGCATGGCTACCTAGCCTTTCGAGAACATGTCGCTCAACATTGAAGCAGTTGGCAATCCGAGGGTTAACTCGACTCTGGCCGGGGAAGATAAAAGGCCTCTTCAACACGACCCCCGACGAGACACGCTCGATGATGCTTGTTGCACCACACTCTTCAATAATCTGCCCCATCTAGTCCAAGGAAGATGCCTGGCGGGCCAGAAATAATACCTACCACGCAAAGTAAGCGATGCAGGTGTGTAGTTATCGGATCATGGTGTGGGAGTGAGTCCTGCTCAGCATATCTCTCATTGACTTGGTAGGTACTTGACATCCTCAGAGGGTTCCCATCTGCACTGCAATTTTAGCATTCGCAAAGGAAGAGCGTATCCAAACCCTGTACTTCGTATCAAAGTACCGGTACGGTATGACAGGGCTGACAGGGGCTCGGATGCACTGCAATTTTAGCACTCGTAAAGGAAGCCCATGTCCAAATCCAAGGAGGATGATGGAAGTCCATCCTAACTAATAACAGGTGAGTCCACTATTCCATTTGGGAGCATCGAGACCCTAATGGGACAACCTAGAATTGATTTCCTACCTTGAGGTGATAATAGAGTCGAAATTGGTAGTTACATCACCAATCGTCTTCAAATATCATGTTTCGCCCAATACAAGTATAATCGAATTTAAATGGCAATTATGAGCATTCAGAACGGCGATGACGCTTGCTCATGCCCAATACTCTACGGGTGCTTCAAAGAGAAATAGGCCATCTTGTTCCATTCTCATTCCAGCTTCGAGACCTCTACAACGTAGTACCTCGCTTCGTCTCTCTCGGTCTGGTCCATGACTGAAGATGAAGAGTTGATGCTGACGAGCTTGAAAGAGAGGGTAAACCTACTCAGATATATATTAGAGCAAGCTGCACTGCAATTTTAGCATCTCTTAAGGAGATGAGATTCATGAGGCAGTGCGTTGCTCAATCCCACTCTCGATCCACAAATGTCTTATCGGTACCTAGGTAGGAGTGTCTAAGTGCGACTCTGCTCGACGCTGATGACGGCCAACAAAGCGGTGGCGATGAGCTTGTAATATACTCCCACACCTGCACTGCAATTTTGGCGGCTTCTTTGGAGTTTGGCGGGGCTGTGCTGCTTAAAGTCAGGGCGAAGAGGATGATTGCTGCATGCTGCTTACATGCAATCATACATGGCCAGCAGTTACAGCCTCACTTTGGACTCGGAGGCATTCTGACGAATACACATCAATTATGTGCCTTGCCTTTCTTCATAATTTTCTGCATAGACTTGATCCCATTGAGGTAGACGGCGAGAAGGGAAAAAAAAAAAAAAAAAAAAAAAAAAGTCATGGGTGACGGACATGGTATTTTCGTGGTGTGCAATTGAGATCATCCACGTTCAATCTTCAGTCAACTGGGAACCAACCAAACCTCACCAAACTGGTCTCCCCACCTAAAACTTGGGGTTTGGATAGTCACCAAGAGACGCAACACAGAGATAGATTAATAACAGGCCGGAGTGAAGATGACAGCTTTAACTCGCTGAAACCGCCGCCATTTCAAGATTCCTCTGGTTGCCTGCGCCGCTTGCGTGGCCACCCCCTCATCCCAATCGCAAAGCTCATGCCCTGTCATGATCATGATTCGTCCGCGGCCTCCTCAGCCATTGGCCCGTAGGTCGTTGAAGACACAGACGCTAAGCTGCATGACGAATGGCCAATACTGGCCCTGTCGCCTGAACTTGGACCTCAACCTCAACCTCATCCGAGGGCAACCCCCATGATGAAGATATTCCGCAAAAAATGGCTGGCTAAACGGATCAAAGGCGGGTCGTCGAAGGAGAAGGCGCCCACCGATGGGCATGACATTCGCGATTCTGCGCCGCCACTCCGTGACCCGGAGCACAAGCCCGAAGCTGAGCTCGAACCCGATCCATGCGATGCGGGATTCCACTTCAAGATATGCGAGCCCAAGCTCGCCGACCGCAGCAACTTTCGCGATGATCTGGCCTACCATCTTCCCAAATTCTCCGACCTGATTATCCTGAATGACTACATCATTGAGACGGAAGAGGACGTCCCTATAGTCAAGGTAGCAATCCCCCCCCCCACACACACCCATTTAGCTGGTGATTCAAACAACCCACGACTCACCAGTGCACACTCTCCTCCTCAGGTCCGATTGACGAGGTCTCATGATGCTGTTGCGGCCAACGTCTCTCCAGACGTTGCCATCAGGGAGTTTTGCAGAGCCATGATCAACCCGGAGATGCGGCCAAACCTGCAGTGCCTTACCGAGAGATCCGTCTGGGGCATCATCCCCGTTTCTGAAGTCTTCGAAACTTACTGGACCGCCACCTTCTTCAGCAACATCCTCAAGGGCGGGCCCCCGGAGCTGACACGCCTGGTTGATGAACTGATGAAGGAGAGCAAGCCATATCTAGTGCCTAGGTATCTTCTCCGACCTTGAGAATGCATGAATCTAGCATAGCACGGCCAGCTGATCATCGGTATCCATCATGTAGTTTTCTCGTCTTCTGCTTCGCCACCATCGCGGGGCTTTACGACTGCTTCAATCTAATGCAGCACTTGTCCGAAACTAACCTGGACAGTGACTTTGACCTCGAGGCATTTGTCGAGAAGGCGATGCCAACAGTTGGTGTAGTTTTCGGTTGGTTTGGGGTAGGAGAGAGACATCCTAGAGTCTTCGAATGGACGAGTTACGAACGCTGCTAACTTCCCGGAAAGAAAAAAGCATCCTCCGGTGATTTACTGGGTGAATTGAAATCAGAATTCAACCTTCGTTTTCTCACCTTTACTTCACACTATGACGACTTGCTGCAACACTTTGAAGTAGCAACCGGTATGGCTCCCTCACATTTACCATGCGTTACCTCTACCCCCAACCATTGCAAACAGAACACTGTCCAGTTAACCAAAACATATAGCCGACGCCGGTCATCTCTATCTCCGAGAATCCAAGTGGATGATCTCGATTTGCAAAGACCTGTGTGCCATGGCCGTCGCCGCATCGGGGGTTCTCATCCTACGGGAGGACCTCGTGAAAGGCTTGATGGACGTCATCGCCGAGGAACGAAGGAACATGCTGAAAGGCGGACTGACCTCGATCGGATCAATGTACGTCGGCGCCGGGTTCGTCGGAGTGGCGACCGCCGCTGGGGCTACCACCAGCGTCGAAGCTGCCACTATCGCCGCCGGAGCTGCCACAACCGAAACGGTGCTCGCCACCGGAGCGGCGGCCATCGGCGGCATCGCCGTTGCCAAAAGGGCCCTGGCTGGTGTCACAATGGCTGGGGCCGTCACTGTCGCGCCTCCAGCGCTGAGTATCATGGCAGCTGCTGGGGGAGCAATATACGGAGCAGCATGGGCTGCCAACAGTTACATGAGGAGCAACAAGATCAAGAAAGAGGTTGAAGATTTCGAACAAAGTATGCCATTGCCCCACCAACCATTCATACTCAAACACGTTGCGGTACTAATACTAGACTGCGAACAGTCTTCAGCGTGTCAAAGACGGCCTGGAACGGCGCCTTCATCGTCCGTCTGGCGCTAGAGTGGTTCCAGCTTCACAGAGGACAGGACCCGTCGGCCCTCGAGTTTCCCAACTCGCCCTCCCAAACCAAATGGAAGGAATTCGTCACCGCATATCAGCAGGCCATCAACCCAGACGACGGCAAGCAAAGCATCAGCGATATGGAATACTTAGATACCTGGTTGCAAGGCGAAGTTGACCAGCTCAAAGAGCAGCGCGAGGTTCTCCGCACCATCCAGCCCCTCTTGAACCAAAAACAACCGCAAGCCACTATCTCGGCTTAGGAGAGCGAGAAAGAGAGAGAAAAACATAAATGCTCCCATCTTGGGATATTATGCTGTCCAGGCTTTGGATGTTTGAAAATGATTGTAATAGTTTAGACCACTTAGCGTAGATGTTTGACCCAACTCATAGGAACATGGCAGCAATGACATCGTGGATGACGATGAAACGAACCAGATCGCAAAAACAATGATAGTATTATTGGATATATGTATGTCCGTGCGCTCTAGGATTCGACGGCAAATGGTGTTGCCAAACATTCAACAAAAAAGAAATGACAAAAGATCTCCAATTCACCAAAGAAGAACAACTCCGTGCTCAGCCAATTCATTGAAGCTCCTTCGGCCTCGGGCTAGGACAGACGCTAGGCCCGGGAGTTGGGCCAGGAGTTGGGCCAGGCGTGTCATCGAGCATCCCGTCCGGCTTCGCAATCTCCTGCTTCAGCATTCTCCACCTCCGCAACTTGGATCGTGGGTTGTCGCCAGACATTGTCGGCATCAAGTCGTCCTCCAGGATCGGAACCTCGGACAACGGGTCGAGCTGGTCAATTTGGTCGGCAATGTCCGGCGGCGGCGCGGCTCTGAAGACGGCCTGGACGTCACTGTAGGGCGAGAAGCTCATAAACTGCCACTTGGACGGCTTCTTGGCCGACCGGGCTGTCTTGTCCGCGAACCGTTGTCTCTCGAATAAGTTGATAAGAAGCAGCGTAGCAAAGTTGAGGGTACGGATCAGCGCCACATTGACGATGTGGAAGACGCGAGCGGACACGACGAGCTTGAGCGGCAAAAGGACAAGCAGAGCGACAATGTTAAAGGGTGGAGGGTAAGCAAAGATGGAGTCGCTCTTGACGCCCTCAAAGGTTAGCACGGCGCGACGGAACTGGATCTCCGCCGCCTCGTCAGCGATGATCTTGGAAAATGTGTTGGTGAGCATAGCAATGAGGATGGTTAAGAAAAGAGTGTTGCCCAGGAAGGCAAACGATATCATGAGCGCAGGGCCAAGGATAGTGTGGAAGCGCACCGACTCCTCGATGCCTTCACCGTCCAAGCCGAACCAGATCCACAACATCCACTTGCCCACGATGATCCAGCTGAACTCCTCACGACCGTCGTTGCCGGCAGCGACTAGCCACTGCAGCGCGAGGAGAAAGCCAGTGAAGCACCACGTTGCCAGGAACGTCAGGATGGTGAAGTCCTTCATCATTGCGTGCAGGGAGATGAAGACAAGGTTGTTGGGGAGCAAGTTGAAGGCCACGCGGGTAAGCATGATGGGCGCCGCAACGCAGAGGATGGGCAAGCCCCAGCCGTTGTGCAACTGGTCCATGAGAATGTCAGCCAAGCGGCCGAGGAGGTAGGCGCCAAATATGGCAGCAAAGGTGAGATCAAGGAATGCCCAGAGGTTCTGGGCATGGACTTCCCAGCCGTGCTCGACAATTGCGGCTACTTTTTCAAGAAGCCAGCCGGCCGAGTAAACGACAAAGGCAAACTCCCACAGGTTGAGTTCCGAGTGGCGGGAGACCATGGTCATGACATAGAGGAATAGGAGGATGATGAATTGGAACAACTCGATTACGTTCCTGGTTCGCGGGACAATGAGGCGGTGATGATTAAGTAGAGGTGCCTTTCGAGGGTCGTAGAGAGAGATGGGCCGGCGCTTGTAGTGGTCCGGCAGGATGTCCATGAGGGACTGAGGCGTGTAGACGATCTGGCCATCGTGAACGGCATCTACGACTCGCTGGCAGGCCGAGGAACTGATGAAGGTCTTACTCTCGGAAAGGATAGCCAGCTCAAGCGCGGTGACCTTCTTCTCATTGCCGTGGTGTTCCTGGCCAGCCCATTTCGATTGGGACTTTTTGCCACGGCCACGGCGGACAACAAGCTCTGGAGCACCTTGGAAGGGATCGAACCCTTCGACCAAGATGTGGGCCAACAGCAGAAGACCTTGGGGTCCAGGGTTGTCCTCATGAAAACGACGAAGGATTCGACTAGCAAGAAGCTCACACAGTGTGGCACGGGCGACGTTCACGCTCTGGTGGACCGTCTTGGACTGGTCTCTCAAAAAGGAAACGCGGTTGGCCAGTAAGCAGTACACTGAAGTGCCTAATCAGCCAAGGTTCCGGGTTAGATACTCATGCGGGAAGCCTACCAACAGATATATCATTCGAGTTGTAGAGCCTATCAACCAGCGGTCTTACAACAAGGGCATTCATCTTTGGATCACGAAAATGCTCCAGCGTGTAAGGATCGTCTAACCCAGTCAGCGGCCGTTTCCTCTGACATACTTGTCACCGATCTGCTCCGATCCAAGTCAGACGTACCGATGCTTGCAAGGACTAAGCGCCGTACACTGTACTCACTCTGTGTTAGCATGCCAGGTTCTTGATTCATTCTCACCGGCAGACGATATGACGATGCTGTCGGGGAACAGAGACGCCATAACATGCGTCCGGCGCCGGGTAGATTTACCGATGAATTGTCATGTACACTGGCAACACTTCCGGGGTGAGGTTGAGCGTCGATCGATTACCATCATCGAGGCATCCTTTCGACTCGGCGTCGTCGGGGCCTGAGAGGAAGGCGTCGTCCTCATCATCATCATCGACGGGCCTGAGCCAATCGCCGGCGCGCTCGGAGCTCGGGCGAGTCATCACGAAACTTGAGCAAATCTATCAACCCAGCCTCCGAGATACAAAATGGACCGCAACGAGGCCCTGGTCGATAACAGAAGCGTCAGCTTCGACGAAAATTGTTGCGAAGCTGAGAGAGCAAAGAAAGCCAGTTTCCTGAGACTCCTCGTATAATTTGGGGTTACGGCCTACCCCTGAGTCGCGGCGAGCTACTGCGGCCAATGGGCGACGCGTACTCTCCGGCAATTTTGCCCCGCCAAGTCCCGGCCAGACAGTCAAATGGAATTGAGGGCATCGTATTAAACAATTGACTGCCTGGCCGTTGACGGAGCGGCGAATATCTTCGCTTTGGGTGCTGATTGCCGCACCTAAATATCAAGAGAACCTTGAAGCATATTCACGTAGTAGCCACCCTTTGCGTCAGACTTACCCGCGGCCTCAACCCCAAATAGGCACCAGCTGTGTGTCAGCTGTCAGCATGCTGAATTGAGCTTGGTAGCTCAAGCCACTTGCATTGCATGTGTGAGTGTGAGACCTCGTCCATACCGCCGTGTAAGATGCGGTGTCACCATTGCCGAACTTGGGGGTATTAAACGGGCATATTGGCCACGCGAACACAGGCTTGCATTGCTGTGGAGCTTGAAGAGGGCCTCGGTATTCGAGGGACCGAGGTGTATGCTACGTGGAGGATTGAGAGGCAAGCAGGACGGCACATCGTGAAGAAGATGAATGAATGCAATTGGAGAAGCGCATCGTTGCAATCTTACCCGCCGTAGGTTGGCCGATGCCAAGTATTTGCTCCATGACTCAACGGCGGTATGTATTTAGGGACTTTCTAGCTCTAGCTTGGACGATAAGACAGCTGCCGTGCTTTGTAGCTGCGGCTGGAACTCATGTACTGGTGACATGGTGAAGGATCGAAACCCATAGGCTCCTAGATCCAAAAGCTTGGCTTCTGGTGTCGTGGCATCCATTGAACGAAATAAAGAGCCGCCATGTCAGCGCCAGTTTCATGGTGGCTGACACTGCCACCACGACTGCTTCGTCAAGGACTCTCTCGCTCTAGCGCCCTAGTGCCCTAGTTGACCGGAAGTTGCCGGATGACAGAAGATCACATTGTTAATTAGCATGTAATTTGCTCAGAGCATGGTCGAGGAGACGGGGTGGTCGAGGAGGTTCTAGACCTGCCAAATTTACAGCCCTATCGATATGAGGGATCCTCGCCATCAAATAGAGCACCATAGATGGAGCTAGGTCTTGAGCGCTGCGACTAGCAAGGTTCAAGTTTCAACTGGCTTGAAGAGAGACAAAGAAAGCGTGCAGACACTAATGAGTAGGCGGTTGACAGCTCGCCGGGTCTGCGTCAGCATGTCCGCCCAGGGTTCGCACCCAAGACGAAGCTGCTGACCGTTGGTCGATGCCCATTTGGGAGCAGGGATGGAGTCGATGCGCTCAAAGGATGGAAATGTTGGGGTTCGGATGGCCTGGAAAGGTATGCGCTACGCCAGAATGTCAGGTGGTTTTTACGGGGAGGCATGTATTGGTGGGATCCATGCCCCAAATTGTGAGTTGTGGCGTCAAGCCTAAATGACAAGACATTATGGCCAAGTTGAGTTTCTAGGGTCTTGAGTAGCAGAAGGAGGAGAAACAGAGGAGACAAACATGGACACGAGCTGCTTTGGAACTGTGTCGTAAATGCGCGGCGAGTGGGCTGACTCAGGTCAAGGCAGGAGGAGATAGTTCATCAATGAGTTTGCGCACCGCATCGACACTATCGTCGCCTCTGGCGGCGGCCGCGCATCGAAGCGAAGCTGGGGCATTGACCGATTCGGGAGGTTGTTGGACCTGGGGCTGTCCAAACCGCAAAGATCCCGGCCTGTTTGAAAAAAGGACGACCAGGTCGAAGACACGCTCACCAACCGCATCACCGCGAGTGGACAGGTAGGGCCGGGCCTAGGACCAGCACGCACCAGCTTGAGGTAACACAGAGGCGGGGATGTGCAATGCCGAGAACCAACTGCTTCCGTGCTGATGCAGTCGGAGGGAGAGCCAGGATCGATCATGGGCCCATCCAAAAACAACCTAGATGTCTAGAGCTGCCCAGGTCGTTGACGCCAAGTTCAACTGTGAGCCAAGATAGCAGACCCAAGAATGGCCAAGGCCGCCCTCCCAAGGGCTGTTCACCAAACGGGTAAAGCCCGAGGAGCTGTGTTTGAATAGCAACATGTACACAGTAGTAGGTGGTCACCCGATCATCGCCCCAGGTCTTGGCTGCGAATTATAGCCTTTAGCTCAAAGAGATGAAAAGCTTGGCTTCACGGCGTAGCTGTCGAAATTGAATTGCGGTTGACCATCTTTGTCGCAGGTTGCTGCATCCAATATTCTTGGCTTGGGCGCAGCCTTTCCTGCAAAGAGTGGACACCGAACCGACACATGTTGATGTTGTCATTGACATGCACCGCCTCGGCTGGAAGGCCAGCCGCGGAGTGTATCTACAGCATGTTTATATGTACGACTCCAAGAAGGAGAGATTAGATCACAACGCAACGTGAGAGCTCACAAAGACCGGGAGGCAAAGCCGGGGAGAGGCGGCGTCGGAGCAGAGCAAACAAGGGAAGCCTGTGAGCCGATCGGCCAGACAGGCCTCACCCTGGCCACGAGCTTTCGGGGGGGGGGGGGGGGGGGCAGTCTGGATGGAGAGGAAGATGGACAGAGGACGGTGGCACAGAGGTCTCGGCGCGGCTGAAACGAGGAAGCATGTCGTAAGGTTACAGGTCAGGTATTTGACGCGTCCTAACAGAACAAAGTGGTGTCTTTTTTTTTTCTTGGTGATCTGTTGTCTTGCTGTTGGGCAAACTCAGGCAATCGTGACATTGGCGCATGACGAAGGGGGGATCTTGATACCTATAATTGGGGGCTCGGAAGAAATGGAACAAAAAAAAAACGTTGGGGTAAGACAGCTGTCACTTTGTCTACCTATGTATGCAGGGCAGATGATAGGAAGGTACGGGGCACTACAGGAGGCAGTCGTCACCCACACACCTAAGATTCAACCTGGCATTGGACAGCCTGCTGGTTGCCGGTGAGGGGACGAGGCGTCAAGGGGCGTTTAATAGAGCTAAAAAAGTTAAGTGTGGCGTCTGGTACCACCAGCAGTAGTACATTCCTTTTAGTGTATATTGTTTGCTACCATGGGATGGGATTTCTGGCTTGAACCACGGCGGTGGCGGCGGGCATGCCGCTTTCCTGTATTTTGCCATCATTCGCCATTCCCTGTGCCCATTTCTCCCACTTGCGGTTGGCTGTCTGTAGCCTGCTGCTCCGACCTGTCTGTCTAATGACGGGAGCAGACGGCTACCGGGTTCAGGCTTTGGTTTGCTTGTGATTTTCGGCATCTGTGGCTGGTGCGCCGTCGAGTTGATCCCTCGGCGCCGTGCAATCCGTGGCCATCGTGGTCAGCAAAGCATCAACGGCGGGTCTTGCAGGGCGTCGGCAACCCACAATGACGCGACGACGATGCAAGCACTCACCCATGTCTTTTGGGGCAGCCGGGTGGCGGATTGCTGACCCTCTCAACTCGAGTCCATGGCACTTACTCGGTGTGTTAGAGGCAAGCGAGTGAGTTGAGTCGCCTTCGTTGGCCTGCATGGTACTGCGCACCGGCCAGTCCCAAGTCAGAAGCCAAGCCCAGCCAAGACGAAGAGGCCAGGGGACTCACAAGGGCAGCGACATGGGCCTGGGCGACTCGGATGGGACACAGCGCCCTGACAGAGATCCATTGTGCCCCTAAAATGGAACGGGGACGAGGAAAATAAATCAAAGAAAACCAAACATGCGCGCGCACATGCGCACGCACATGCAGTAATGCACGTTGTACATACATGGTAGCAGTGGAAATACATGCTTTGCAGTAGGTCCGCTTGTTGGTAGGTCCTGGTCCTGGACCTTTATCTATATCTGTGCACGGCTGTGACTTTTTCTCCTAGCTCCGAGGCGGCCATGGCGATCGACGGCTCCTTTGGCAAGGCGAGGCCAGGGGGAGGCTCTGGCGCCAGTCGTGGTGTAGAATCTCGATAGACGGCAAATTACGGGCTACTTTGGCGACAAAAACAACCACTGGCGAACCGAGTTTGGAGTGACGACCCCAATTTGCCGTCGTCAAGGCCTCACAAGGCCTCACCTCTAGTCAGTTCAGATGTGTGACGCAATTGAACACCCCGTCGGCGGGGCCAAGCTCCCCTTAGCTCCCCTGTCTGCCTGCGTTCTTTGGTGCAGCAGGTGGGCGCACTTTGGGGCATCGCGGTGCAGGTTGCGCCCCAATGTCCACCCCAAAGCTGCGAAACCCGTGTCTCTGGCCCTGCAGGCTGGCTTGCACCATGGCGGGTTCTCAGGTGCTCAGGTGCCCAGAGCGCACTACGGAGCCAGCGGGACGTTGTCGGTAGGTTCTGACGGCCTGATCTCCAGGGCATCCGAACCCACAACGCCGGTCCCCTTCCTTTCCACTTCCTGTCCACTGGCTGTGGCCCGAGGTACCTCGTGTTCCCGGCGAGGTACCAGCCTACCCACCTTTGACGCCCTTAGCTTCCCCGGGTCGCTTCATGCCTTTAAACAGACGCTGGGGGCTAACACAACCACACTTCACACTTCACACTTCGCAGCGCACCAAGTTTACCAAGGCCCGAGCCACCGCCACGGCTGCTGCATCCGGCCTCGTTGGCTGGGACGGCGGATGCTCCAGGAGCAGGGCAGCAAAGCTGGCATCCCCAGATACGTGGTACAGTCAAACGCAACCCTTCCGGCCCCCCAGCGCAGAGGGAACGGCACCGTAGATGCTAGCAACGCACTGCCGGATCTGCTGCTCATTGTGCGTTCACATTGCTCGATCTCACCCCAGGCTTGGAGCTGCACTTCCATGTAAAAATCTTCGGAACTGTACTAGTCTGGTCTCGTGCCGCTGTGTTGCCGTCCTGGCCTCAGTGGGCAACCCGGCCGCTGTGGCGTCGTCGCCTGGTTCCCGCCAAGGAGCTTTGGCCTAGGCTCTCCACAACCCCAGCAACGAGCCTACGCTGTGGCCCCAGTGTCTGAGTCCAATGCATTAGCACCGCCATGTACATATCGATGTCGCCTGGGTACCGCACCGTGCCCCCGGGAGTTACATACCTTGCATTGCACAGGCTACTAGTAGTCAGTCTCTATCATCAGCTTGGAGCTTTTGTTTTTCTGGAGCGGGGGTCTTGTCAAAATGTCGAATTGCAGCAGAAAGGGGGGGTGCAGGAGGGGTAAAGGGAAGTCAGCGGGAAACAACATTTGTCATCCCACATTCGAAGACAAAATCCTTTCCACGGTGAGGGCCATCCATAGAAACGAGGACCCCTATGACCCATATGAGCCCTAATCGTCGTATGGTGGGACACTTTTCTTTTCGATCAACTGTAACCTTAGCGGATGGGGGGGGAACCCACGGTACCTGAGGGTGTCTGATGAAGGCGGCAGCGGGTCACTGACGAGGTAGCACCGCACCCTTTCTCTGCCCCCCCTGCCCCCAGCAAATGGAGAACTGTCAGAGGTACCTCCCACCTTAGCTGAGGTACCTGTCCACTGGCTTCCTTCCCTCCCCTACCTCCCACTCCCCAACCTGACCTTGTGTCAAGGCACCTTCCCTGCCTTGTGTAGCAGCCTTTTTGCATGTCTCGCCTGCTCGCTTGCCGGCTGTCGTCGTCGTCTCCTCCCGTGCTCTGTGTGGCCTCTGACGTCCGTCCTGGCGCGCACCGGTGCTTTATCTGCCTGCTCCTCCGCTGCTTCTCCTCATCATCTTCCTCCTCCCCAACTCCAGAGATACCCAGTTCTGCTTCCCTTCGTCCCTTCTTCTTCCAATTCGCTTCGCCCGCGCCCGGCTCCTGCTCTCCCGGCGCTCGCCTTGTTCCTCCCTTGCTGTCTCCTCTTTCCCTCCCACTCCCACTCCCCGTCATAGCCGATTAAGCTCCATCCGAGCTTCCCGCCGTCATCATGACCGACTACACAAAGGGCATCATGCCTCTGACCCAGGTACACAAGCCGCCTTTCACCATCGAGTCCCCGGCTACGAAAAGGTCGCCGGCGAGACCCTCCCCCGTCGCCATCCCCGCGCCAAGGACGGCCTGCTCAACAGCCCTGCCGAGGGCGTCCATACCGTCTATGACATCGTCAAGCGAAGCGCCCGCATCTACCCCAACCATACTGCCGTCGGCGCCCGTAAGCTCGTCAAGCTGCACAAGGAGACCAAGAAGATTAAGAAGAGCGTCGGCGGCGAGGTCCAGGAGATTGAGAAGGAGTGGCAATACTTCGAGCTGTCCCCCTTCGATTACTTGACCTACAAGGAGTATGAGGCACGGGTTCACCAGCTCGGATCTGGCCTGCGCAACCTTGGTTTGACCAGTGAGGACAAGGTTCACATCTTTGGCACAACCAGGTATGTTTTGGAAGCATTGCACCCGCGAGAGCATTGTCGTCCCTATTCCTTTGCTTCCTTTGCCGTCCCGCTAACCCATCTCCGTACAGTGTCAGCTGGATTTCATTGTCCCACGGATGCGCCTCGCAATCCATTCCCATCGTAACCGCCTATGACACACTCGGCCCTAGCGGTGTTGAGCACTCACTCGTCCAGACCAACTGCAGTGTCATGTATACCGATCCTCACCTGCTCAAGACTGCTTCCGATCCCATCAAGAAGTCCAACGTCAAGACTGTCATTGTCAACGAAGCTTGCGTCTTCACCCAGGGCGGTGAGATCGACGAATTCAAGAAGGCCAACCCCGAGGTCAGGGTCATTACTTACGAAGAGCTCCGCGAGCTTGGCGAGGAGAAGCCAGTTGACCCTAACCCGGCGAAGCCCACTGACATCTACTGTGTCATGTACACCTCTGGCTCTACTGGCCTACCCAAGGGCGCTTGCATTACCCACGAAGCTTTGGTAGCTGGAGGTACGTTGCCATTGTCGCTGGCCTCCGCATGAAAACCCCACATTCGTCATCCTATTAGGTTCGTGAACTAACATTTGACTTGCAAGTTACCGGTCTCTTCACTTGCGTCGAGGAATGTGTCAGCGACAGGGAGCACATCCTTGCTTACCTGCCTCTCGCCCACATCTTCGAGATGGCCCTTGAGAACCTTGTGCTCTTCATCGGCGGCACCCTCGGATACGGCAACCCCCGTACCCTGGCCGACAGCATGGTCAAGAACTGCTTCGGTGACATGCACGAGTTCCGACCCACCGTCATGGTCGGTGTCCCACAAATCTGGGAGACAGTCAAGAAGGGTGTCGTCGCAAAGCTCGAGACTGCGAGCCCCATCCTCCGAAGCCTCTTCTGGGGTGCCTTCAACTACAAGACCTTCATGTCGAGGAACAAGCTGCCTGGTGCCAACATCTTCGACAACATCGTTTTCAGCAAGGTCCGAGAGCTCACCGGTGGTCGACTTCGATTCACCATGAACGGTGCCAGTGGCATTTCGGATGGAACCAAGCAATTCTTATCCCTGGTTCTGGCTCCCATGTTGGCTGGTTATGGTCTCACTGAGACTTGTGCCAACGGATCGCTGGGTTGCCCACTCGAGTATTCGCCTAACTCCATCGGTCCTATTCCCTCAAGCTGCGAAGCCAAGCTTGTCTCGATCCCCGACCTCGGGTACTCGACCGACGCAACTCCTCCCCAGGGCGAGATCTGGCTCAAGGGTCTCCCAATCATGACCAAGTATTATGACAACCCCGAGGAGACCGAAAAGGCCCTCACTCCCGATGGATGGTTCAAGACCGGCGATATCGGTGAGTTTGACGCCGATGGTCATCTTCGTGTCATCGACCGTGTCAAGAACTTGGTCAAGATGCAAGGCGGCGAATACATCGCCCTCGAGAAGCTCGAGGCTGTCTACCGCGGCGCCCAAACTGTGGCCAACGTCATGGTTCACGCCGATGCCGAGTGCTCGCGTCCTATCGCCATTATCATGCCTAACGAAAAGATTCTGGTCGAGAAGGCAAAGGAGCTAGGTGTGCACGAGGATAACATCCACACCATGCACCACAACAAGAAGGTCCAAAACTTTGTCCTCAAGGACCTCCAAGTAGCTGCCAAGCGAGCTAGCCTGTCTAGTATGGAGACGGTGGCTGGTGTCGTCATCACCGACGAGGAATGGACTCCTGATAGCGTAAGAACTTTCTTCACATGTTTGTGCAACCCCAAATTGTGGCTAACTCATATCCTGCAGGGCCTTGTCACTGCGACGCAAAAGCTGAACCGAAAAGTGATCCGCGAGGCATTCAAGAAGGACATCCAAGAATGCCTCAGCAACATTTAAGGAATATCGGAGACGTCGAACAGAATACGCAATCGGGATGTAGCAGAAACGGACGGACGGACGGACGGACGGGCGAAACGACGACGGGATACCAGGTGCAAGAGCTAGGTGATTTGCGTGCGCGCCCGGATTTTAAGTTGGCTCTTTTCGAGAGTGTTTGACTGTACTGTAGCTTGTGCGGCGTTGGCTCCATGATGATTTTATCGGATTTTTATTGAATACCTCAATCCAGTCACCCCCTCCATTTAAGTCTTGGTTCCATATTTTAAAGACCCTGTTTGCCAAGGACTCCGAATAATCCGGATAACGTGATCTGAGGTGATTTGCGCTCAGCTCGTGCTTTCGACATGTGAAAGTCCTCCACTGGAGACATATTAGATGAGTGTGTATGGAGGACAGCAATGTCCACCTGGTGGGGCGACGAATGAGCAGCAACATCCAAGCGGCGTGAGTGGTGGGCCGCTCTGGCTTAATCTTGCGGTGTCACTTTGGGGCCCTCGTGTATCCACGTCATGTGCTTCTCCATTTGGGAAGACGGGGGAAGAGAACAAGTAACACGAGTCAAAATCTGCCCTCCCTCGAGCCCATTGACACTAAAAAAAGGAC
This sequence comes from Aquanectria penicillioides, assembly GCA_003415625.1. Taxonomy (NCBI): domain Eukaryota; kingdom Fungi; phylum Ascomycota; class Sordariomycetes; order Hypocreales; family Nectriaceae; genus Aquanectria; species Aquanectria penicillioides. The sequence continues at coordinate 3,211,081 of PYIU01000004.1, read as the reverse complement.
CGGCCCATACATGCATGATGATATGACAAAAAAAAAAGATAGTCTGGTTCATAATCGTGGTCATTATTTAAAATGGTGGTGAAGATAAATCACATCATGCTGGCCAAAAAAAAAAAAAAAACATGGAACAAGAGACTACCTGTAATCCGACCGTAAGTAACTGAGGCAGTAAAAGAGCTCGATAATAATAAGACCATGAAAGAATCAAAAGAAGAAAATAAAGCAGAAGGAAAAGAACGCCCGTCCTGCTTGCTCCATGCCATGCTTGCTTTGCCTGATTTACTTGGAAGCGAGAAAAGAAAAACCGGCAACGAAAAGAACCGGAAAGCCGGGAGGTGCAGATAAGGATGATGTCAGGGGGAGGTACAAGAACGGTGAAGGCTTGAGGATAAACATGTGCCGAGGGGTTGCGTTCCGAGGAGGCGGTGCGGGACAGGGGGGGGCGCGAGCGACGGTATCCAATGACAGCGCAAGGGTCTGATCAGGCATCAGGAACGATGCTTAAGCTTGGGAGAAACCGAGAAAGCCTGCCCGCATGTCCCGAGGTTGAGCGAGCGTTGTCGTGACAGTTGACAGCTCGTGGGGGTCATTTCTGGTCCCCTTGAGGAAGCTAGGCGTGATGAGGCTAGGATAGAGGTGTAGATACAGGGGAGAGTGGTGGGCGACTTTGCGGTGGCAGTTGGTGTTGGCGTCATGCCGAGGACTTGCGGCGGAAGAAGACGAGGTAGGGCACCTGTTCGGAGCTCTTGAAGACCCTCTCCTTGACGTCGTCGGGGCCGCCGCTGCCGATGCGAAGTCTAGTCACCTTCGTGTCGTTGAAGCAGAGCCACGCGTACGGATCGTGCGACGCCGTGTCCCGGATGTAGGCAAAGTAGTGGCCTTCATTGGCGCTGGCGCCGCTGTGCACGATGACAGCGTACGCCTCGTAGTGGAATGGCCCAGTGAAGGCCGGGTCCCATGGAGCCGGGTGACCGTCCTTGGACGAGGATCCTTGAGTGGCGGCAGGGAGGAAGTAGCGTGAAAAGTCGACATCATTAAAGTCCCAGGTGATGCGGGCCGTGGACTTGGTCGTCTTGCCGTTGCGGGGGTTGTAGTCGAAGCGGTTGAACGAGACGCAAAGCAGGGATGGCGCCCGGACAAGCATGACACTGCGTACGGCGCGCGTCGTTGCTTTGCAGTGGTCACATTGAAAGTCATCGATGGGGTTGTCCATCATAGATTCCTGGAGGACCTGATCCAAGGTCATGCTTTTGTTGGAGAGGACGGGGAGTGGGATGACTTCAAAGGTTGAGAAGGAGTATGTCTGGGTATTGCACTTGAGGCATCTGACCACTCCCAAATCCAGGCCGCGCCAGTACTGGTCTATCATGGACTGATTGAAGTTAGTGTGGTTGCTCCAGTACCCAAGCGCTGCGTGCAGAAGCGACTGCTTTTTGGTATCAGGTTGCACTTCCTGGCCCTTGGAATCGCGCCGCATGTTTGTCTCGTCGTGTAAGTTTGTCAAGAGGAACGACATGAACTCTTGTGCATCCTGCTGTCCGTTTCCACCAAACATTTGCATACCATCACCCTGTTTGGATAGATACAGGGAGTAGTTCTGTTCCCGCCAGGTTAGCTTTCGTTCATCTCATTCATCCCTTTCTAGATCCTGGTTTGATTCGTTAAATAAAAGGTACTCACCATCAAGGTTTGAGCCTTCATGGCCTGGAATTTGCCTGAGCTCATCCAGTGGAACAAATTAGAGATGATCTTGATCATCAGCTGAGGATTGTCAATCTTCTCATCCGCCTTCTTCGGTACTTTATACATTTCCACCCAGTCTGAATCTGCCAGCTCTCTCCCAAACCCGGGGGATGCCAAAAGTGACTGCATGATGCTGTTTGCATAACACCAGTTTCCAGGGTTATTTAATCCGGTATTGGACCTAGTCTTATCCCCAGTAGGCTGAGGTTCAACAGCTTTCATAGGCACCCTTGCCGCCGTCCTGTTGGTTCCCTGGGCATTGGCGTTCCCGTAAAGCTCGCTCTCGTCCGCAGTCTGTGGGAGGCCACTGTAGCTGGGCCGAGGCAGAGCTGGGGCAGGCCTAGTCGGAGGCGACGGCAGATCAGTATACAGGTCGACTTGGTGAGATGATCCATATGCCGGCTTTGATGGCGGTGCGGCCTGCGAGGACATCGACTCCTTCTCCGAACCAATTTCAGGATATTTTCTCAAAAACTCTTCCGTAGTGCGCACGTAGTTGGGTGCTGATTCTGTTTCCCTATCCTCATTTATGATGGTCTCCTCCCAAGCCCTTGCAATGTCTGGCTTGTGCGGCTTGACAACGAACTTCGACATTCTTCGCTCGATGGTTCCGCTTCGGTTCCGGCTCGAAGCCTGGACCACCTTTGCAGTCACCTGGGTAATTGACCGGAGAGATCTTGGGCCCATCAAGTTGACCCACGCGTCAATGCCTCCCTTCAGAATTTTTGGAGGATTCCTGAGTTCATGTCCGTAGTTGAAATCCACAAGCGCTCTCCGTAGGGAGATAAGAACCAGGTCATCGGAGCTTCGAGGAGCGTGGGGAACACTTTCAGAATCTTGATCATAAAATACAACCAGGTCATATTTGCTTCGCTGTTGGAATATAGACTCTTCTTGGTTTGGCGATAATATGAGACTCTCCGCAATTTGGTCCGCGGAAAGGCTGTCCCTCAACAGAATACTCGGCTCGATGCAAATAGTTGACGAGGACATGATATGGCCCTCGTTGAAATCGTCTCGAATTCGAACATCAATAACTAATATTGATCCTTTGCATTTCATAGCCTGCGTAAGTTCCTCGGGGGTTATCGAATCTCGGTCTGGAATCCTAATGGTGCTCTCTGGCGGTACTGGAGGTATCGAGACGTTTGAGTAACTCTGCGCAGGAGTGAAATAATCACCTTGGGTATGAGAAGACATGGTAGGGGTGCCAGGGACAGAGGTTGAAGAACCAGTTCTACTGTAGGTGGCGCGGGGTGTGCCTGCTGGAGGAGGTTGTCTCGGAGTTTCCCCCGATATACTCCCACGGGCAGGACTATATATTGCATCTGGCATCTTTGGTAGGCTTGGCATGTTGCTATTGACATCAATCTTTGGCGGTCTGGGTGGAGCTGGGGGCATTTCTCGAGGGCCAGCTGGCTTTGGGGGTATGTTAATTTGATGTGTTTTAATTCGAGGATCCTGGCCTGGAGAGGGTTGGGGACCACGGAGGTTGGCGAAGCGAGCAGCAAGATCCTGAGCAGCCGAGCCCGAAAGACCAAAACTCGAGCGTCCGGGGTTGATGGCATTTCCATGCAATGCTTGAGGTTTGGGTTGGATGGTTGGTTTGGTCCTGCCTGGGAAACCATTAACGCTTGCTGGAGAGGCAACAACATTGGCTTTTGTCGGCGATCTAGGTCGGTTGACAATACCACCATTTCCATGAGATGATCCGGGTCTACTGTTGGTAGGTTGCACACCAGTCCGCTTGTTGTCCGCAATGATATCCTGCTTTATTCTAGCAAACGAAGCATCTTGCTGGCTGATTTTCTTGAGCAATGCATTATGTGCGCGAGCAAGGTCATTGTGCTCCTCCTTGAGCGTGGTATAGTCTCGGTGGTTCCGGATGGTTTGAACAGCAATTACGGAGGCTCGGATGTATTCCTTCAATGCGATAGCAGGTCTCTTGAAATCGCGGCTCATCTCCGCCTGGCGCAGCGATGCCTCGGCCGCTTCAAGCAACTTGCGAATGGACTGGTTCACATCGATGTCTCTGGGGGCTATGAGGATATCATCGATGTGCGGAATAGAAGCCCCCCCGGGTCTAGAATCGCCGCCATTGCGCCCGTTCGGCGGTGGGGGACTGAAGACGCCAGAGTTGGCCACGGGGTTGGAGCGAGAGTCGATCAGGCTCGTCGAGCGCGAGTGGCCTAAGGAGGTCATTGTGGGCGTCAGGTCGGGTAGAACAGATGTCGACAATTCATCTCTCGATTTATGGCCGGCGGGATGGGAGGATCGGACTCGGGTCGGGTTGCAGGAGGGTTTTAGGACGAGTGATCGACGGAGAGGTCAAGCGAGCCTAGAGGAACAATGAAGCGGCATGGGGCGCATGAGCATGGGGGGGGTTGACGGCAAATATAGGGACACAAGAAATCAAAGGCCCCGTGAGCGGGGGTGCGAGTCGGTGGAATACGCAAGATCCTGTCAAAGGACTCGAAACGGCCTGTCAAAGACACTCTCAAAGAACAATAAACCCCTTGCAGAAGGACATGGTGCGGGCGCGGCGAGAGGGTGGTAGTTGGAGGTCGGTGGTGATGCCGACAACAAAGGACCCGGAAATCGGCGGGCGTGCGAGCGACAGCTGTGACCTGCGACGGCCATGTGGTTCGCGGGGAGGTACGAGGGTGAGCGGGAGAGGTACTTGCGCTCTCTGTCTAAAAATAGGGGGGCACTGGGTACCTCGTCTTTCAACGCCGGTAGCGCCTGTCCGCTTCCCCAGCTTGCTGGCCACGAGCCACGTACGCCACAACAACCGTCGTCATCCACCAGCCGCAGTCGTTACCAAGAAAGGTTGCTGCAGTCGAGCGTCGAGAGACGAGGAGCGCGAGAGAGAGGCGGGCGAGGGGGGGCGGGTGCGGGTGCGGGTGAGGTTGCTTGCCTGGAGTGTTAGCGGCCAACCAGCCCACTCTGACGCAAGGCAGACAGAACCCAAGCACCCAAGCTCTGTACCTTATCCACTAGAGTTGGGTTGGAACAGCTCGCCAGTGGAGCCCCTCAGGCCCCTCAGCGCCCCTCTTGGCTCGCTGGCGGCCAATTCCCTGCCTGCTGGGCGCTACGCCGGCCCTGGATCGCCCCGAAAGAGACGTGGGCTGCCACTGAAGGACAGTTCGTGGTACAATTTGGAAGGTCTGGCGCCCAAGAACACTTACCTAAGGCACCTGGAGCCAATGGTGGGCGCCGCATAGCTGGGGCCTAGCGAGGCACCCAAACACATGGAAGCTAGCCCATCCTGGTTCTCCTTACGTCGTCCTTCCGTGCCTCATCGCCGCCTTCTGATGACTGAGGCTGGGGCAACGACAGCCTGCAACCAGCCAGGCGAACCTCGAACCAGCAACCACCTCAACCACGCAAATTCCATCTCTTGCACAGAGCTGCTGCTTCATTCAGAGCTTGGGGCTTTCGACAATATTCCCGTTTCATCCAAACCCCGAACGCCCATCTCGCTTCCCGTCAGTCTTCCGTCACAACCACTGCCTCAGCCGCAACCACCCTCAAGATGATGAGCTGGTGGTCGTCCTCGGCCAACACGGCCTTGGACGAGCAGATCGAGAGGGCAACTAGCAGTAGCCTGTACGAATCTCTTCACCGTCCCTTCGCCTCGCTGCTTCTTCCCTGCTAACCTTTCCTGATGCCTAGTGAGGATATTGCGCTGAACCTCGAAATTTCCGATGTCATCAGATCGAAGACCGTCGCACCTAAGGAGGCGATGCGCTCCCTCAAGCGACGTATCGGCAACAAGAACCCCAATACCCAGCTAAGCGCGCTGAACGTACGATATTACTCGAATGGCTGAAGGTGTTTCGGTGGCTAACCTGCGCAGCTTGCAGATACTTGCGTCAAGAATGGCGGATCCCATTTCCTTGCCGAAATCGCCTCTCGAGAGTTTATGGACAACATGGTGTCGCTTCTTCAGGCTGTTGGCGGTGCCTCTGTCAACGCCGAAGTCAGATCCAAAATCCTCGAGCTGATACAATCATGGGCGGGGGCCACTGAAGGACGATACGAACTTTCCTACATCGGCGAGGTGTACAGGACATTGCAGCGAGATGGCTATCAATTTCCACCCAAAATTTCAGTGGCCAGCAGTATGATTGACAGCAGTGCGGTAAGAGAGAATGGCATCCATGTGTCATGCCGAGGTGCAGAGGCTAATCATGATGGTTTCTAGCCCCCCGAGTGGTCAGACTCCGACGTCTGCATGCGATGCCGAACCGCATTTACGTTTACCAATCGAAAACACCATTGTCGAAACTGCGGAAACTGTTTCGACCAGCAGTGCTCAACCAAGACTATCGCCCTGCCCCACCTGGGAATTCACACGCCTGTCCGAGTCGACGATGGTTGTTACGCCAAGCTCACAAACAAGGGCTTCAAGGACCCGATCCCTTCTCTTGATCGATCCCCCACCTACCCCCATAAGACCCGCAGCACCTCGGCTATGCAACCTCGGAATGCTCGTGTGGATGATGGTTTTGATGAGGATCTGAAAAAGGCGTTGGCGATGAGCTTGGAAGAGGTGAAATCACACACGCGAAGTTATGCGGAGCCCGTCGCCACTATTCCCAAGACCAATGGAGATAGCTCAGCAGTAAAGCAGGCCGAGGAGGAAGATGAAGACCTCAAGGCTGCAATTGCGGCATCCCTAGCAGACATGGAAGAGCAGAAGAAGAGGCACGCGGCAGCTCTCAAGGAGCAGACGTCCAGCAGCTCAGGCTCTGGTGCTGCCGCTTTCGTTCTGCCCAAGAACGACTACGAGTTGACACCAGTCGAGGCCGAGAATATCAACCTCTTTTCGACTTTGGTGGATCGATTGCAGACACAACCCCTGGAACCATTCTCCGAGAGCCCCAGATTCAAGAATTATATGATAGCATTGGCACGCTCCGGCCCAAGCTGGCCCGGACCTATGGCGAGGCAATGAGCAAGCACGGTAAGCCAGCTCGTTTCTTGTCAGGTGCCGTAATGATACTAACCTTACTGCGCAGATACCCTCCTGGATCTCCACGCCAAGCTCTCTACCGTGGTTCGGTACTATGACCGCATGTTGGAGGAAAGGCTGTCCAAGGCCTATCACCAACAGAGCCTTGGAGGCTACAACCTGCCGCCTCCCCGCCAGCCTGCCGGTCCTTACCCTTCGATCCCCACTCACATGCCGAGCAACCCAGGAGCAGCGGAGAGCTTTTATACCGGGCAGCAACGGGCGAGCTACCAAGCGCCGCCCCCTCACCAACAACAGCCTTATCAGCAACCGCCACAAGCAGTGCCGCAGCCTCAATACGCAACATATGGCTCGCCGCAGCCTGGCCAATATCCCATACCGCAGCAGCTGCCACCACATCAGTTGCAACGAACCGAGAGCTGGCAGGATAAGGCGCCTTCGGCCCCATCTGCGCCATCAGCCCCCCACGATCCGTACCAACAGCCACCTCCCCTAGACTCGACTCAGCCAGTACAGACCCCTCAGCCAGCTGCTGCGACGCCTTCAGCCGACCCTAATGCCTCCTACTACCTCTCTCCACAGCAGCAGCAGCAGCAGCAGCAACTTCAACAGCTCCAGCAGCCATCCCAGGCCCCTCCTCTAGGACCATCGGCCCCCGGCCCGGCCCCTGAGGTCGGACAGTCTCCTTATCCCAATCTCCAGCAACCGTTGCAATACCCGGGAGGATCTATCTCGGCCCAGTCGCAACCAACCCCTGTTCAGGCCCCTGCCCAGCCAGTGCCGACTGCTCAGCCTATCCCATCTCAGCCGCCTCAACCCGTCCAACCCACCCAAGCACCTCAGCCTTCTCAGCCCCCGCAGCAACCCCCGCAGGCTCAACCGCCTCAGCCCTCACAGCCGGCTCAGCAAGCTCCCCCTCTTCAGCAGCAGGCTTACTGGCAGCCATCCATGCCTCAGCAGCAGCAGCAGCAGCAGCAGGCGCCTCCTGCGGCGCCGCAGGCATGGGCGTACCCAAGCTACAGCCACGATCCCTTCCCAGCGGTGCCAACGCACGAACCCGTCAAGCAGCAACCTGCCAAGGAGGAAGCATTGATTGAGCTGTAATTGATACCCGGTGAACCGTGACAGTGTGGGAGGGTTCTTGACATGGTTTTTGTTTTTTTGCGTAGTACGCGCGAGTGAAGAGAGTGTGCGGAGACGGGATCGTTCAGTTTAAGTGGTGAACCAACGGCGTTGGGTGGGTTTTCCGATTTGGTATGGGGAGACAAGAATGTACTGTACTTCGTCGGGGGTTCATTTGATAGGCTTGGTCAACCCAGGCGATAGCTATGGAGTAAACAATGCCGCCATTTTGTGATAGCTTGTTTTGTTGCGGCCGTTTGGCATTCGTGATTGAATTCGAGATTCTAGTCGTGATTAGCAAGCAGGCATGAAGATTTGATGTGTCGCGTAGTATGGACAGATTGGGATCATTATTCTAGATTAGGTCAAACTCCCCGACGATGGCCGCTTACAGATCCCTCTTAGATTCATGCACTCATCCAGTAAGTACATACATCCAACGACACATGGACTGCCACCTATCCCACGATGGTTGCGTACTAATTATTGCGCATTTTGATTGCTGCTCGGACATGGCTATCGATCTGAACTGCCGGCAGCTGCATCGATCCGTCCTCCCTGTTTCCCTGTTCGTGTTGCCCCCTCTTCATTGACCCAGCGTTCCCGCATCAAGCAGGGCGAAGCGATGGATCAGGATCAACAAACAGCGGGGGGAAGAGGGGGGTGAGGGAGGAGGAAAGAAGGAGCCTGGTTTTTTTTTTTTTTTTTTTGTTGTTTTTGTTTTTTTGTTTTTTTTTCCTTGGTCCCTTTGTCATCTCTAATGAGTTCTCTTCACTTCTCTCGCCTCACTCGTGCGTCTCCTCTTCTCTACAATAGATGGGGGAAAACCAAAAACTACTGCTCCTGCTACTGATGGACCCAAGCACCGGCATCAACCATATGTTGGTCACCAGGGAAAAACGCAGTAGTTTCCGCATCCTGGGCTTGAGACATGCGCCTTCTCCACGCTCTCCCGCGCATGTCCCATTCGCGTAGCGCATCATGACCAAAGCATTTCTACACCATCCAGGTCCAGTCGAATCACCATAATCAGCGCAACACCAACACCCACCCAACACCATGTGGCCCCGCCCGCCGCCGCAGCAGCAGCATGCCCGCAGTACTACTTCGTACTACCGGCGCCATGTATGCTACTTGTACTACTGTACTGTACATGGCCAGGTATATTATGATACATGGTCATGGTAGCGGGCTTCTATGTGCCAACCATGTACCGCTCAGCTGGTCCTCGTCGCGATCCACCCTCCGAAGACCCGCAGGCCCCGTAGCACGGACCAATCGCCGCCCCGGTGCCGCCCACGCACCGTCCCTGCCCTGCAGGGTAGCTCCGCAGCTGGCGGCGCCGGCTCCGGGCTTCGGTTGGCCCGGACGGCGGGGGTGCTTGAGTCACTTGGTGTCGTGATTGCGCGGTTGCGCTGCCACTGCGGATGCTGGCATGCATTTGGTTCGTTGTGGAAGGGGTTTCATCATATTTGTTTTTTCTTCGAGTACATACCAAGTACAGTGTGTAGATTTTTTTTAGAATCCTTTTGCTCTTCTCAGCAAGGTTTAGTTCTTCGACAATGGAGAGACATGCAGCCGTTGGTTGAGAGGGCACGCGGGCTTTTGCCTCGTGGGGTCTTCCTTGGTCCCGAACTTCGTGACTGATAAGAAGTCTTTCTTCCCGGTTTCTTGTGATCCCTTTCCCGGTCATATTTCCCACGCATAGATTCGTTAGCCCTGCTGACTATCCAATCTCCCTTGTTACCGTGAGCTAGTATCCTTGGCCTGTCACCCTCAGGCATCCCCTTATTAGCTTATATATGAACGCCTTCGACACCCTCTTATACTGTCTTCTGTTCCCTCCCAAGCTCCTCTCAACTCGTTTCAGCAATACAAAACTTCTTGTTTACACCATTAAACATGGCTCCCACTATTCACTTCGTTCGCCACGCTCAGGGCTTCCACAACCTCTCCCATGCCAATGAGCAATTGCATGACCCTAACTTGACTCCCCTTGGCGAGCAGCAGTGCGCTAACCTGCGTGCCATCTTCCCTCACCACGACAAGATCACCAAGCTCATTGCCTCGCCAATGCGTCGAACCATCTATACCTGCCTCAATGCCTTCGGCACCAAAGAGCTGTTGCCCATTGCTGCCATGCCCGTCTTCCAGGAGATCTCCCTGCAGCCTTGTGACGTTGGCTCGCCCGTCGCCAAGGTTGCTGCCGAGTTCGATGGCAAGGCCGACTACTCCAAGGTTGAGGAGTCGTGGACTGAGAAGGGTGTTGATAGCTCCTACGAGCCTACCCTGGAGAAGCTCCTTGCCCGTGGCAAGGCTGGCCGCCTCGCCCTGCGCGAGATTCTTGGTGACAGCGACGATCACATTGTCGTCGTGACTCACGGTGGAATTCTTCACTTCCTGACTGACGACTGGCACGGTGTTGACGAGGTGCATGGTACGTGACATCCCATTTCTATCCCCACATTTGCCACCTCGGAAGAAAATACGAACCTATAGGGCCGATTGTTTTTCCCCTTGAGAAGCCCACTGTTTCTGACCAAGAATATAGCAACCGGCTGGAAGAACTGCGAATACCGCTCATATCAATTCGTCGACCCCACCGGCAAGGATGAGGATGCCGCCATTCACGAGACTCCTGAGAGTTGGCATCGCCGAGAGGGTGAGATGGTCCAGCTTACCCAGAGCGAGCAGCTTGAGCTTCGACCCCTCATGATCCAGAAAATGGGCCCTTACCTCCACCTGATCAACGTCAAGAACTAGATCTGCTTGAATGGGAGCATACATATTAGAAAAGGGAGGAAATAGGTTTTGAAAGTGTGACTGATTCCATGAGAAGGGTTGATCGGATAGATTCGAATTGGGACTAGAAAATGGTGGAACGGGAGAACAATATTTGGGAAAGTATCAGAAACAATCAGCTCATGAGATCAACCTTTGCGTAGGCAGTAGAGAAGACAAACAGTGTCAGGCCCCAAGATCTTGCCGCAAGCAACGAACAACAAGAAAAAAAAGTTCGGTAACCGCTCTCTGCAGTATCCTCTAGGCATTGGAGGATATCACGGGCTCGTCCAAATCCGTCCTTCCTAAAACACCCATGACGCCTTGGATCTCTTTCCACGTAATGGGGTGGATTGCAAGGACGGCAAGAGACCACCCGATATCTGCTCGGCGATCTGATCTCAACTTACATTGGCAAATGCATTTGGCCCCAGCACTATTCTGCTTCAGAAACTCCTGGCTGGCACAATCCAACGGACCTCCCGATTCCTAGCCGAGGAGAATTCCATTGATATACGGTGGTGATTCTTTAAGAAGACTTTGGAATTGAAAATACTGCTTGTGGTGAAAGTTTTCTCTGTTCGAGTAGGTAACTCGAGCAAACAATTCAAAAACTACCTCGGGCTGATGCTTAAATAAAACGGTTTTTGCATCCAACATTTCTTGAATATGAAAGAATGTTTTGTATGGTCTCAAGAGCATCTTCAAGGGGAAAGAGCCGGGGCTGCTAGATGTAGTCGTGGTTGAGGCTTGGGATTTGGTAGCACTTGACACACTTTGTGTAGGTTGATAGTTGAATGACTCCGATGTTATGGCTCCTTCACAGTTAATTGGAGACTTAGGCGCTTGTGCATTTTGAACACACTCATTCACATGCTTCCAGTCAACATCTTGTTGCTGAACCAAATTGCTTCTGTTGGATAATGTGTTGCTTGTGCTGGTGGTTGGAGGAGAGAATTGCAAGTTAGGGTCAAACTCGTCACCCGATTTGGAATCGCAGCGGTACGCTTGCACTACGCTTGACGGTGGTATGAAACCTTCTTGCTCTGAGGAGTCGCCCAGAAGCTTTCCGAGGGCCTCCTCGTCAAAATCCACGATAGAAAATCCATCTTCGGTGTCATCTGCGCTAGGGGAATGTTGTGATGGTTTAACATGCCCAGATTCATCGACACAGTACCGCTCGAGATCAAGGTCGGCAAAATCGTCCCAATCAACCAGGGCTAGTACAGAATCACAATCGCTCTGAAGTGCAATTCCCGGAGATCTTGCTGAGCCGATATCGCGAGATATGGGAGCAGAAGAGCCTTGCTTTTGACAACTGTTTGGGTCAACGGAGACACTCAAAGTCCCGGGAATATGGACTGGTGACGTGGGGGTTTGTAGATAACCAAGTGTGTGTGGCGGTGGAGAAGCCGACGTTGATGCGTTCTCAACGATACGGGGACGTTTATGATTTGGGATGCAAGGCTTGTGAGGCAAGTTCCCGTCTCTGCTCCGTTTTCTGGTCCCCAAGGTCGATAGAGGGAATCCTGAGATGGGGGAATGCTGAGTTGAGAGTAGGTTTGACGCAGACATAAGTGGCGTTGCAATTGGCCTCCTGGTTGAAGGTGATTAGCCACATTTATCTACACCACCTGGCGTCAACGCTCCGGAGTGTTGCGAAGGCGAATACTCACATGTCATTAGTGGACCCGGGATTGCCGGCCCGCTGTGTTTGCAACTGTGGAGTCGGCATTGTCGTGGCTTGGGCGGAAGAATGATGTTGTGGTTGTGATTGCGGTGGGGGTTGGCTGGCTCAAACCCGAGGATGAGATAACTCTGCAGTTGACCGACGAAGATACGAAAGCCGGGTCTCTTCGGGAGAGTTGTGCAACCATTAGCGACGCCTTTGCTTTTGAAAATCGGTGAGATGAAGGCTTCGTGCGGCGAGGCCCAATTGTGCAATGCGAGGGAAGTTGAAAAGTCTCCGATGCCCGCATCGAGGGGGCGGATGACCATACGGAGCACAGGCACTGACGTCGTCTAAGCTGAACACAGAAGGATTGCGCCTTCCCTTTCCCCTGCATGACAGGCACGTTCGGAGTGCTCGTGAGTCGTGACTGCTGTTGGCAGGGGAGCAGTTTCCATTTTGAAGGATCGGAAGGAGGGACTAGTGTCGATTGGGGAAAATTAGAGAATGCCAGATCCGGTGATGTATTCTGTTCGGTGAGCAATGTGGCCGGGATGTTGGGCGTCATAGACCTGTTCCAAACGAGCCTCATTACAGGTTTCCCAACACAATGCAGAGCACTGCCGCTATTTGTGTAGTTCCCCTCGGGATCCTGGCCCCAGGGCAAGGGCAGGGATTGATTGCAGCAGCCGGAAACGAGATGAGATTTGGCCCATGCTCCTAGATATGTTACGCCGCAACTGGTGCCAACACTAACAATGAAGGCAAGAAGCAGATACAATGCCGGCTATTGAGCCTTGCCCCCCCCCCCCCCCCATTATGATGGCATTTGGCACCCATTCTCAGCTTTTGGGGGTTGAATTGGGGGCGGATTTCGCCCCCATTGTCTCAGGAGCCCCACAGATTGTCCACCAACCAAGCTGCCAATTGACCGTCGGCACAAGAGTTACGGGTACTCCTCGACCTCTGTCTCTGGGCCCTCTCCCCTTCTAAGCCGCCGAAGAGGTTCTGACCTGGGGCCGGCCGGGGCTCCGCAAAGCAGAGTGGCCCCGACCCCCAGTCACCCGCACCCCCGTGTGACCTGCAAGTTGGGGTTGGGATCCACAGTGTCTGGGCAAAAGTCAATCCCGATCAAAATGCAAACCAGCTTTTGCGCGTGCGCGTGAGTGTGTTGCAAGCGATCGATCTCTCCGGCAAGCGGCAGTGGACGGCATTCCCAAGCAATTGGCCACCCTCGTCGAAGTACCTCGCTACTTCCCCCCTCACTCCCCCTCCTGCCCCTTCCGGGCCCAACGCCGCAAGCACATGTCACCGCCGGCGCTCTTGCCATTGGCTTTGCCTGTGGCAACACCAACGCCCATGCTAATCCTAATGCCGCGCCGCCTACGGCTCGTCATCGCTCGGCCAAGTCTCCCCCACTCCCACGCTCTCTCGGTTTACCGTCTCCCGAAACATTTATCACATGCCCCTTCTCCTCGACGCTTTCATTCCTGTCATACTTTCTCGTTCTCTGCCAACTTCTCCTCACGCTTCTCTTCGTCTCAATCTTCTTTATCCGGACCTGTACGCTGCTTGCCTCCTCAACACGCTTATCACTCCCAACACCCCCAATTGTCGCGAGCTCCCTGCCGTCTAGCCCGAAGCTTCTACTCACGCACCTGTCTCCCTCCACATTCTTGCTAGGGACGGCTCCCTTGCCACGATTTCGTAATACGTAGACGGCCTTTTTCGACCGTGTCGTGTGCAAGGATGGATTTCACAACCTCCAATGGGTCGCTCAGAACATTGGCAAACAAGAGAGAGCTTGACCAGGTTGATTTGGATGTCACCCCTGAAACTAAGAAACCTCGCACTGCCGAAGTTTTGTTAGAGGAACAGCTCCCCGAAGGAATTACGGAGACGGACGAAGAGAAACAGAAGCATTGGTTCGTTGGCAGCATCGATCAAGGCACAACATCGACTCGCTTCCTCATCTTCAATGGCCATGGCGAGCCAGTTGCAAGCCATCAGATTGAGTTTGAGAACAAATACCCTGAATCCGGGTATGTTTGGTCTCTCGCTATGCTCAATGGCTCTTTACTAATAACCAACCTGCATCTAGTTGGCATGAACATGACCCTCTAGAACTCCTCGAGTCTGTCGAGACTTGCATTGACAAAGCGACGGAGAAGTTCGTGGCCCAGGGCCACCCGGCATCGATGATTCGATCAATTGGTATTACCAACCAACGAGAAACCACCGTTCTGTGGGACAAGACCACCGGTCAACCGCTTTATAACGCTGTTGTTTGGCCTGATACTCGGACAGCCTCACTTGTTCGAGACCTGAAGAATCGGCCAGGGGTAGAGAAGCTGCAGGAACTATGCGGGCTACCCCTTTCCACTTACCCTTCTAGTGTGAAACTTCTCTGGCTCATCCAAAATGTTGATTCTGTTAAGAAGGCTTATGAAGAAGGACGCTTGGCATTCGGTACGGTCGACTCATGGCTCATCTATCGTCTCAATGGGGGCCATGATCGCCCGGGCGGACCCATCTTTGTCACAGATTCAACTAATGCCAGCAGAACCATGTTTATGAACCTCAAAACTTTGGACTATGATGATACCCTTCTTTCCTTCTTCGACATCGATCGCAACAAGCTTGCGCTTCCCAAGATTGTTCCCTCTTCTCATTCTACTGCCTTTGGTTCATTGGCTCGTGGCTCGCTAAAGGGCACCCCCATTGCTGGATGCCTGGGCGACCAGTCTGCTGCTCTTGTCGGCCAATGTGGCTTTAGCCCAGGCCAGGCCAAGAACACCTATGGAACAGGGTGTTTCCTTCTCTACAATGTGGGAAATGAGCCCGTTATCTCAAAAACAGGCCTCCTAGCTACTGTTGCATACGATTTTGGCCAGGGTAGAAAACCAGTATATGCGCTGGAAGGCAGTATCGCAGTGGCTGGTTCAGGCGTCAAGTTCCTTCAGAATAAGCTATCCATCATCAAAGCATCTTCAGAAGTCGATGCCCTCGCCAACACGGTTCCTGATAACGGGGGCGTCGTCTTTGTTACAGCATTTAGTGGACTTTTTGCCCCGTACTGGATTGATGATGCCAAGGGAACGCTCTGTAAGTTTCCATGCCCAACTCCCCTTGTTCCAATCTTCGATAATCGGGTTGACTAACATATGTTCTTTAGTCGGCATTACCCAGCATACCGAAAAGGGTCACATTGTGCGAGCGACACTGGAGGCTACTTGCCACCAGACCGCGGCCATCCTCGATGCCATGGCCGCCGACTCTGGCCATGCCCTCGAAAAGTTGGCTGTAGACGGAGGACTTTCTAACTCGGAACTCTGCATGCAAACACAGGCTGACCTGAGTGGCATCCCAGTTGACCGTCCAGCCATGCGTGAGACTACAGCTCTTGGTGCGGCCATTGCGGCTGGGTTGGCCACAGGTGTTTGGAACGAACTGGAAGACCTCAAACATGTTAACACCAAGGGTCGCAAGGTATTTAAGCCCAAGCTAGACGTGAAGGAGCGCAAGCGGATGCGCAGGAGATGGGAGCGAGCAGTGAAAATGAGCAGGGGATGGGTCAGGGATGACGATGAGTGAAGAAGTGGGCAATGGATGTTTGGAAGCCACATGATGGAGCCACCAGTTTGTGTATGATATGTCTAATTAAAAGGGGAGGCCCATGATGGTGTGGCACACAGCTGAGGCAGCATTTCCTGGGAGGAAATTGAAGCAATCGGATACACAAGCAGCACCAATGATGTGAGGAGACACATGGTTTGAGGCCAGCCCAGCACGACCAGATCAAACCATTGCGCCCTCGACTGGGGTGATTTGAAACAGATTAAAGGCCCAACTGCAGTCAAGTCTCCCACGATAACGTTGGGAGCTCTCTAACTTGGTGAACTACCGATAGGCTGGCGTTTGGCACTGGATTTGAGTGTGTTCAAGTTGCATGGCAGGTACTGAGAGCAAAGAAAAAGACCCCGCATTGACGCCAGGTTGAGGAGGGGTTCTGGTGTTGGCCCCCCCACACACGTGTCTTGCGGATGCTTTTTTTTTAGAGCACCACTGGCCTCCTGACTGGGATGGACACGCTGATGTGCCTTGCCCGATGAGCCAGGTTGGGAGGATTCTAAAGGCAAGTGTTCTAGCGAAAGGCTACCGATGAAGGGAGAGTTATGCAAAAGCATGCACATGATTAGCCACAGCGGGAGAGGTGAAGAAGGTTCCAATCCATACGAGTAATATCGTACACCTGCCGGGCGAGGGTGAGGGAGGGGATCGGTCAGGAGCACAAAACCGTAGGATGGGATGGGATTGGGGCAGAGACAAGCTTCCGCTTGGTTCCCGCTTAGGGTGCGGCTGAGCAACCCATGAATCGGCACCCCTGTTGCCGGGGCACCTCCCCTTGCAACGCCTCATCCCCAAGCCATTGGCGAGGCACTGCCATGTTTTCTTTCACTGCTAAGCCTCGCCGCAGGCACAGGCGCTTGGGGAGAGTGGCGCAGATGGGAGTTGGTTTGAGATGAGCCATGAGGACACGCGAGTGGGTGAAGTAATGCTTGCACTGACGCGGTTGTTGGGATATGGCTCCATACGCGGATATTACAGTGTAGACGATGAAGATTGTACCTAAGAGGAAAACAACCAGTGATTACTAGGTACCTATCCGTAGGTAAGTACGGGATGGGAATGGTAAGATGCAGGTCAGGACCCTCGGCGGCGATGCCTCGTGGCAGTCGCATCTTGGAGGAGCGTTGGCTGGGAAAGGCTTCAATAATTCATCAACAAACAGGGCGCCTCAATGGTCGACAAGCTGCGCCGTGCATGAGAAAAATACGATGTGTGTGCAATGATGTGTGGACAAAGCACTGAATGGCGACTTTCAAAGGATGAGCATGACTCTTGGCCTAACAAGGTCTGGGCTCGCCCGGCGGTTTGGGGGGGTTAACTCGGCCAACCAGGTCAGGTCGGAACAAGAGTTGAGTTCAATTCACTTGGCCATGCTGCTTGGGTTGGAAAGGTGGTAGGCGATGGCGATGGAATCTGTCAAGGCAGAGAGCGAATCGTCATGCTGATTAATCACAAGCTTCTAGCAAGCAAAACGCACATGCTCCGCGATGCGATTGCCCCCGTAGTGTGCTCTGTAATCTGCAGCATCTCCCACTTGGTCGGTGAAATGACGGGAAATCCGTGATGTGAAGTCATCAATCCCAGGTCAGTCCACCAAGCGAGCAAGGTCCGATCCAAGGGCGGGAGCCCAGCCAACCAGAGTGCCAGGTCCCCACAAGACCATCCAGGACAGCAGGGGTGCAAAGTCCTAGACAGAGTCCTGGATCTCACGCTGCCCTGGAGCAGGCTGCATTTGTCACCCAGGTTCGTCCTATTTCGCACATAGGCCCTGACGGATACAGGCTACTGCTCACGTTCGGCCACGCATCCAAGCTTCGCTGGACATGCTACACACGCACTTACGCGCGCGCTCGCTCAAGCTCGGCCCCTTCCCTCCCTATCACCGTTAGCGGCGAAAGAGAACAATAGACATGCCATGCCATTGCCATTGAATAGAGCCAGGGTTAGTGCAGAAAGGTGTTTTTTTTTTCTTCTTCAAAAGGGGATGGATCGTGGTCCGTATTAGTGGTTTCTTTCTCACTACGAGGTATCCAGCGACTAGTCTTGGTTGGTTGGATCAAGGTGGTCCTTGCAGAATAGCACTATGAGATGAGATGCCGCTGTCAGTCAATACTGTCTGTTATGCGTAGATGGACCGACCCACGTCAACAACGAGGCATGGTGCGTTCGTCGACGTCAACTTCCCCGTCGCTGGGTGGCCGTGTTCTTTCCCAGTTCGTCATCACACATGGCATGGCATTCCGTCCTCTTTGTCCATCTGGACTGGTTGCACCCGTCTCATTTAATCCCCCACCGTCATGTCATCGTCGTCATCACGCAAATCCCATTTCTTACCATGTTTTCACCACCACCATTCACCATCGCCATCATCATCATCGTCTCGTCTCAGCACCGTCGATGTAAGGGAAGGCTACGAGATTCCTAGTTTAGCCTCATCGCCTTCCTTCGCTCTTGTTCAGTGTATCGGTAAACATCTTCAACAACACCCTTATCCTGGGCAGCCGATCCCTCCAGGCAAGGTAACGTCGTTTCGTCTGTAAGCTCACACCCCCCCACATCAGCAACTCTCAACCCTCACCCACCCCCTCCCCTTCGTCCATGATCCACCAGCGACAGCACCAAGGCAGACTGCTGCTGGCTTTGTCCAGCCAAACCTCTGGGATGGCTCGACTCAGCGCTGGACAGCGACATTCCTGAATCCTGATCGATCGCCAGACTGGAGACACTAAAGCTGTCCAGAAGGCAAACAATGGTCGCAGCGTTGAACTAACTGCCCTACGAGCCACAGCTAGCCTACCCAAAACCCGGAACAGCCACGACACGGTACACACAATCAAGAGCCCAAAAACAACAAAAACCCACCATTGTCAGCCCAGGGCCCCAGGCGGCCGGCTCCAAAAGCTGAACCCCCCGCCAAAGACAGTCGGCAGCGACTTCCAGCCAACCAAGCAGCCCGCCAGTGCCAATTGTGCCGCAACGCACCGCACCGCGCGCACCGCAACGCACCGTACCGCCTTTGCATCCGAGCGTCTTGCTTCACGTCAAGGGCATCGCATTTCGACACCTAAAAGCCTGCTCGAGTCAATTAAACCCGTCAGCTTCAAGTCGCATCACAGGCAAAGACGGGCTCATATTACCGGGGCAAGGCCCAGGTTACTCCTTCAATTTCCCACCGCAAAACTCACAGGTTCGTCAATCCTCATCTGACAGGTTCATTCTACCAAGACCCATCCCACCACCCACCAACCTTGCCTCAGCCTTACACTGCCAGAAAGACATTAGCGCCGTCAGCTGTGTTTTTTGCCCATAATCATCTTTGTCTCCACTCCGCCTCTTTGTTGCCCACTTGCACTGCACTGTTGCTGTGCACACTGCTTGTGCTCTTCTCTGCAGCGCTCTTGTCTGCACCACAGCCCAGCCTCACCACCTAGTTCCAGTCTCCATCCACATCCGCATCCGCATCCGCATCCCTACCACCCCAGTCCCCAGTTCCCAGTCCCAAGCCACCCCCCCCCCCCCCCCCTCGTCCCTCGTCAGCCACCGCAGCCCAGCCTAAACGCCCAAGCCCAAGCCCAACGCCCAAAGCAAACGCCCAAGAACGGAGACGGAGCTAGCTACCTGGGTAAGATCAGTCGGCAGGTACGGAGCACAGCAGCAGCCAGCCCCGCGGCCGGCGGCTTACCAGTCGAACCCAATGCGATTTTGTCTCCATGGCCCACTGTGCTGCTCTGTACCGCTCTGCATTGTGCTGTACCAGGTGCCCAAGTCTGGTCGTTTCGATTCCTGTGTCCACCATCAATCACCTAAACATGCCCAAATCGCTCGCTTGGCTGCCATTCTACTTCGATCGAGAGGCACCATCGCTAAGACGAACTCCAGATAGACAGAGAAACAAGCAAACAGAGATTCCGGTTCAAACTGCTCCAGTTTTGTCTCGCCCTGGTCCCAATTCTAGGCAGAGTCCAATTCACACTTGGCAGATCTACATAGTACGATTCGACTACACACGCAATCTCTGTCCCTCATTTACCTTCTACCCAACTCCCATGCTCTCACGCCAGCTACAACTTTTCACTTCCAACCTCATCCCTCCCTCACCATAACTTAACCTCACATCACATCTCGTCACATCGCGACCCGTCCCCCCCCGTTTCACCCGCAAGCTCCTCCTGCCTGGCATCGCCGACACACACGCACACACACCGATCCTCCCACCTCCATCGACTCGCTTCCCTACGTGTAGGCCAAAGCAAAAGCCCAGCCCATCACAGCCCACCTGAAGGCCGAGGTGCATCCACAATCAGCCAAAAGCCCAGCTAGCAGCCATCAAGCGGCAACCAGCAAAGCTCCCAACGAAAGCCACCCTAAAAACCGAGGCCAGTCGAGCCCGAGCCATCTCAAGCCCTCTGCAACAGACGCTAGCGGTTGCAATAAGGAACAAGACCATACAGTACGAAGAGCCGGCGCCGCCAGCAGACGCACCCAAGAAGCGAGCACCCCATCCTTCTTCCCCCAAGCCAAACCCTCATCAATCTCATCGGCAGGCCAGGCGCAACAACAACGCAAGTCAAGGCAACCTTGGCCCAGCCCAAACGCCCACAGCACCCCGCCAAGAGCCCGCCGACGGCCTGGAGTCCAGGCCCAAAACCAACCCAGCCCACACTCTCCCACACCCCTCCCCCTCCCCTCCCTCCCCTCCCCTCGCCTGGTCTCTCCCTCTCTGGCTCTCAGTCCTTGCTGCTGTTGCTGCTAGTGCTGCGTCCTGTCCTGTCTGTCCTTCAGAGAGAGCACAGTCGTCGCTCACTTCAGGCTCAAAGAGGCTTTCACTCTGCCTCTCTGCCTCTCGCTCCTCAGCTTGTCATCCTCCCCTCCCCACTCCCCTTAGGTCCCCGAATCACACACCCCCCGTGCGTGCGTCTGGTGCTAATTTCTGACCCGAACCCGAGCCTTCTCTCTCCCCCTCCCCCTCCCCTCCCCATCCCACTCAGGCCAATCCCATCCGCCCCCCAGTCCTGACCGTCCTTGCCCGTCCTGCCCCGTCCTTGGGCGCTCCCTGTGCCTCTCCAACCTGTCCTACCCTTTTCTCCGTCGTCCTCCCCCCGTCTTTCCTCTTTCCTTATGAGTTCTATGAACTCCCGCTTCAAGAGCTTTGGCTTCGGAAAACGCAAATCCGCCGCAAGCATCCAGACCCCCGAGGGTCTGACCCCGAGCCCGACCCCTCCTCCCGGCCAAATACCTCAGCTACCTCCACTGCAACTCCAACACCCTCCTCATCCTCAACACACTCCTGCACCTTCCCTCGGTGCCTCTTCGTCCACAGCCAGCCTCCCAATGAATCACCCGGGTGCTGGTAACCGCCCTCCTAGCTACACCGCAAACTATCCTCCCGGCCAGCCACCTCTCGGCCAGCCTCCTCTCGGCCGCACTTCTCCCCTCGTCAACCAGAACCGCACCCCGCCTAGCCAGATGGTTGGAGGCCCGCCCCCGATCAACACCGGCGCTCCCGTCGGCTACCCGCCCGGTATGGCTCCCATGGGCCAGGGACCTCCTCCGATGGGCGGTCCCCCGGGCTTCCAACAGCAGCCTCCTCCCGTTCAAGGCTATCCTCCTGCCGGAGGTCCCCCGCCTCAGGGCCCTCCTATCAACCAGCCTTACCGCCCGGTTGGCAACCCCGCCGCCGAGGTTGAGGGTGCCAGCAGGAGCAAGGCTCAGCTGATTGTCGGTATCGATTTTGTACGTCTCTCGCCAGAACCACCTTTCTCTCTCTCTCTCTCTCTCTCTCCCGTCCCTCCGAGCGCGGGGCGAGGAGGTAGACTGCATGAATCAGTCGCTAATGGAGACATCCAATAGGGTACCACCTTCTCCGGTGTCGCTTTCGCTTTCGCAACCAACAACGAGGCCAAGGAGGATATCATCACCGAGTGGCCAGGCGCTGGTAACTTGACAAAGCAAAAGGTTGGTGAATGAAACGCGGGGACTCACTTTCACATTGTCCTGTGTTGTGTTGTGCTGTGCTGTGCTGTAACCGGAAGCTAAACTGGACTGCAAATCAGATTCCCACCGTTCTCTACTACGATCAGTACCAGAAGGTAGTAGGATGGGGCCCAGATATCGCCGAGGCCCTCGCACCCACCGGCTACCCCAAGCCTGGCGTGCAAAAGGTCGAGTGGTTCAAGCTGCAGCTCATGCTCAGCGGCAACACTTACATCGACCCCATCAACCTCCCTCCCCTGCCCCCAGGCAAGTCTGAGATCGACGTTGCCGCCGACTACCTCTTCAAGCTCCGCCAGGCCATGCGAACCGCCCTCCAGAAGACCCTGGGTGAGGTGTTCAACCGAGAGGAGCGCAACATCCGATACTACCTTACCGTTCCTGCCATTTGGAACGATGCCGGCAAGGCCGCCACCCGATCCGCCGCCATCCAGGCTGGTTTCCTCCGAGACGAGAACGACAACCGCCTCACCCTAGTTTCCGAGCCCGAGGCTGCTGCCCTCTTCTGCTCAAAGACTGGTCTGCTGAACCTCAAGGTCCATGACGCCGTCCTCATCGTCGATTGTGGTGGTGGTACCGTCGATTTGATCGCCTACGAGGTCGAGGAGGAGAACCCCTTCACCGTGGCCGAGTGTACCGCTGGTTCTGGTGACTCTTGCGGTTCCACCGCCCTGAACCGTAACTTCAGCAACATCCTGCGCACCAAGATCCGCAAGATGAAGCTCCCTGATGGCTCCAAGACTGCTGGCCGTGTTTACGCCAAGTGTATCATGGACTTCGAGAACCGAATCAAGGCCGATTTCCGAAACAATGGCCAGAAGTGGGCCGTCGATGTTGGTATCGAAGCTGAGTTCCCCGAGGCCGGTATTGAGGAGGGTTACATGACCTTCACCAACGAGGAGATTCTCCAGTGCTTCGAGCCCGTCGTGAACCGAATTCTGGAGCTTGTGCGCAACCAGATCATTGCCATCCAGGCCCAGAACCGTACCCTGCAGAACATTCTGGTCGTCGGTGGTTTCGGAGCCTCCGAGTACCTCTTCCAGCAGATCAAGCTCCACGTTCCTCCCCAGTTCCAGTCCAAGGTCGTCCGACCCATGGACTCCGTGGCCGCCATCGTCAAGGGCGCCGTCACTGCCGGCATCACCGAGCGAGTCATCACCCACCGTGTTGCTCGTCGTCACTACCTCATGGCCACCCTCCAGCCCTTCAAGGAGGGTTACCACCCCGAGGCTTACCGTGTGCCCTCTCTGGATGGCAAGGACCGATGCAAGTTTACCCGCCAGATTTTCGTCCAGAAGGGCCAGAAGGTCAAGAGCGGCGAGCCTGTCAAGGTTTCCTTCTTCCGACAGGTCGCCCCCGGCGCCACCCTCATGTACGAAGATGTTCTGTACGCCTGCGACGACGATGTTTGCCCCGAGTATACTAAGGATCCCCGTAAGTTTTGACCCACGCATCTGGCTTCTACTTCCGCTAGATACTAACGTTACCCAACAGGCATCAAGGAGGTCGTCACCCTAACCTCAGATTTGTCTCGTAAGAACTTGGAGAAGGACTTTGAACGCATGGATACCCCTCAGGGCACCTTCTACCGTGTCTACTTTGATATTTACCTGACCCTTGATGGTTCCGAATTCAGCGCCGAGCTCGTCTGTCAAGGCGAGGTCATGGGTCGCTGCCGAGCCCGCTTCCGATAGACGACAGGCCGTGGAAAGATGGAGAAAGCAAGTGGACGATATATTTCGGGTTTCTTTTGAGAACCCACATGATACCTCGGAAAAGACACTAGCGCAGACGAGACGACAGAGCTGGGGACGCCTCCCTCGAGATGCGTCCTGGATGCGAAGAGAGACCCGCGAGCGAGGAACGCCTGACCGACGTGCACACGCCGTCTTTGGGACGAATTCCATATTGAGAGGCTGTGGCAAAAAAATCATGTCGAAGTGGGGTTGGGAGCAAGCGGCGGCGAAGGGATTTTTTTTTTTTTTGTTTTTTTGTTGGATGATCTTGGCGAGAAGGGGTTAAATTAGTTGGGCACGGTAGACAGACTTACGCGAGCCTTTGGAGTTTGCCTTCTAAGTTCCAGGTGCAAGGGAGAAGGGAGTTGCATGCATGAACGACCCATGATGATTGCCCGGTACATAGACAATTGAAGATGGTTGAAGTCAATGTAATTACAATATACTTTAGAAGATTTCCAAGCGACGAGCGTGATTGTTTTACATGGAAAATACATACACACATACATACATACATACAAACACACATATATATATATATTATATTTATATGTACGTGTAAGTTTCCCTGTCTCGGATGGCCAACACTCAGAGCACAATGTCTACGGCCACTAAACAATCTCTTAACCTGCTTCACCAATCAAAGATTATACGATAAGGCAAGTTTCTTGAGGTTATTTACTTGGGCTTGAATTCTTTGCTCAACGTTGAAGAATACTATATTTCGACTCAACGCGGGCCCAACTCTCTCGGCTACACAGACAGGTAGACTCAGTCACCAAATCATGGCTTGGGCAATAAGTCCCTCCTTCGCTTCGGTTGTATCTCGATTCGGGTTGGTAAAGGGCTCTGCCCTCTGGCACAGCCAGCACATGTCGCTTGGGGAAATGATTATGTCAAAGTCGTCCGGCGTGGTTTGGTAAAGGAGAACCGCGGAGGCCAGGCGGGACACCCAGTTGCCGTGTGCGCGGACAACGAAGGATGCCTTTGGCGGATCGAGGATGTCGTCCCATGACTGGGCGGACTCGAGCACTTCAGACTCGTGGTCTTGGTGCGCCTGAGTGCACAAGTTGGGTTGCATGCGCCAGAGGCGTCCGGAATCGAGGGCCTTTAGGATATCCAAGTCGCCAACCCATTCCCCGGAGTCGTAGACGGACACGACCGACTCCCTCAAGAAGACGTCGTGGTGCTGCCAGTGCTCGCTGTTGGCGCCAATCAACGGAACGTAGTAGTCGGTGAAGGAAAGGTGCAGCGAAGTTCGAGCAAAGTGGTCCTCGGCGACGCCGTTGAACAAGTCCGTGGGTGTTACCGCCCAAGCCCCCAAATTCCGGTTCCGAGTTGTCGGGTGAGATGGAGAAGTGAGCAACGTCATTCCTGGCTTTGCGACATTCCCATTTACTCTCTTGAGCTCGTATGGAGCAGGTTCCTCCCAAGGGTCACAAGTAAGCTACGGTTTCAAGGCGGCTCGGGTTAGCATTGGAGGAAACCACTCTAGTATTATTCGGAGCAGGTCACACGTACTCTCATGGAGACATAAATCGAATCTTCAAAGGCCAATGCGAATACTGGGCCGAACCGGTTCGGGTTGATATCGAGAGCAGATTCCATGTAAGCGACGCAAGATAACGCCTCGATAAGCATGAGAGATGCTTTGCCCCATTCACTTCTGCCCGAGAGAACGGGGACAATGTAGCGTAATTTGTTCTCTATGCGCTTTTGCTGATGCTGTAGTTTCTTGATGCGCTCAAGTTTCTTTTGTCTCATTTCGCTCTGTTCCTCTTTGTTCGTTTGACATTCGAGCTTCTCAAGCTGCAATCCAAGCTCCTCCTTTTGCTGCCTCAGTCGCGTTTCTTGCTTCAATAACCGCCCCATGCTAGCCCAGCTAGGTTTTGATATCGGCTCGTCCATGACCTTCACGGAAACCATTGCATCTGGAAGTGTTGCGTAGATCTCAGCCGCGGCCTCGACCGTCATCAGCGTCTCCATCTCTGCGGTGGAATATTTGAGCGGATACAGGTACTTTGTGATAGATTTGATTAAATCTTGTTCAGAAACCATGCCTTCGTTGATGCACCATAGGACATCCTGAATCGCGAGAGATCTTGGACTCTTGGAGGCCTGCGTGGTGGGTTGGAATAATCCAGCGAGCGTTGGATCGCCAGATGTACAAGCGAACATCTCGGAGTCTGTTGGATAAGCGACGCCTGAATCAAATGAATTAAATACTTCTCTGCTGGATGACATTGCCTCTGCCTGCTTTGGGGTGATGCGGTAGACGTGTTCATTTCCAGTCAAATTGGCATCCGAAAAGCCCTCTGGGATCCAATGGACATGCGCACTTGCTGTGATCCCGTTCTTCTCGGAAGGGGGGAAGGCTTTTGCAAAGGCTGTCGTCACCCCGCACTGGGAGTTTTCAAAGTACCTGATTAACATGGTGCTCGAATTGCTGCGGGATTGCGAAGATGCTATTCGTCGAAGGAGTGATATCCTTTCCTTGGATCCTTTCAGACATCTTAATAGCATTCGTAGGTTTAAGAAGCCAAGGATGTAGTCGTCGTCTTCGTCATTATCGCTTCTTCCAGTCTCTTCTTCGTTATCATCCTCCATGGTATGTTTTTTGTGAGCGGCGTTGGTGTCGTCCTCAATAAAGTCGGTTCCGCGTTGGATGAACTCTGAGCTCCGCTTGGCACCTAAGCTAAGAAGCCTGTGTATCATCCCCTTTGAGAAGTTTTCTTCGTCAAGATATGATTCAGCTGCTCTTGCCAGAATCTTTAGCCAATGATGCCGATCATGAAGAAATCTGCGACAAATGGCTACATATTCATCGTCATAGTCCTTCTTTGCCGCTCCGCAGAGCGCATTTCTCACAAAGACGAGGGCACAGGCCGCATGCGGGAAGAGGTCTTTTGAGATCTTGAAATGTCCGAAAAAGGTACCAAGAATAGCCTGACAAAACTCGTCGAACGTTATCTTTGTTGTTTCCAGGTTGAAACTCGTTTGAGCCATCACTGGAGGCCCATAGAACTTGAGGTGAGAGAGCGAGAGTGACCAGAAAACCCCTTGGGGCTCCCCTTCTCCTGGACGAGGGAGGCCTACAGTGAGAACGCCTCCAGGACCAATGAGAGGATCTCCAAACTTGTGGCTAGCCTCTGCCTGTCCAAAAACAAGGAGGTCTGGGTAGATGTGCCAAGCACTAAAAGCCAGAAGCGTCGGGCCGCTGTTCATCGCTTGAGGTACTCCCCCGAGAAGGTCTTCTATCGAGGTAAGAGCCAGCTTCCATGCGGAAATCACACTGTGATACACAGTCATGTCATTGCTGATTGGTATGTTAAGGTTGGCTACAATGAGCATGAGTTGGTTCTGGTCCTTTTTCTTGACACGATCTGCAGTTCGCAACCATGCCCGGGCACTAGCATCCCATTCTGCCAAACTCGATTGTGTGATTTCTGCCTGTGCTGCAGCAGTCAGGGTCGAAAATGGCAACGGCTCTTCGTTTCCCCATCTGGTCTCGACTTCTTTTCTTCTCTCTTTCACGAGTTCAAGCCAGACTGAGGTGGCCTCAGACCCCGACCAGACCCTCGCCAGCATACAAGCCAGGAGCTGGACGTGCAATGCGGTACGTGAGGATGTTGCCGCTGCCCAGATAGATGTCCCGTCAAAGCCGCTGTGGGCTGCAAAGATTCCCGTCTCCGGCTCCTGGCTTGCGTGTGCCTCATTTGCAATCTCGGAGACCCTAGTCCCGTATGCCTTGAGAAGCTTTGGGGTATCAGGGCACACACCATCAAACAGAGCTCCAAGCCTTCGTGCAGTGATGTGAGCCGATCCGCATTCGGCATTCTTCTTCCGTCTCTCAGACAAAGCTATTCCAAGCTGCTGGAATTCCTTTGGAGCTTCGCACTTGATAAGCGTAAAGTCGAAGTTGATCTGCGCGGCAGCCAAAGAGAATTCGTTCGTGACTCCTGCAAGGGCTGCTTGCAATCGACTAACATCCATGTTTCCAAACCCTTGTACTTTATAGTCCTAACAAGGTATTCTTCAAATGACGAGCCCGAATGTTTGATATCAGTCCGCGTGGTTTCTTGTCTAAGAGAGCACCAAGCGAGGGATCGAGCTAGGCATGAGAATAGACGGACGAAGGAGCACTCGAGTTCAAGGGGAACAAACATCGTTGATGCAAGGAACATTGCGCAGCTGCCTTTCTTTATAGAAGATAGTTGAGGCAAACAATTGTGCAAAAAAAAAAAAAAAGACCCTCCCAACCCCACGAGGTTTCCGCGCCTAGAGGGCCGCCCGTTGCCTTGCCAAGCAGCCGGGAGCATTTCGTCCTTTCAAGCTTAGTCTATTCCTCCATCTCGATTCCGGTTAACCAGCTTTGTGAATTGATGCCCGAAGTGTGTAGGGTATCAAGTGATTGTGAAGCTGACAGGCTGCAGAATGAGGCTGGCGTCCCGTTTGGTCGGTTTGGCTTGAAAGTGCAGTCTCACCCGATGGAGATGCGGAGCACAAGAAGAAGGAATCGGATGAACCGCCATTGTCACACGCGGCATATTAACATGGCGATGCCAACGCCCTTGACCAATCGTTTCCCCCTCGTGATCACTTTGTTTGGCCGTTCTGAGGCTGGTCATATTTCATTTGGCTTGAAGATGTAGTTTCCATATGGCTTTGTGAACCCAACTCTGTCGAGTGAAACTATCCACTTTTGTATACGAGAACAGATCAATCGTAGATGTTATCTATAATGCGCGATTATCGAGTACTATACAGGCGGTTTCCAGCTAACAGCGACACCATGACGCTCTCAGAACTAGTCGAGGGGTACTCTGCCACACGCGCATAATGGAGAAGGCATCAGAAGCTTGGTCTTCCGAGGCAGATAGATATGTGTGATGATCCACCATTCCACCAATGAAGAGAGTACTTGGCAAGGGCATCTGTGGGTTAATTGGAAGAAGAATACAAGCATACGACACACCAGATATTATATTTTATGGCTGGAAAGTATAGACCTAAGAATACAGAGTAAAAAGTTGCAAAGACGCCATACTTTGGCTTCTTGATAAACAATCTCAAGAATTGATGCCCATATCAAGGATTCTATCGCCAAGTCCCATCCGCACATCCAAACTAATTTTCAGCTTACGCGCTCTGTGAAATTCGGTAGAGTAGGAACTGATATCATAATAGCATCTTATAAAAAACAAGCCAAGACCTACGAATTGAGATGCTTAAATTTAACAATCACTAAGAGCTTTGTTTACGTCCTTTTGTTATTTTGGGATAATGAAGGTTTAGGGTAGTTGCTTTGGGGGCTAGGAAGTAAGCAAACGATGCAGCAAACTCCACATGCATGATCCATGACCATGCTCAGTTCTTTGGGGGTCGGAAATAGGCGATCGAAGCCGAGCAAAGGATGAAACAGAATATGTGCTGGGATAGAAAAAGACAGGCGAAGATAGCCGAGTCTCTCAACGGTGGGCGGCTCCAAAGGACATACCTACAGGCCCCCAGGCAAATTGTCATGCTTATAGCTGCGGGGCACAGGCCATGTCAATATCCATGGTGGAGTGTAAGATTGAGTCAAGGGATTACTGGGGCTACGGCGATCCTCATTGTCCGGTCTGGGGGTGAAACGCGAAAAAAAGGCATTTGCAGCTGGCGAGTGGAAAGACTTATGGGGGGTGAGAACCACTAATGTTCGACAATGCCGGGTAGGGCAGAAATGGTCAAGAAGCAGGATGCGTTCGTGTTGGGAGTGGAGATGGCACGAGGTGATGTGGCCCTGGGAAGAAGAGAGCTCCGGGTTGGACGAAAAAGAGTAGTCACCACGTAGTGAAAAGTCGTCGAGATAGAAACAAACGTATGTATCAACACGTAGTATGCCAAGGCGACAGAGGAGCGTGATGAAGAGGTGTCGTGATGATGAGACATTCCCGAGGTAGTGGGCGTTTGTACTTGGTCTTGAAATGGGTGCCACACGCCCGTCGGCGATGCGGTGTGATGCGAAGCGATGGGAAGCGATGGGAAGCCTCAAATCGCCAGGCGGTGGGCGGACAGCGAGGGTTAGAGAGATGTGTTTTATTGTTGTCTGACATGAGACTCGAAACTGATACTGGCAACCCGAGAGTGGGAGGTTGAGACTTGGAAGGATTTGGTTGCGGATGAGACGGGCAGCACGCCAGCAAGCAGATCTCTTGAGTACTTTGGACGGAGCAACGATGCTGATGGCGGTGATGATGCGCTGGTCATAATGTCCGGTGCCAGGTGGGGTGGTGGTGAAGTGCGGGTACATACATGTACGTACCTGGCGGGGACGTACGGACTACCACGTAGTACCATATTCTGGACGTCAGTGGGTGAGCGGGTGGTGCTGGGGTGGTTGCGTGGGCGTAGGGCTGGGTGGGCGGCTGACATGCCTGCTTGCTTTCGGTCACTCCGCTGGGGAGCCTCGTTGTCACTGTTGTCACTGCAGTCAGACGAGCGGAAATTCAAGCAAAGAAGCAAGCAAAGCAAGCAACCAAGCGAGCGGGCCGGCCTTGCCAGCCAAGGGGATGGAGTGTGCCCAATAGGACTGGGGTTTCCTAGTGTTAAAGTCCTTCCAGAAGGGGGCAGAGACATCAAGCGAGAGGTGACGAATCCACCATCTGTTTTTTTTTTTTCTTATTCTTTTTTTGGTCCATTTTCTTTCGAATGTTGTTGGTAGGACTCTAGGGAAACACAGAGCACCAGCGAGACCAGGATCATAGGACTACATACCTGTATGTGCGAGACAGGTATGAGGTCACTAGATGGAGGTTAGACGCCTCCGTCGCCGGAAGGGAACGGGCGGGCGGGCAGTTTTTCAGGGGGCTTCCGCGGGGACTACGCTCCATCCCATGTACGAGGGGGACCACTGCAGAGTACGAAGGGTGGACGCTAACTGGTAGCGCAAGTCCATTTCCCTTCAGGGTGCCCTTCTTGAGGAGCCCTACAGGGTCTCCAGAGGGGCCTTTTCAGAGGGTCTCTGGAGCTTAGGTCGCCATGGGGACCCCCGGTGATTGGGTCATAGCGGGGTTCTGGACGGAGCACGTAGGGGACCCAGGCTAGGGTTAGTTCCGCAGGGTGAGGTGCTGTCAGTTGGCGGTTAGTAGTCTAGGGGTTTCCAGGTGGGCATGTTATTTTTCTTTTCCCCTTCTTTTCGTCCATCCATCCCCCTCTACCCGCGCACATTGAATGGACAGACACAAACCACCTATTGAACTGGCAGGGGTTGGGGCCCCTGCCTTGGTTGAAGTTACCGTGCCGCAAAGTACCTGCAGTTAGAGATGGGAGGGAGATGCATGTCATGAGATGTTCAATGCAGACATTCTGACTGTGATTGCCCAATGCCTGCAGCGGCGATACGATGGCCCACGAAGAAAGGGGAGAGGAACTGGCAGATGTGATTCGTCTGCCGTGGTTCTGACATGCCGTATTGTGCTATGTACGTCGGTCGGTCATTCAAAGCGCTCCACCGGGATATCCACATAAGTATGTGCATGTATGTGCTTTGGCGCTTGTATCCCCTCAACCCCTCGGCTGGCTTTGCTGGTGTTGTTGCTGCGACACACTGACGTACGAATACATCCATATCCGTGGCTAAGCAGGTACAGTCTGACGGCGAGGCCGCCCAGAACTCTTGGCCGTTTCTCATGGCAAAGCCGACTAACCAACCAGCCAACCAACCAACACGACGTTCCAGCATCGATCCAGCGCTGCATCTCCACCAACCACATCACCTCTAGTTTCTCGTGCTCATTTGCCTGCACCGCCCGGGGACAGGCACGCCCGGCTTTGGTAGGTGGTGAGTTTGCCTACCGAGGGATCCAATACCGGTACCGTGGGTTACAGAACGGCTAGTCTGAAAGGTATGTACGGCGGGCGGTGCTGGCATTCCGTGTGGTGGTTTAACCTGGTCCCAGGGAGCACAGGGCCCCCCGTGCTTGTCGCAGAAGCAGCACGTGTGCGTGTCTCTCATCCATGTAATACCTACCTACCTACCTACATACATACAAACACAGACGGACCGGCTTGCGGGTGCTGTTCTTGGCCGTCTCCCGTCCCCCCAAACCCAGACCCAGACCCAGACCCAGACCCAGACCCAAGCATGCCGGCGATCCAAGCCTCGGAGGCGCCCCGTCATCCATGTGGCTTGGCTCAATATCGGACAGTACCTTATCCAGCCGTACCCCAGCTAGCACGTAGCACGAAGGACGCCCTACATGGCACCAAATAGCGTTGGAAAACAACACAGCTGCCCAGCATTCCGCTATTGTCCACCGACAGGCGCACTTGTCGTCAGTAGCATTAGCAGTAGCAGCAGGAGCAGCAGTAGCAGCAGTAGCAGTAGCAGTAGCAGTCGCAGCAGCACCAACAACAGTATCTGTACCAACCACAGCCCCAGTGAAAAGAGGCACACACAAACAGAAACGAGCCACACCAGTTCGCCGACAGGGTGGGAGCTTTGGACCTTGGAGCCTGATCTTCAGTGACGTTCCTCTCCTCACTCACACTCTTGCTACGCTGCGTGAGATAGTCCTCTCCCCATCGTCCTTCTCGCCTCTCACTCTTACCTTACTGCCATTCGCATCGTCACTCTGCTCCCCCCGCTAGGCCTCCGCCTCTAGAGCCATAGGTCAAGAACCGCCACTCCCTCGTGTTGCCGTCGACTCTTACTGCTCTTAATTCCTGATTCCCCTTCGGATGCTTTTTCTTTCCCTCATCCCCTCCACCCACCCCGCCACGGCCTATTCGTTGCCCTCTCACTGTTTCTGTTTCTGTTTCTGTTTCTCCTCCTTCTTCATCACCATCTTCTTCTTCTTTTTCCACTTCTTCTCCTTCTCTCACGCCCCTCTCTCGCCCTCGCGCCTTGTGATTTGAGAGCCGAGCTTTTGACCCTTTTGCTGCGCTGTGTGTGCTGTGTGCTGTGAGACGGGGTCCCGCCCACCTCGCGCACCTAAACAAAACCGCGCCGTTTCCCCATCCACTCTCATCCTTGCGACTCGGCCACCATATCGTATCGAGTCCACCACACACAAGATCCATTTCCGCCCAAACTCCGACCCCCGACCCCCGACCGCCAAACCCTCGTCGTCCTGCCTGATCAGTCCCGTCCTCCTTCGCCTTGGCCCTTGCCTTGATCCCGCGCGCCACCTGCTGACGGACGACGGCCTCGTTATTATTTTTTTGCCCTGTCACCATTCCATTTCACCTTTCCCTCTCCTCAACGGCCAGGACTCTCCTTCGAATGCCCCTCAATGCGATCAGCCCGCGCTCTTCCTCGCCTGCCGTCTAAGCTGTGGTGAACGCCCGACCCGCCCAGGCCCGAAGCGGCTCTGACCTCTTCCCTCTTGTGCCCTGCGACCCATCTCCGCGCACTCCGCCATCGACATCGACATCGCCATCCACCGCAGTCATGTCTTTTCGCGGCGACAACCAACAACGGTATGGCCATGTGCCTCCCGTCCAGTACCCCGTTGCAGGCCACGGCCAAGAGTACCAGCAGCAAGAGTACCAGCAACAGCAACAGCAACAGCAGCAGCAGCAGCAGCAGCAGCAGCAGCAGCAGCAACAGCCCGCCTACGACCCTGGCCGCCGTGCCAGCTTTACTGGCGGGGATGATGGTGCTTACTACAATCAACATCCTCCCGAGCGCTCTGCCGCCTACGCCAACCCCCCAACCGGCAACGGCGAAGATGAGTTGTTCATGAGCGGTTCGGCTGCGGCGCAAGCGGCTGCCCGACCTTCCTATGGTTCCACGAACAACGCCTTGTCGGGATACCAACACCAGTTCCAGGATCCCACCCCGCCGACGCCATCCCACTCATACAACCCTCAGAGCTTCGCGCAAACCTCTTCCAACTTCCAGCGCTCGCAATCCACTTCCACCGTGCCCTATCATCATCAGCCACCGAGCCGCTATGCATCCAACGCCAGCTCCTACACTCCCTCGCCCCGGCCGCATATACCCCACAGGCTTACAATCCCGCCGCTTATGCGAGCACAACAACCGTTCCCCAGCGGCACTCGACACACGCCGGCTACAACAGCTATGGCCAGGCATACAACAACACTACCTCGTCCGTTTCAGCTTCGCAGACGTCTCTGGCATATAGCCAGTCCACCGCATCCACCTACTCCGGTACTTATTCCCACTCTTCCGCCTCCCCCTCCCCCTCCATGTCCCACGGCTTCGAGCAGCCTCCTCTCCGCAGCCCGCCTCTTGCCTCCCCGCAGTCACAGTTGGGCTACGATCAGTCGTACGGTCAGTATTCGACCGGCGCATCGAATGGGGCCGGCACCACTCCGACCTCGTACACAAACGCCTCAGCGCCTCCATATCCCACCGAAACCCAGATTCCCGTTGGCCCCTACTACGCTGCCAACGACCACAACTCGCATTATAATAGGACGTCTCGTTCCAACTCGCAAACCTCACCCATGGAATCGCCCGCCACACAACCACAGGCATCACCGGGGCTTCAAAGGCACCCCACCAATGCACCGCTTCCAAGCCGCCCCGCCAACCAGTCGGCAGAATCTCAGTGGAACTCGAATGCTCGTCACTCTCACGATGAATACGCCGACGAGCACGTCACCCAGGACAGCATCATCCAGGACATTGAAGCTGAGCTGAGTGGATCTGGTCAGCGATACCGCCAGCTCCCCGAGCCCACCAGCGCCAACGGCCAGTACACCGAAGAAGAGATTCGCCAGTTGCAACGATTCGACTCTGGCGCCACTGCCATTGCTAACCCCGCCCAACGGGCCTCCCCCAGTCGCCACTACGACGACGACGACGACGATCCCGAGGGAACCGCTGGCATCATGGCTATGCGACAGGCCGAACTCGAGGAACGGCGGTTCAGCAGCAACGCCTTCGGCTACGTCGACATGCCGGCCATGTCGAATCCGCTGCCACCTCCTCCCGAGGAGCAGGCAGCTAGCAGCGACAGCGATTTCGGCGGAATGGACTTGGGAGCGCTTAGCGGTGGATATGCTGGCAATTTGGCGTACGGAAACGATGTTGGATCTCCTCCAGCTTCAGCCGGCCACGACGCAGCTCGACCGCTCCCCACCCCCGGATACTTCAACACGGCCTACCAAAACACCGAGAGCGTCCCTGCTTTTAAGACGGCCGAGATGGACTACGGCGGAACTGGTGGGTTGCAAGATCCCCACCGCCTGAGCTTTGACGCAGGCGATGAAAATGTATCATTACATTCTCAACAGAGCGGAACCGAGTCTCCCACAAAGGACGAATACGACGGCCTCTTCTATCACCCAGGTCTTTCGAATCGACCTCTACCCGCTATTCCTCCTACTCCTGGATCCGACAGCAGCTCGCTGCTCTCCTTGCAGACCGGCAGCCGCCAGAGTTACCATCATTACTCAAGAAGCGTCGACTCCAGAACTCAACCAGACACCCCCGAGGCATATTATGGTGCAGCAGCAGCAGCAATGGCCAATCAGCAACCCGAAAGATCAATATCCTTATCCGGCCATACTCACACCCCGGCCGTGCAGACACCTGCCCGGTCAAGGACAGATGCTGATGACCGTAGGAGAGCAGCTCGGCATGGCCAACATCTGTCGGCTCCATCGCCATTCGCCGAGTATGACACTGGCAGCAATGCCTCGATGGCTGCTTTCGACGGCATTACCCTGCCCAGTGGCCGAAAGAAGAAGTTTGTGCCTTCCAAGCTGAACGCTGCCGACTTCCGGAGATGTGCAGAGCCGTGGGCCCTTAGTGGCCTCGAAGCCTGGGTTCGTGAAATGGGCGAGGGCGAGCTGGACTTGAAGGCCAAGGCCATCGAGGAGGCCTTGATCAACCTTTTCACTGGCAAGATCCCCATGATGAACGTGGCAGACGCCGAAGTTCTCAGCAGCCGAGTTGTGTCACGCATGCTTGAGCAGGGCGTGCTTGTGCCCGAAGAAGAATGGGTCAAGTTTGGAGACGGTCACATTTCTGGAGTGTTGTGGCAGCTAACTGGGGCGGGATGCTATGCACCTAAGTTGCACGAAATCGAGATTAGCGGTCGATGCTACTCTTACCATTGTACCCGAACCCTCAAGAAGGTTGACCTGGACGACCTCATGCCTCAGGATGCCAAGCCAGCGGACGAGTGGCACATTTTCTACAAGCTCAAGAGAGAAGACTGGGAATCGAAGCCGAAGAAGGAGGTCGATCGCCAGAACATTCTTCACGAGATTGTCACTGGTGAAGAGAAC
The DNA here is from genome assembly GCA_003415625.1 of Aquanectria penicillioides. Taxonomy (NCBI): domain Eukaryota; kingdom Fungi; phylum Ascomycota; class Sordariomycetes; order Hypocreales; family Nectriaceae; genus Aquanectria; species Aquanectria penicillioides. The sequence continues at coordinate 3,175,182 of PYIU01000004.1, read as the reverse complement.
TACATCAAGCAGCTGGATATTTTCCGCATTTACTATCGAGACCGCCTTCGCGTCAGCAACCCGCCGATTCTCAAAGCCCGAGAAGAGAGACAAGTTCCTGGAGGCTGTTTTCGGTAAACTCGATACTGTTCAGGACATCAACAAGGACCACCTCTTGGCTCAGCTCAAGTACCGACAGCAAGAGCAAGGTCCCTGGATCACTGGATTCAGCGACCTGTTCCGAGAGTGGATCCGCAAGGCCAAGTCTATTTACATTGAGTATTCTGCCGCTTACCCGCGTGCTGTGTACATGATGCGAAGGGAGGCCGAGCGCAATATTCTTCTCAAGGATTCTTGGAAGCCATGTTGAGAAACAAGGTTGCCTCGAAGCAAGACTGGACTCATTACCTGATCACGCCTCTCCAGCGTCTCCAGCGTTACATTCTCCTTCTTGAGAACGTGGAGGGCAAGATGATTGGTGACAGCGAGGAGAAGACCAACCTTGCCAAGGCCATCCAAGAAGTCAAGACTGTTACTTTGGAGTGTGATGCCAAGGTGGCTGAGATGAACAAGCGAGTCGAGATGATGGACTTGAACAGAATGCTTGTCCTGAGGCCAGGCTTCCACTCAGTCTTGAACCTGGATCACCTCGGCCGAGAGTTGATCTTCCAGGGTGAACTTCAAAGAATGGGTTCCAGAGGTGTGAAATGGGTGGACACTCATGCTCTTCTTTTCGACCACTACTTCATTCTGGCCAAGGCTGTCATCCCCAAGGACGGAAGAGGAGAGAAGAAGTTTGATGTTTCCAAGGAGGTACGCATCACCATTTATTCTACCAAACGGGGTTTTTATTTTTTTTTTTTTTAAACAAGAACTAAACTAACTTTTAATAGCCGATTCCCATGCCTCTCCTCTTCCTTGAGAGCATGAACGATGAGCCCGTGCAAAGGCAAAACCGTATTGCTCCCCTCGGCAGAGCCCCAGTCGCGTCAGCATCTGGTACCCAGCTTAACAAGGTGGCGAGCAACACTACCAGCCGGCCCGGTTTGGACCATGTTGCAACAAGCTCCTCCATGGGCTCCACTCTCACACCAACAGGAACAAATGATGGCGAGGGCAGAATTCTGTACCCATTCAAGGTAAAGCATCTCGGGCACGAAGTCTACACCCTCTACGCCTCATCGGCCAGGGATCGTGCCGATTGGTGCAGCAAGATCATCGAGACCAAGACTCGACACGCTAAGGCACTCTTCTCCCAAAACGCCGAGCCCTTCCGACTCCGTGTTCTTGCCGACGCCTCCTTCCACTACGATGCCACATCGCAGTATGCGAGGTCGGCTGGTGTTCCTGTCAAGGGAACACCGCTTGACCGAGCTATCCAAGAGCTGGAGGGTATCCTCGGACCCGCTCAGGGAGTTCCCGCTGTATGCAGGGCTCAAGTCAACTGTGCAACAGGCTTCACTGCCTTTGGAAAGTCTGTGATTGCTATCGGAACTGATTACGGCGTCTTCATTTCTGACCCCTCGAACCCTCGAGGATGGCAAAGGGTACGTAACCTTCGAATCTCTGGTGTTTAATTTGAGCTGACCGAATCCTGTAGACTGTTCAAGTCAGCAGAGTTACCCAAATTGCGGTCCTAGAGGAGTTTTCTGTGTGCGTGCTTATCGCAGACAAGAATCTCATCTCCTACCCATTGGACGTCATCGCCCCTGTGGCTGAGTTTGCCGCTCCCCTGAATGATAACCCGCGACGAGCGCCGCAGCGACTTGCCAAGGATGTGACGTATTTCGCCACAGCGAAGATGAAAGATCGCATGCTGCTGTTCTACAAGCGCAAGGAGGGATTGCACACGTCATTCAAGGTCCTGGAGCCGATTTTCCACAAGTCGACTGAGAAGAAGTCTCGACTCTTCGGCGGACGCAGGCCCGGCGGAGGCAACGCTGATACTTTCCGTGACTTTGACGAGTTCTTCTTCCCCACAGAATGCTACTCACTCAGCTTGTTCCAGACCTACGTTGCCGTTTCGACAGCCAAAGGAATCGAGATGCTCACTCTGGATAAGAAGCAGCCGATGTCTATCCCCGACCTCAAGGCGCCTGCAATTGCCAACATCGCCAGCCGCATTCGAGACCAGAAGCCGCTTGGAATGTTCAGGCTCAACGAAAACGAATTTATTCTTACCTACGAGGACTGCGCCGTGTATGTGGATAAGCACGGTGATGTCAGCCGTACCCTAATCATGGAGTACACGGGTAAGCAGAAGAAAGCGCGGGGCGCAACCATGTACGGCCAATATCTGCTGCTTTTCAATGAAGATTACGTGGAGGTTAGAAACGCAGAGAACGGTCGACTGCGGCAGATTATCGCAGGCCGAGATGTCCGCGTGCTGGATCTCGGTGTACGAGGTCCTACAGGTGGGAGCTCGCTGAACCCGCAGCAAAATGGCTCTATGAAGACGTCGAGCGGAAGCGAGGGTTCCAAGGGAACCGTAAAGATCGCAATGAGCCACCCGGAGCTCCCGGGAAGGCAGATCGTCCTGGAGATGCTGCTCAACGATGGCCACACGGAGAAATAAACCAGAACGCGCTTAGTTAACGAAATTCACGAAACATAACGTCGAAGGTGCACGAGAAGGAGACGACGATCGTGAAACGAATGGGATACGCCATGTGTGAGAGAGGGGGCATTATGCGATATCTTATTGAGCCGCAAGCAGAGGCTTTGGGATGAAAGGCTACACTCGCGACCTGTGTATATTTCTCTTGGCATTTCTGCTCCCTCTTGTCTTTTTCCTGCCTTTATTCTTCGTCTTTTTCTTCTTCTTTCCCATCCCTTAGATCAATGGGGGGGTTTGCATATTTCCCTCCACTAGGTTGATATCCATTGGACGATGTTTGGGCGACAGCTCGGGACCTGAGGCTTTTTTTTTTTTTGGATTGCGATATCCTGGGAGATATGGATGAACTTTTGTATGTGGCGTTTGGTGGTCGTGGAGTAGGGGGGAGGGAGTAGCAGGTCACACATGTGGATGGATGGATGGATGGATGCGTAATGAAATGATATACACATATGTGAGAGAATGGCGAGACAAGGGGAGTGAAGGTTGAGATGAAATGAAGGATGAAACTTTGACATCAACCACCTTTTGCAATGTGAATGACCGATGTCGCTGCTGAGTGTGATGACGTGCAGGATGATGACGTGCATCGAGGAGCAGGGTAACATTTGTTTGTTGAGCGAAGTTGGCGGGACGCTACACTCGACATGTTGAGGAAGGCTTGTGACAGTGGATATTTAGCAGGATCGGATACACGAATCCATAGACATTGCACAAACACACGGGGGGTATTCGGACACATTGAGGAAACGGGACCAAAATAAGTGACTTTGTATAAGCCCTATCCATCCCAGTCGCGTGCGTGCTTCCATCATCTAAAGGAAGACGGAATAGAAAGAAAAAGGAGTACATTTCTAGAGCTTCCTCCAGCTAAGAATTTCCCATTCGAGTTAAGGGTGGAGGGGGGAGGGAGACATCCTCTTTCTCAAGGCATAGCCAGCCCATCCGCCCCCTCCAAATAGTTGTTTGAGTAAGCTGTCATAGAACACATGCATATAAAAATGATGTAGTTTTGCATGGGAGCCTCCCTCGAAACAGACCAAAAAACAACAACGATGGAACTGGGAAAGATTTGGAAGTATTTCAAGAAGGATGATATTTTACAGCCGCTTGTTTCGTCGGCTGTCTCTATTGTCTTTTTTGGCTTTATCTCACACGTGTACCACTTTGATATGGGGTTGGAGGTAAAAAAGGAAGAGATGCTATCAGGGAAAAGGGTTGTCAGGACGGGGAGGGCGAAAGAAGGCCCAGCTCTAAGCCTTGACGGCCTCCTTAACCTCCTCCTTGACCTCCTCGACGACAGCCTCAGTCTTGGAAGGGTTGTGCAAGGCAATTCGGGAAATCTGAACGAGACCGACGATTCCGAGAAAGAAGTTGACGGCAGCGAGGCTAGAGCGATTGAATTAGCAACGTACACTGTTGAAGCGCGGGGGCCCGGATTGGGGAAACTCCGCGATAAGACGGCGTAGTCAAGCCAATTCGGCATGCAAATGCTTACAGGTAGTTCTTGGGCTTGATGATCAAGCACCATCTGGTCCAGATGAAGCCGGTGCAGGTCAGGGCGAAGTTCTGGGTGAAGGAGAGTTTCTCAACAGGGCGCGCGAAGTCGGAAATACCAGCGATGACGAGAGCCCACTAGTGTGAGAGGATTCAAGTTAGCAAAAGGTTCTGTCTGAGAGAGAGAGTGTGTGTGTGTGTTCCAATTGGATTTCGCCCGGGTACGGTGATGTGGCTTGTTGTTTTTTGTTTTAAAAATTGCGGTAATCGGAAAGAGAAAGTCGTCGAGAATAAAAACGAAGTGATGTGTGTGTAGTATATGGATGCGTGGGTTGTGGAATCGGAATGGAGGGAGGGGGGTCTCATGGACGAACCTTCATGACGGGAGCCCTGGATTGACGAGGTCAGCAAACTCCAGCTCGCTTCAAGTGCACGTCTCCTCTGCAACAACACGCCATGACATGATGCGATGGTGCGCAGGGATCAGGAAAAAAAAAACTCACCAGAAGTGAACAGTCTTGAAGCCGATCTCACTCTCCCACATGCGCTTGAACCACGACTGCTGCTCCTGCTGAGCGGCGCCGTCGGTGCTCTGCCATCGCTGGCCGCCCTGGCGGAAACGCTGGCCGAAGCCCTGCTGGCGGAAGGCCTGGCGAGCCTGCGCGCCAAAGGTGGCCTGGCGGAAGAGCGGCCGGGAGGCGCGGAGGAAGTTGTTGGCGGAGGAGGCCATTCCGAAGATGGATGCGACTCTTTCGCTCTGAGGATTTCTGTCAGCGTCTGGTTGGGGGCAGCGAGTCGCAACCGGAGAGGGCGGCGGCGGGCAAAGCAAAGGTTGGGTTGGGTGGGTTGGCAGGGGGAAAAAAAAGAAAGAAAAGGCGATGAAGCAACTGAAGGACTCCTGAAAGCAGCAGCAACAGCAGCTTAGGAGGGTGGGAAGAAGAGCAGTACGAATAATACGGGGAAAGGGCAGCGGTGTCGCAACGTACTTTGTTAGGCGGAAGAGAAATGCACAAGAAGCAGGGCTTGAGTCCGACGAGGGCGATGGTGATGATACCCGTCTCGTCGTTTTGGCCTTTTTGCTGGAGAAACACTCACCTTGCTCACTCACACGCGGGCGCTGAGAAGTTGTGTTGGGGGGGTGGTGGGCTGCGGCCTCGCTCCTCGGGAGGTCGGTGACTGACGTCCCGAAATGTGCAGCAGCAATGGAAGAATGTATGGGGTAGGTACCGGGTTACCTTGCGGCCTGGGGACGCATCGCTCACTCGTCGCCCATTTAGCCCCCTTTTGGCGTGCGAATGCCGGCGACGCAGGTACCGGCGCGATGTCACTGGTACCTCCAATCGGCGGGCGTTCGTGGTGGGCGGAAAACGGAAAACGGGACGCCGGAGTTAAGCCGCCACAGGTTCCAGGTACGTACCCCACTTACCACCGGGCGCCGGTTCGGAGGGTTGAGCTCGCGGGGGGTTCGTTCCATCTGCACAAATTTACATAATCATGCAATGCAAGTTGTATTATGCAATTTTGTACTGTTTGTGCACGTCGCATTATTTATGCTCGCCACGCCGCTCACTCACCCACGCATTCATCCCGTCCAGGTTATTCCGATTAGAGTGAGCGAGAGCCTCACCCTCCAACTGCGGGAAAGCTTGCCAACCACAAGCTCGCAATTAGCAACCGCCGCCTCCCTTCGACATCACCACCGCTTCCCACCCCGACGAAGACGACGACGCCTCTACGCCGCCCACCATGTCGAGCAAGTACGCCTTCACCAAGGGCCTCCGCGAGGTCCGCTTCCTCTTCTGCCAGACCTCGGAGCAGAGCGCCGCCGTCCGGTACGTTTTCTGCCTGCAGCCACTATCCCGATCCTCTCGTTCGCTCGACCGGCAATCGCGAAATGGACACAAAATCGAGACAATTGGCCCTGCACAGCGATTCCACAGGGTCAATTGATGAATTACAAGAGCCATTGGTTGATTACGGGAACTCCCGGCTGACGCATTGTGCCTCTTTCTTCAGATCGTTCATCACCAGAGCCTACCCGACCATGAAGCGCAACAACCCCAGCATCCCCATCCTCATCCGCGAGGCCGCTGGCACCCAGCCCAAGGTGTACGCCCGATACGGTGCGTTCTTTTCTCCTTCAATCTCCCTTCAAATATCCGACAACCACCATAAATTGCTTTTCTATTCCCCCACCTAATACAACCAACACGCGCGGAACTAACTAGCTCATGATGCAGAGCACGGTATCGAAAAGTCCCAGATCCTCGAGGGCCTGTCCGACAAGCAGATCGAAGACACCGTCACCGGCCTCGTCCAGGCTTCGCAATAAGCGATCGCACGAAAGAGAATGCGGAGGGAGACAGACGCCGACGAAAGGAAACGGGAAACGGGAAATCAAATTCGGAATGGGATAGAACGAAGAAGTTGCCGGTGCCTTGGGGTGATACGACGACCATGTACATATGGGGTATGAAAAATCAAGCATTGTACCACCACCAACATCACAAGACGTCCCTTTGCTGCTGCATCGAGATTAACCAGGCGCAATGCAACGGGAGAACTGACCCAGGGTCCGATCCGGGGCGTTCAATAATGTACGCAACGCCTGATTTATATGCGCACATACAACTGCCTCAACACCAGCAATCTCACATCGCAACCACGATTCTTGAAACACACGACATCCAATGCTCATACAATCAAATTTTCATCTAGGCTCTGTATTGTTTATATCTGCCCTCCGCCCTGTCGACTCCTCAGGTCCTCGAGCCAGTGTAAGAGGTTACCTGAGTGAACACTCTCACCCCCTAAGGGCTCTGACAAAGTGCACAACAATAGCCAGGATACAATATAAAAACCAGCCGGATCTGAATCCGCCGTGCGTGGACTCTCCCAAGCCAAGTGGCATATTGCAAAGCAACAAAACCACAAGGCCTGTTCGCCAACCTCGGATAGTCCAAGTGAGAAACATCCTTGTCCATGCTTTCCATCCAGCCGTCGGCAAATCCCCAACTCAGATCACAGTTCAAAAAAGAAATGTAATAGGAAAATAAAAGTCACCATCCTCTAGGGTGTTCCCCGACTTCGAGATTTATCTAGATATGTAAGTTATCCCCTTTCAGTTACCGTCGTCTTCTTAGTGATAGGCGAACCCCCCTTGCTACCGCCACTCTTTTTTATTCCCCAAAGAGACGGTGTGCTCGACTTGGAAGCAGCGCGCTCACGAGGCGGAGGTAACGATGGCCAATCGTCACCATCGAGACCCTTCTTCTCAGGCTCGGGTCGCTTGGGTGTGTGTGGCTCGCAGGATTGCTCCTGAGCCCGTGCCTCCCTGCCCTTGGCTTTGGTGCGCTTGTGACTCTTAGCTGGCTTGCGAGCCTCGTTCGTAGGGGCAGCCGCAGTCTCGACCGCGGGCGGTTGATCCTTGTTATTTTCTGCCGTGACATTTCTATGGGTGCGATCTTCCCTCTTTTCGTCCTTTGCCTGCTTAAGTTTTGGAGATGATGTCTTTCCTCCATCGTGATCCGAGATGCTGTTGCTGTTGCTGTTGCCAGTCTTTTCCGAGGCTGCTTGGTTCACAAATCGAGAAGGGGACTGGAAGTCTTTGGCCCTTGGGTTCAACCGGGATCCGGCAAAGGGCGAAACGGGCTTTGCATAGACCGCATCGTGAGGAACGCTTGGTGAGCCCTGTGACTTGGCTGTTGAGCACTCAAAAGCAAAGTCCGACGACGGGGGTGCCACTTTTGTGTCAAGGCGCTGTTCCGCAACAGACGGCTCTGTAACAAGCAATCTGTGCTTGCGGTTCTTCTTCATACGGAGCGATCCTCCAGCATTTGCCCTGTATCCCAAACGGCCGCGGTCGCCTTCCACTGTTCCCTGTTTCTTCTCCGCGAGATTCTCCACGGGCTGCGGGCTAGCTGCTGTTGGGCTCTCATCTGTGTCTTGCTTGTTGCGCTTCGCGGAGGCAGAGCATAACTGTTGAAACATCTCCTCACGAGGGCGCTTGGTGGGTGACATCGAGCCTGGTCGCTGATTCGAGTTAGTATTCTGCCGCGAGGACGTTGAGATGGTGGAGTCGCTCGGGATTTTACCCCCTTGTGTATTTGCATGCATTCCCGGGTGACGAGGTGAGGTTTCCTTCGGGAGAAGATCTAGTGTCGTACCAGGGAGAGTTGTCGATGCGGAGCGGCCATCGCCGTTCTGGCGGCCCTTCTTCTTTTTATGCTTGTTCTTCGACTTTCGTGGCCTCTCCGTAGTTTGGATGTTGGCATTCTCGCCATGGATCGCAGGATAGTCTTCAGCGCGCTTCGTGAAGGACATGGATGGATGAATTGAGACGGGTGTGCTCGTGCCAGAGGTTTGGCTCAACTGGTCACTCTGGAAGGGCTCCAAATATGGAACACCATGCACAGACTTGGATCGCTTACCAAACGAATTCCCGGGTACTTGGAAAGGAGGATACCTTGCCGTAAGCTCGGCGGGCTGTTCATATGAATGTTCGGCTCCCTCCTGTGTGACTGCATCCCGTAAATCTTGACCGAGTTGAGACGGATGTGCGGTAGGCAACCCGGTTTTGATGGCTTCGAAATTCCTACGAGAGTGTTCTGGAGGAGAAACTACTTCTGACACCTCTTCGGGACTCGGGGTTTGGGTCGACGGCTTCTCGGATTCAGACTTGTAGGTGACAACTTCGACGCTCTTTGAGGACCGGTGATGGTCGCCCACAATATCCTCCATGACCTTTGTCACTGCCGAAGCCGCCCTAACCTTGCGAGGGTCCAATGGCATAGGGATTCTAGCCCAAGATCTCTTCCGTTCCTCGACCTCTTCACTTGTAAATTGGCTTGGAACTCGAGAGTGGCTGCCCTTTTCCTTGGGACAGAGGTCAGAAACCGATTGCTCTTGCTTCAAGGCGATATCACTGGCGGGTTCAGACTCCGTAGCGGCATCATGGTGCTGTTCTTGTTCTGCAACAGTACTTGCGGTATCTTGAACCTCGCTTCCTGGCGCTTTCTCGCCACAGGCATCAGAAACAATGTCATCTGTCTCTTTGGGGCTCGACAAAGGCTCTTCCAAGTTTTTGCTAGCATCTTTAGACTCTATAACAACCTCGGCAGGTGGTTGAGAGGATTGCTGGCTTCCTGTCACAGCTGTTTCTGGTTTCTTTGGAAGAAAAATTCTAGGAGCAGTGTATGATTCATGCTGCGAAGAACGCCGTCTCTGCATATGTTGCTGAGTTTTATCGTGTTGGTGCAATGGGTGCATTCCATAGGGGGCTTGGCCGGTGGGTAGCTGACGAACAAAACCAGGCTGAATCATTTGGACTCCTCCAGCAGCGTAAGGCTGGTTTGCAATGCCGCCATGGGCGAGCTGCGCGTTTGTTAGTTGTATATTTGGTCCTCCGTGATGCAGAGTAAACTGCCCATAATGGAGAACCCCAGAAGTTCCAGGGTGAGCCAAAGGCAAAGGTTGATTAATCACGGAGTGGGCATGTCCAAGTGAGATGGTCGATTGGATCGGCCGGAGAGGTTGTTCCATGTGAAGAGGTTGCCCAAGAGGAACGTCACGGCTCCTGGAGCTTTCTGCAGATGCCTTTCTTACTCGTGGTAGGGACATCCATTTGGATCGAAGGACAGGCGAGATGACTACCGAAATTCCCTTCTCAGGAAGGCCACCACTAGCAAAAGCCAGCGCATCTGGAACCGATTGCTCATTGATGAAGCTGAACAAGTCAACGCGTGAACAGAGTATCACCTCAACAAGGTGTTAGTTAAACTTACCGAACGATAAACGTCGATATCTCTTTCGACGCAAGACGAAGTACATCCTCGACTTGGCCAAACCGATCGTTCAGTCCAAACTTGACACGAGATTGAAGGTCTACAGGATGTTCTATACCAGATCCTCTGACCTTGACATAGATACTGCGGTTCCTGCCGTTACATTCGTCGCAGGTGCAGTGGATGTAATCCATTCCGCCATAGCTGTTCCTAGAGTTTGGACAAGGGGTTCCGAGTGGTTTGGACGATTGAGATCCGATGCTTTGGCGGCGCCAAGTGTTGTTGGTCCACGGGGTTGTATCCCGCCTGTTCTGCGTAATTCCGTAGTCTCCTTGGTTCCTATTGACATGGACAGTGACGTTTCTCTGGCTGTGAGAACCGCGACGGCCCGCTCTGAAGTTACGAGGCTGATGACGTTGGCCAGAGCCACGATTTGGCGTTGACGGTGCAAAATTGGAAGGCTCATTGTAAGACTGGACATTTGCAGACCATTTTTTCTCATTCTTTTCCGGATGGTCAATTTGGGGTGGAACAGAAAGGCTCCCTGCCTTGCGAAGGTGTTGTGGTCGAGGCGGCATAGAGTCAGGCTGGGTAGGGGTGGAAAAGGGATATTGTGACTGGTTAGTAGTAGGCTGGCCATGTATGGCCGGTATCAGATGCCCAGATGAATGAACTGGGAATCCTGTTAAAAGTTGTTGATGCATTGGATGAAGTCCCATCGGGTCCTCTGCGGCAATGCTTGCTTGGTGATTGGGTTGATTGGCTTTGGGGTTTCTGGTAATGGTTGGGCGGCCATAGGGAATCGAAGAGGCGGGAGATTAGAGATTCCCGGCACAGAGTATTGTCCATCTTGGTGTTGCTCATTCTGTCTCTGCTGGCTGGGAGGAGCGGTTAGGCTTTGGGTCTCCGTACTTCCCAGATCCAGGCCCAGCTCTTGGGCTGATTTCTAGTCAGCCCGTGGCTGATCTGAGGATAAATGAGATGATTGAGTGGGGATGATATTAGGAACTCTCACTTCATCACTAGTTGCCCGGGTGCTAGGTGCGAGTTCTGAATGGCCCAGCACGGCCGATGGGGGAAGTGATTTCGTGACCATGTTGTTGGATCCTCCAGTTGGAGACCGGGGATTGCCGCGGGATCTTCTCTTGACCTTGGTTGGAGTCAGGGTATCGAATTCTTCCGGAATATGAATGTTTCCAGGCCCTACGTTGTTGTCTGGCCCTGGAGGAGTGCCAACGCAATCTCTCATTGCCGAGTTGGTTCGAGGGGGCTGCGGAAGTGGACGGGGAAGATTGCCAGAATCAGTCGCCTTCTTTTTGTTCTTCTTCGCAGTGGGCCTCAATTCAGTATTATTCGTGACTCTTTGGTTGTTAGAGTAGACAGCGCTCGTCAGCGGAAGAGCTCTACTGCTTCCGTTTGCAATGACTGGGCCCTTGGCTTGCAACTTGGGAACAGCTCCAGCGGCCCCAGCGGCTCCAGCGGACTTGTGCAATGCTTTCACGGCTGCCCCAGCGCCACTTCCCGGCTTCGAAGGAGCCTGAGGAAGAAAATTTGGAGGAGGCAGGTAATAGTGGTTGCCATTGTGCATGAAAATTGGTGCCGGCGCATTTCTGGATGTTGGAGAACCATGATGAGGTTGAGCCTCAGGTGGCGAGGGGAGGCCATTCGGGTGGAAGACCTTCTGCCCGGCTAGTAACAGATGAGTGTTTTGGGACTGGAATTACTTTGATCGTGTACATACCAAGCCAATTCTCAAGGTTATTATCCGCGCAGGATGACATGAGGTCGTTGGGCCGCTGTTGAAGAGCGTGGTCACCCGAAATAAGCAATGCTCGTCGATGTTTAAGGGCATTTGCAATCAGCGGCATAGCGTCGTCGTTGATGTTTCCAATAGACATCCAATCAGCTTCGCTCAGTAGAGGGAGCAGAGGGCCTTGAGACTCGTCCCATCGAATGAGTTTGGTTTTGTTCAGATCAACAGTAACCCACTGATCAGCCCAGCAACCAATGTGAAAAGCGGTTTCTTTGAGAACATCTTTGTAAATGACTTTGTTTTCGTCAAAGAGTGTGTTCATGATGTTCCAAAGATTGAGTGCACCATAGTAGTAGAGGTCCGATGCATCAAAGTACGTCCATAGGTCGTCCCAGCACTGAGGCTGGCGCATCGGTTTCATGCAATCCCAGTAGATCTTGCGGAGTGAGTTGCAAACCGATTGGATCTCATCCCTGGACCACAAATGGATTCTTCGTTGAGGAAGCAGGTGTTGCATCGGGCGAAACGGACGTTGTCCGTTGTGGGTTGAGAATATGGCCCTCGCGTCGGATCTTGGGTTGGTGTAGAAGCCGACAGGGAGATGGTCCTCGATGTACGTTTGCTGGATCCCTTCGGCCCCAATAGTTTGAAGCATCTTGTAAACAACAGGTAAGCCGTTCGGATAGAATTCTGTGAAAGCCGCTTGTCGGTTGAGTGGCTGATCACAAGCCCGAATCCTTGGAAAGGTAGTCGAGTTGAGGAAAGGCATACTTGAGCTCCCTGTACTAATGAAGGATGAAGTCATGGCAGTTCCTTTGATTGTCAGCAGATTTTCATAAGTCTCAAGTTCTTCCTTTCATCATTGCAAATTTCAACAACTTCTTTATGTAGCGTGTTATGGGCAAGGTCCGGCCCCCTTACATCGCCCGTGCTGGGAAACAAGAACAAAGAACCAGGCAACTCACCTTATGAGGCGATTTTTCCAGCAGACGAAGTTAAGTCAATACACCAATATTCTAGCGTACCTGGTCAAAATGGGGGAAAAAAGACTGCAAGAGTAGAGGCGAGGCTTGGGGTGGCGGGTAGATCAAGACGGTGGTGATTGAATCGGTCAGGTTGCTTCCATGTAAACCAAGAAGCGCGAAGGAAGTCGAGAAAAGAGAGTAAAATAAAACGAGATAGTACAAGAACTGAAATGAGAGACAGTGGCAGGTGGGCAGCTGGCACAATCTGGCAAAGCAGGCTTGCCAGGTGCTAAGTAGAAGTGAATAAAACGGATACCGTCCTTCACCCTACGTCTGCCTCGTGGGGCTCTCGTGGCAATTAAGGGCCATGGCACTACGGGAAGACGGCTCGTCAAACGTCGGTGAATAGTTTCGGGAGCGGTCGAAGCTGTTCTACTGGACAAAGAGTGGGAGAAGCAATCGGCGAGGCCGAGGAGAAGGGAGCCTGTTAATGCTTCCAGCCGCCTCCCGTTTGCTCGTATTGATAGCGGGTGTTTGAGGTTTCGCTACCATGCATATTTGCTTCCTACCCGCGTGTATAGTGCTAAAAAAAAATCATCACTGACGGACAAATCATAGGCCACACTACTCATGTCGCTATCCATCTCTTGATGTATGTAGTTAGTCATGGAGTGTCCGAGTCGCAATCACAGTAGCCGCACAGTATCGACCAATTTGATTCACCACTTTTCGAGTCCCCTTTCACTAAGAGACATATCTGCCTGGTTCCGGGCCAGACGGGAACAGCACGTCGGTATTCGTATCATCGCCAGTCCATAGCTGAAGGCGGGATTTCGTTATACATAGAGGGGGAATCTAACAATTGTTTCTCATACATCGAAAAAAAAGTATGCCCTTACTTCTGAGCATTGAGGAGTTTCAGAATCTCAGACTCGTTATCGCCAGCGATCGCCTTGCCATTGTTCCAGTCGACAACCTGCAAACGCTGTTAGCACTGTTTGTCCGCCAAACAAGTTGGACGTCGAGAAGCAAACATACCACCGGTTGGATGAAATTGCTCTTGTTTTGCTTGAACTTTTTCAGAGCATCCTTCTCGTCGGTCGCATCCTTGATGATCTTGGAGATGCTGTTGGGGCCGACGTACTCCAAGATGGTCTGCACCTGGTCCTCGGTCGGGGCGTCCTCGGTAACGTTGAGCTCGAACTGCTCGCGCGCAGGCTTAGCGGAGGCGGCAGCACCAGAGGTAGAGTTTGCGGAGAGCTGCGTCAAGAGGCTAGCAACTCTGGCGGAGGCCGGGGAGCTGGCCTTGTGGAAGACCGTGATAATGTCGAGCGTCTTGTGCTGCGCGAAGGATGAGCAATTGCGGGCCACACGTGCGAGCTGGAGGGCAAATGACTTACAAAGCGGAACATCTTGGGCAACTGGTAAGGCGCGAAACTGTCTTGGAAGCAAACTTTGCGGAAGGATGGGTGTTCTTAAGGCCGGGGAAGTTGATGTTAGATGCTCCGATTCGGGATAGCTTCCTGAAGTTGCGTCACGCCGATGTGATGACTTAATGGCTCGGCATTCCGGGTGGCCCGTGCATCACTCTTAGCACTCCACCAAGACAATCAACTGTGTGCACCGTGAACTTTGCACACCTCAATTCCATTCCTATGACATGAACTACGAAAAATGAATATCTAGAAAGTGTGGTCAATTTCTTTTTAACCCCCTATGCTCGCATTTTTTTCTCTTTTCCTGTCTAATAGAATATGAACCATTTCCCGATTCCCCAATCTTGCCAAAAAAAAAATTCCTTTCATGTGAGAAGTGTTCCAACATTGATCACCGCCCCAATCTATTTCTTTGGTGGGAACTTCTCCGTGATCTGGTCCTCCGTGAACTTCCGCGTGAGCTTTTTTAATAACTCAATCCTCCCCTCCATTGTCAGCTGAATTTGGTCACCCATTGGGACCAAACACTTGGCCAGAGTCTCATAATCTTTGATCATGAGTCTGAAGGTGACCATCAAATAATCAATGTTGTGAAACACCAAGGCGCTCTCCTTAGCATAGATATGCTTCTGTTGCAAGAATGACACCGGGTGGTCACGCCAGTGCCTCAGAGGGTTAAGGTGATGGGAAGTATGATACCCATCATTGTAACAGAACCGGTTACTCTATAATGATTTTCATTGTTAGTCCTAGTGTTGCGGTCAATGAGTGTTGAAATCACATACCGCTACATCGATGAGTGTAATGCTGGATCGAAAGTCTGAATCGGGCTGGTCGGCATCAACAAACGCATGCTGGCCCCAATTGCCGACCATAAGTCCGAAACGGAGCAAGAACAGGGGCATAAGGTAAGCGAACAGCGTCGCCCTGGCGTCAATGCGGCTTGTCAGGTAGTAAAAGCCGTAACTGAGGAACTCGGAGCCCGCCGCCTTCAGAGCCATTGTCGGCCGATTCTTGCGCAAGAAGTACAAGGGCAGGTCAAGCCAGATGAAGAAGTAGAAGCGGCCAACATAATGAAGAAAGTTGAAAATGTCGTCTCGCTGGTATCTCATTGTCGATGAAAGGTCGTCGGGCCCATTGCCCTCAACGTGATGGTGCTTGACGTGATGGTAAAAGTAGGTGTTCCAGGTATGGCCCATCATAGGATCAAGGATGTAGGGGAATGCATGGTCGATGAAGGAGAGCTTCTTGTTGAGAACCCCCCTCATGTGAATATGTTGGTGCATCATCAGCGTATAAGCTCCCATGTAGTAAAACTGCATGATAACGTGAAATATGGCGTGCGTATAGGTGAAGTTGTAGAAGAGGTACAATGTGCTGGGAATTGATGTGGTGAGGTAAATGAGCAGGTGTGTAAGCATCACCACGTCCGTCTCTTGACGAACAACTTTTCTTCCCCAAGACACATAAGGTCGCAGGAGGTATTTTTCAATGGGGGCTGGGAGCTTGAAGGACCTGAGATCGACAGACGAGAAGACGCTGGGTTCGAAATCGGCGTGCTTTGGGTCATTCATGGCTTGGAGAGCAGCCACGCTCTCCGTCTCATTGCTCCGCTGGGGATGGCTTCGTTTCACGCACGTAGTTGTCCCAGCGGCCTTGGCCATGCCAGAAAACCCAGACCCATTTTCGGAGCCAGCAATGGCGGTCGCGGTGGCTTCGGTCTGCGGCGATGATTCCCGCACATCGTCGGCCATACAGCTCAGGACGATGCGGTCCGCCGGCGTGAGAGCTGCGTCGAAAACAATGTGGCGGTCCATGATGAGAGCTGCGGCGGCGGGAAATGTGAAGAGTCCGAAATACAACAAGCAAATGTGCTACTACGAATATGTATGTGCTATTTTTCGTGCTAACCAACATTACCCCCCCTATTATTCAAGACATGGCAGAGATTGACAGCATCTCCCCCAACTCTAATTTGGGAAGCGTGGATGCCCGCTAGAGTCGCAAAGGATCCACTGGTGCGGTGGTTTATTCCCGCCAAAGGAGACACGAAGCAAGGGTACAGTGCCCTGTAGTGGGACTCTAGGCTTCTCCATTCAGTGGAATGGACCCCTATAGGCCCGTGTGCATGGCAAACGGCAACCCTGGATTTCGACCTTTCTCTACCAGCCACGGTTGGGTGCGTTGGTTTGTCGCCGACTGAGTCGCCCAATCCCCATTCCGACAGCACAACAACACGGGACAAAAAGAGGGATTAACAATGAACAGCACGGCACAATCAGGGCACAATTTCTCAAAGGCCCATGGTCACGATAATCAATCGATGAGTGTTAGGCCCGTTACGTACTG
Organism: Aquanectria penicillioides; assembly: GCA_003415625.1. Lineage (NCBI taxonomy): Eukaryota > Fungi > Ascomycota > Sordariomycetes > Hypocreales > Nectriaceae > Aquanectria > Aquanectria penicillioides. The sequence continues at coordinate 3,158,803 of PYIU01000004.1, read as the reverse complement.
CATACGCACGGCAATGCGGTAGCTGTGGAGTGACACGTAAGGCTCAACTGCTCGCTTGCAATGTCCAACATGAGGACCCCTACACCGTAATGTACTGTACTGTACGTAAGGATGCAGTCGATGATCATCTATCAGCGAGAAAAAGCAACCCTCGTGCCATTCTGTTGATGGCCCTCAACAGTTTTACTACTTTACTTTCCGGGATTGTCTCATAGTTGCTTGGGTCCTCATTCAGTTTGAGCCAAAGTTGTCCTTTCTGCTGAGGCGATACTAAAGTTACGACACCGCTGTGTCCCAAAAGACTCAACACGTGCAATCCGATGCAGGGATGTTTGTAACAAATTGAAACACACCCAACCTTCAGACATGATTGAAAACACGTCTCGTGACCCTTGGCCTTGATATATGCTCAACGATCCTTCTCTTTGTCACCAACTCACAAACATATTCAACGGCAGTCTGCCTGCAATCACTGTACCTCTTCTCTAAGCAACAAGCTGCCTACCCTGTATGTCGCAGTCGCATAGCCTTTTTGGTCAATGCCGACTGCCGATGATCGACATGATAACACACTGCCATGCATGCTCACACGCATTAATTGATGAAACATTGTATCAGAATGCAGAACACACCCAAATTGGGGTAGGGCCTCCTACTCTTGCGGCTATCTCGCCAGACAAAGTCTATTTTGCCCCTCCTCCAACTCACGCTCACTTGCAGTGGGCTTTGGCAGACGCGCGGTGCTCACGCACCGTAGCGAAGAGTAGTCTATGAATCATCCAACTACGTAATATCCAAGGTCTTCCTCCAGGCTATGTCGAGTAGCGGGGACTCAGTGTATGACGCTTCGATTTGTAAACAATATACAGGCACGCGCAGGGACGGTCACAGCGGGCGACATGCGCAACGGGTCGGTCCAGATCAATTGGGATTCGTAAGGAACAGCTAGATAGTGGTCGCAGAATGCAGTCACCTATTTATAGTGTAGGGATTCCCTTATGAGGATATGTGGCCTTAAGACCTAGGCCCATAAGGCCCTTGAGGTTGGCTTGTGGCTGGCTGCTATATTTATAGCGGCGACTACCTTTGCCTAGCTGCTATATCTATTAACACTCCCTTTAAGCCTAATTAAGGGCTTATCCTTAAGTGCTATTATAAGGCTATTTTAACCTTCTTTATATATATATTCCTTATATAATTATAGAGTTATTTTTTTCTTATTGCTAAAGCGATTATTTGCTTAAATAGGACTTTTTTACTATAGCTAAAGGTATTGCTATAAGCTTTTATAGGCATTATTTGTGCTTACTTTAGTATTTTTAGTATAGTACTTTCTTTAATTTTAGCTTTAATCTTAAGGCATTAATAAAAGAGTAATATAATAGGCCTATTAATAGCTTTATAAATATATTAATAATATTTTTAGTAAAAGGGATATATTATAGTTTAATTATATTATTTTTAATAGCCTTTTTTATAAAGTAATATTATTGTTATGGTTTGTTTGTTCTATTATAAGTGGTGTTGGAAGTGACAGTCTTAACGATAGAACCATTATACTACTTGTCTTGCGGTCGTACTGGAAGGTATGTGTATAGGCTCTGCAGTTATATTAGAATTAATAGCTTAGCTGTAGGTAATGATTGATTGTGTGTTGAACTCTACTTGACTTATGTCTTAAGACTACTGTAATAATAGGTCCTAAGGTATAAATGTACTTATAGATTGTTGACCTTTACTTAAGAGATATAGAGGCTAACTATTTAAGAGTACTATCCATTATATAATCTGCATATATAATAAGTGCCCCTAGATTAAAAGAAAGACTATTATTTATAGTAATAAAAACTAAAGTTAAGTCCCTAATATTTGCCTTGCATTTGCCCTATCTATTAATTGTTCTTATTTGTTTTATATAACTATAGTATTTAGCTATTAGCTCTTAAATTTCTAGTAAAGTTCCTAAATCTTTATATAGACCTATAGATTTTCCTATTATTTCCTTTTAATCCTATATAACCCTAATAGGATCTAGCTAGCCTGGCGGCTGCTAGTATTGGTGTATAGAGTATTAAGGATACAGTTAGTTAAATAGGTTATTGACATTAATAATAGCAGAAGGGGATCCCTTTTTGTTAGGAGCCAACTTTAATGGCCTAGCTGCTGATTCCTCTATTGTGCTATTAGGCTTGTGGCGCTTGGAGGAGCTGGCTGCTGCAGCCTTATTGAGTTGCTTCTTTTCTAGAAGAAAGTTGCTAGTAGGCTGTAAATTTGCATATTAATGTGCTGCATTGTTTGCCTAAAGTATTGATAAAGGCACCTGTCCTAATAGGCTAGAAGTAGGTACGCAAGATAGTTGATTGCCTTTGGCCGATCTGCCTTAAGAGAGTTTGGATTTGACTTAAGCCATAATGGTTTTGATTAGCTTAGCCTTATTGGCTGCCGAAAGAGCTATTAACTTAGATTTCTTTGCTTTTGCTATTTAAACTGTTAATTCCTTAATCTTATCGTTCTGGCTATTGCTAATAGTGTTAAGGTAAGTAATTGAGTTATTAAGAGTGGAGATATTAATGGCTTATTCCTTGATTTTATTGGTAACTTTATGGAATCTAATATTAATAGATTTAGCATTAGCCTTAAGCTGCTCCTTAAGTTAGGCAATTTTATTCTTTAAAGTCTTAATTTTAGTTATAGCTTAGTGGGCGCTAGTGGCTGTATTGGCTGCAATAGCTTCTATAATAAATAAGTTGTTTTCGATAGAGTGGTTATACTGATTTAATATACTAATATTTATTAGATAACTGTACCCTATAGTAATAAGGTATTTGGCGGCTAAAGCGTTAGTTGTACTATAAGGATTGATGAAAACTATAGCTATTGCCTCCTCCTTTTTAGGCAGCTTGGCTATAAAGTATTAGCGGTTCCCCTAAAACTTATTGTACTTGCCGTTTTAGTAGGAGGCAAAGGCATTTATAGTGGCAGTTTTAATGCACTAAATAAGGCTAAATTCTACTTTAAAAGGCTTAGATCTAGTATTAGTCTTTTTATTGATTTAGTTGTAGTGCTGATTGATAACTTCCTTGCATTTAATGAAAAGGTCTATTAAAGGGTAGGATTTATTGGGTTTGCTGCTAAGAGCACCCTTTAGGCCATAAAGCTAGAAGTTGTAAGTAAGGCAAATAAGTGTATTGTTTTGCCTTTAGCTCTTTAGCCTATTAATCGGTTTGCTTAAGAGATAGTAGTTACTATAGGTTATAGTGCCTTTAGTATTAATTCTATTATCCTTTAATCTTGCTATCTCTATTAATTTATTGTATTTGCAGTAGGCTAAACCCCTACTTATAGGAATGTCTACTTTCTATTTGAATCCTTTATAAGTGCTGGTAGTTAAAGCAATAAAATTTTAATTTACATTTTAAGCGTTTAAATCCCTTCTGCTATATTAAGTAGGAGTCTTTCCTCTTAAGGTCTTTTTACTAATACTCTTTTTACTGTATTTAATACATTCCTTACTAACTATTATAACCTCCTTATTGTTTTTTTTATCTTTGTTCTCTATTCTATTGTTTAAAGATGAAAACTTTTAATCTTAATTTAGATCCCCTTTCTTCCCTATTTATATTAATGCATTTGCATTATCCTAAAGTTATTATGCACTAGCATTTAAGTCTTTATTAAAGAGGCTAGTATTGTTATTAATATAGTTGCAATTAATAGTGGAGTTGTAGGTAGATTTTATTGGGTTGTTATTTTTTGCTGGGGATGCTATAGTTAATAATATTATGGTATTGGAATTGTTAATATTAATGTTGGATTTGTTGCTGCTATTATTATAAGTATTAATGAGCCTATTGTATCTATTGGATGATGTTTGGTGCCTATCTAAAAGTTTAGATAAAATATTATTGCAGGAGACTTTATACTTATTGAAAAAAGATTGATTGATGTGGTTTTTAATGAATTAATTAATGGATTTATGCTTCTTCTTAATGGAATAAGCTTTATATATATTATTTTGCTGCTTAATTTACTAATATATAGCAGTAAGTTCTATATTGCTGCTAGCTAATAGTAGGAGGTCTAAAGCTAAAGGGGCTTAAGCCATAAAGGGGTGCTGAAATTAGCGGTAGAGGAGCTAAAATTGGCAGTAGGGGTGCTAGATCTAATGTAGTAAGCATTAGGCTAGCTATTATATAGATGTTTGTAAAAGAGAGGTAAAGAAAAGTGTAGGAATTAATAGTAGAGGGGCTAAAACTAATAGTAAAGATGCTAAATCTAATGGTATAGGTAATAGTTCTTATAGCAGTTAGATATTTGTGCGAAATGAAGAAGAAAAGCTAAGAAGTTTAGTAGGTAATAGGTTCTAGCATTTGCACTATTGAAATTAATGAAATGTAGGGCTATATATAGGAATAGAAAATAGAGATTGTATAAAGTTAAAGAAGTTAAAAGAGGTATATTGGGCTGCGGCAATTGCCTTTATGCTATGCAGGCATCTAGTTATTTACTTTGCTTAGTTACCCCAATTGTATATTAAGTAAGCTAATTGTAAATTACTATTAACCTATTTTAAATATCCCCTTTTTTATAGAATTTAGCTACCTTTATGCTAAATCCTTTTGAATTGAATAGCGAATATATAAGAGAGAATTTTCTTATAATGGTAAGAGTTAATAGGCAGCTTTTAGCTATTTGGACGCTAGGTTTGCTATGCCCTATAGTAATTTCTAACCTTTTTTCTTATATTCTTTTTCCTATAGTGTGGGGTTAGCAGTTAAGTATTTATTAATAAGGTTAGAAGTGTTCTCCTTTAATTTAATTTTGTTTATCTATTTATTGTTTTTAGTAGTATATCCTTTTTATTGCAATAGAAAGTGATGCATTAGCCTTTATTTATACTATTGGATCTTTTGCTGGATGATTTTATTTACTTTCTATTGGCCTGCTGCCTTATCTCTATTGATTTTAATGGCTAGTAGTGGTAATAGCATGCAATTAAAAGGGTTGTCCCCTTGCTTTAGTTTCTATATTTAGGCAATAGAGACTATTGGATATATTTATTAGTATAAAGGGAAGTTAAGTTTAATGGCTTAACTGTAGATCTTATAGATTACTTTATAGGGTCTGGCTTTAGTAGGAGATTATTTGCGCTTTAGTTTTTCTAGCAAGTAGTATCCTTTATATAGCTATAGGTAAATAATGTCTTTTTTATTGATCTTAATTGATTGATGATATTGGTTATACTAAATCTTTAATAGTGTGGCTATTGTATCTATTAGGAGTTGCGCTTTCTATAAGTATAATTTGTATAGGACCTTTAGTATAGTTCTATTGGCTTTTTAATTAGCAATTTTGCTTTTAGTAGTAAATTTAATAACTATTTTTAGTTTAAAATTGTATAGTAGTTTATTTGGCAAGTAATTTATAGCTAAGGCAATTGTATTATTTAGGTTATACTGGATTGCTAAAAGCACTTATATTTAGGGTGTATTTGGCTTTATGGCAGTATGATATTGCATTGCGATTTTTACTATTTAATTCTTCCTTTTAGATATACTATTAGTTTAGGAGTAATATACAGTGGATATAAGGACCCTTGCATTAAGAAAGGCTAATATAGCTCTCTATATACTGCTTATAAACTTTAGGTCCTAATTGCTAAAGATATATATAGGTATTCCTTAATTATATAGAAGCAATACCTTTAGTAGAATAAATGCCCAATTCTATATAATATATATTAAATGCTTTAGTATAAGGATAGTTTTTTTCGAAAATAAACAGTTTACTGGGTATAGCTAATCTAGCTTATTGTAGTTTGGGATTGCCTATACTATACTTATAGATATAACTTTAGGAAGGTTGGTTATAAAGTTTAATGCAATAATATAAAACGATTGTAAAACTATAGGAATTAACTTTAGTTTGCCTATTAGCGGTCCTCTATCTATTAAATTCTCCCTATATATTAGGCAGTATGCAATAAACTTCTTTACTGTTTTACTTATTCTATAGAAATAGATATAGCTTAGTTTATATAAAATCTTAGAGATTCTAATGTACTATAAGTTATTATAGACGGTTATAAGGATGGTTTTAACTGCTAGCCTAAGAATATAGAGTCTTTTCTGCCCTCTATAATCTATATAATAGAGCAATCCATCTTCTGCCAGCTCCTATAGGCAGAATGGGTTTATATGCTGCTTTTTCTATAGGTTTTAAGTGTTATTTTATTAAATCCCTTAGATATAGGTATAGATTCTATTAAGTTTTAGATTCTTACTATATCCCTTAAGCATTTTTTTATGGAATTTAGGTAATATTGCAATTTTAATTGCATTAGCTTTTGCTATATTAGCTTTAGCATCTAGCTTATTAAAATGGCTATCTGCAGCTTGCCGATAGAGTGGTTCCTCTATTAGTAGCCTTAAAAGAGTGTCTGGAACTATATTGAGGGTTTTAGGAATATGGAATATTTTTAGGTTAAATTTAAAGAGATAATTAGAGATCTTAGCGAGCTTTAGGTTGGCTTTATTAAGGTCTATTATATTAAGGGAAGTATGCATTATAATCCCTTTTGTAGCAGTATAGTCTATTACAATATTGATTGAACTGCAGTTAGATTGGACTATTTTCTGCAGCTTTTTAATAGCCTAGGCAACTGCTGCTACTTTTGCTTTAGTGGAACTATAGCTCTATTTTATTAAGGAAGTTAACCTTAAAAGGAATAGTATTGATTTTAATTGGGTGGCCGGGATATTTTTGCCTAAAATGCTAATTCCATTCCAGTTCCTATAGAGCTAAAAGATATATAACCTAAATCTATTCTTATATGCATCTAGCTTAAAAAATAGAGGCTTTACTGAATTGTAATAATAAAGAAGGAATTGCATTCTTAAGAAGGTTTTTAGGTCTTAAAACGCTTTTAATTCTTTTTTTATTGGTTTAAATATTTAGGTTATTGCTTTCTTCCTTTAAGCCAGTTTTAATAGCCTAATTAGAATTAATTATTGCTTTTTAGCTTGCTGCAATATTGCTGTTTTTTGTGTCTATAGAGGTTGGATTTGGATGTTATACTATAGAATCCCTTACTATAGGTATTCTGCCATTTCAATAAAGGTTTTAAGTACTAATAGATTCTTTAGAAAGGTTATTTTTGCAAATGCCTTTAATCTATTGCTTGTTTTGTGGATTCCTTTACTATTAACGATAAAACCCAATAGCTATACTATAGGGTATCTAAAGAAGGATTTCTTTGCTATAATTTGCAGCCTATTGTTCTATATTAACCTTAAGATGATTTTTAAGTGCTTTAAATAGTTGTTTAAAGTATTGGAAAAGACAATTATATTGTTAATATAGGCTTGCATAAAGTGTTTATATTCTTTAAAAAGTTGATCTATAAACCTTTATGCAAATGCTAATGCATTTTTAAATTCTATTAGTATAATATTAAAAACCTTAAGTCTTCTATTAAATATAATAACTATATAGTTTTTATAGGCGCTTAAGATAGGCAGCTAGTAAAAAAACCTTAATCTATCTATTATAGAGTAAAATTTCTTGCCCTTTATATTGGCCATAATATTAGATTGATTGGGTAAAGGGTAGGCATTAGGTATAGCTAGTTGGTTAAGTAGTTATAGATTGACTATAACTCTCCCTTTCCTTTTGCTGTTTACTACTTTTTAAATAATAAAAGTAGGGTATACTATTAAGGCCGGTTAGTCTATTGGTTCTATTTTGCCTTTTGCTTATAGCTTATTATGTTTTTTGTTTAATAAGGCGCGGTCTTTAGTGCCTAATGGGTATTTTTTAACTATATGTTTTTAGTTTTGCTATTTATCTATTAGATCTATTTATATCTTTATTTCTTTAGGTATAGGGATAATCCCTCTATCCTTATAAATATTATATCTATCTATTGTATTATAGATCCTTTTTACTGCTGCCTAATTTAAGTAGGCTATATATACCCTATATTTATTCTTAATGTTAGGGATATCTTTAGGTCTAGAAATCCTATAGCTTAAAGTGCTAGTATTAACCCTAAATAGGTTGGATCCCTTATCTTCTTTTAATGGGTTGTCCCCTTTTGCAGTAGCTAGAAATCCTTCTATAGAGTTAAATTCCTTTCCCTATAGGCTAGAGATGCTTTTATTTAATTTAATATAGTTAGCTTCCTTCTCTCTATTGTAATTAGCGATTTATTCTATCTATTGTTGCTGTTTTATAACTAGCTTTTTATTGCTAGTGTTATGAATTTGGACTAGTCTTAGGGTAGTTTTATTTACTATAGCATTAGAAATAGCGCTATAGGAGGATTAAAAGTAATAGGCCTTTAGATTTCCTTAGGCATCTCTAAAGTTGGGGAGGTCCTTTCAATTGGCTTAGATAAAAGCGGTCTCCTTTAGTGCAATTATTATTATGCTTATACTAGTTATTGCTTTAATAAAGTTCTCCTAATGCATTTAAAATACTTTTGCTTTAGAGATTATATTATGGGCTAAGCGGAATGTAATATTAGGGTTAATAAAATTAATTTTAGCTTTATGCTTAAATAGAAAGTTCATTTCTATTAATATTTTAAGTCCTAATTGTTTTATAATATCTATAGTTACTATAAAATGTATAGATACTTCCTTATTTTTAGCGATTTTAGGTATATAGAAGTTAAAGATAGCTAATTTTAGGATTTCTATATTGGCATTAACCCTATTTACTCTCTTTAGGGCTTGTTGCTTCTATACTACTTTTATTGTATAGGCTTTTAACTATTTCTTATTAATTAGGACTATTAAAGTTCTAATGTTAATATAGATATTATAGGAATTGCCTTTATTATTGAACTTAATTAATAGCTTAAAGTAAGTGTTTGCTCTCTTTTCTAGATGTTAATAAAAGTTAGGCCTGCCTATAGCTTTAATAACTTAGCCTGTTTTTAGTGTGAAGTTTACATTCTTTATTCTTTCTTTACTTATATGATAGATTTTTATAAAAGCTAAATTATCTTTATCCTTTTTAGTAGAGGAACCTTTTGATGATTTATTGGAATTATCCCCTTCTTCTATTAGTATATATCTACTGTTTAGTAGTTCTTAATATTTTTAATGGAATCCTTTATTGTTATGGTATAGCTAAACCTTTAAGAGATTGGCTTTACCATTTAAGGCTCCCTTTTGATGTTAATATTAATTGAATCTTTATGGAGGCAGTTAATTTCTACTATCTTGCTCTTAAGTAGGTATATGCATATTATGGTTATTATTTCTCTATTGTTTATGCAATCGATTATTCTATTAAGGTTTTATCTTCTACTAGTCTATTTTAGGCTTCTTTAGGGTTGAGTTTCTATATTGAGTTTTTTAGTTATTAAAGCGCTTTAGAGGTATGGTTTAGTACTATCTATTAGAATAGTTTCCCCTATTTTAGTGTTCTTAATGCGCTTTTTTATTTTTAGTTATATTGTTAGATCTATTGCTTTTATTGGCAATAAATGCCTTCTTTATGTTGGGTTTACTGACCCCTTAAGGTGTGGCTTAAAGCTTATCTTTAAGCTAATGTTGCTTTTTATTGATTGCCCTTAAGAATAAGGATCTTATATTCTGTGCTATTAGTGCTAAATAAAGCACTTTTAGCTTTGGATCTAGTCTTATATAGACTGCAAAAAGGAGCTGAATGTTGGCTATATAGCTAAGAGCCTGCTCTTTTGTAAAGACTTTTACAGCAAATGCTTGTATAGAAATATCTTTTATAATATTGGTTTTAGTGTATTTAGCCAATTTTAGCCATTTTATTGCATTATCTAGCTTTATCTTAAATTCTTTATAAAGGTATATATATAGTATATTAATTAATTGTTTTTGCAGCTCTTCCCTTTTATTTTAGTTTAATTAATGGTAATATTAAATGAGTGTAGATCTGCGGAATAAACTTTATAGATTTATATGGATATATTCTTAAGTATTAGAATTGGCGTTTATTTAGTAAGATTTAAGTGCATTAATCTATAGTTTAATATTACTAAAAATAATTTATTTTTTGTTGTAAAATGTGCCTTTGCTGCTAGTATCCTTTTCTTTTGTATTAGGCTAAAAGAGGCCTATATCTTAAAGTTGGACATTATCCTTATAAGATTTTAATGCAAAAGTTAATGCTTAATTAAGTGCTTTTGTGTTCTATTAGGGCGGTTTTAATATTATTGGTCCTAAGGGTAGTTAATGCAAAAAACTATTTGTATAGCTTAATGTGCCTTTATTTTTATGCCTTAGGTATTGCAAGTTGTAAGGCTAGCTTTAGTTATAGATCCTTAATTCCTGACCTTGCTTAATTGGTAAAGGCTCTTTAATAGGCAAAACTAAGGGCCTAATGTAGTGATTTTAGACTATTGCTAGAATGCTTGCCCTTAGCGGCTGAACCTTAGCCTAAAATGTAGGATTTATTAGGGCAGTAGTGACTTTTTCTGCAAATAGCGCTTGGTTTAATAGTTTTACTTTTTTTAGTTGCTAGTAGATTGCTTGCACTATTGCTATTAAAGGGTTAAGTTTTATGCTTTGCTTAATGGTATTAAAAGATCCTAATGATTCCCTTAAACTAGAGGTTTTTTGGCTGCTAGTAGGATTTATCCCTATTAGCATTGGGTTTAATAAGATTGGGGTTAATATCCGGCCCCTGCTTAATGAACCCTTTGATTCTTTAGGGTCTATTGGATCCCCCTTTCCTTATTGAAATAGGTCCTATAGTGGTCTTTGCGGAAATAGTGGATTGTTTGCTGGTTCCTTTTCTTTTTTTATTAAAAGTCTTTAATTAAAGGTATTAAAGGTTACTGCCTTTTTCCTAATGGATCCTTTTTAACTAGCTATAGATTCTTAATTGCAGTTAAAGTCCTTTAAGGAGCTTAAGTATTGCGCCTTTAAGCGCTCCTTTAGCACTAGTCTTACTGTTTTAGCGTTTAAGATAATGCTTTTAACTGTTTTTTAAGTAAATATAACTACATATTAGTTAATAATGTTTTAGTAAATAGGAAAAGCTTTTTCTTAAGGCTAATCGGTGTTTTATAGTTTGCTATTATTATTATATATTTAATAGAATAGATCCTTTAATTTATTGAAAATAGGAGAATCTACTAAAGTAACTCCTTTTATAGTATAAGTTAGATTTTATAGTAAGAAGGTCTAAAACCTTTAGATTGTGGCTAGATCTATTAATTGCAGTTTATTAATTGCAGTTTAGTTTTAGGAGGGGAAGAATTCCTTCTTAAGTTAGCTAATCTTACTTATTTAGCTTTTGCTATTAATTTTAATGGTTCTACTGGTATTTCTATTATCCCTTTATAAGTTATTGACTTTTGGATAGTTAATAGGGACTGCAGCCATACAATAGAAAGAAGCAATTGCTACTATTTGTTATAGTTTGTTTGTTCCATTATAAGTGGTGTTGGAAGTAATAGTCTTAACGATAGAATTATTATACTATTTATCTTGCGGTTATACTAGAAGGTGTATATATAGGCTCTACAGTTACATTAGAATCGATAGTTTAGCTGTAGGTAATGATTGATTGTATATTGAACTCTACTTAACTTATGTCTTAAGACTATTGTAATGATAGGTCCTAAGGTATGAATGTACTTGTAGATTGTTGACCTCTATTTAAGAGATATAGAGGCCGACTATTTAAGAGTACTATCTATTATGTGATCTGTGTATGTAATAATTATATTTAAATATACTTTATATAGATATAGAATTTAGGATTATATATTAGCTTTATAGCGCTTTAATTATTTATAAAGATTACTATTAAAGTAATTAATAGGCTATTAAATTCCTTTATAAAGCTCTTTATTTATATAATTTATAATATTGCCTTTATTAATATATAGTATTTAGCTTTTATTAAGGATTTTACTATAGTCTTTTAATACTTATTAAATTATATAATTAAGCCTTTATTTATAAAGAATATATATCTTTTAATTAATTATATTATTTTTAGGCAGCTAGTATAATTAAAGTTATAATAGCTATAGAGATTAAATAGATTGCTATATAACTCTTCCTTAAGGCAGTAATAATAAATAAAGTAATTAAGGCTCTTTTTAATATATTATAGTATCTTTCTTATAGCCTTAAGTTATTACTTACTTAAGCTATTTAAAAAGTATGCCTAAAGATTATATATAAAGGCTAAATTAAATTAGCTTTACTATAAAAGATAGTTAATTTTTTTTACTATTAATATATATTTTTTGCTAATAGCCTTTATATTAAAAATATTAATTGCTTTAATTAAGTAATAGATTTTTATTTCTATTAATATATTTATAGCTTTATAGTTAAAATATTTAAATTGCTTAAAGATGCTTATTATATAGTCTCTTTATAATAGTATAAATAATCTATTTTCTTTTGCTATAATAGCTATACTTAAAAAGAGCTTAAAAAATTTAAGTAATTTTATTTTTACTTTTTATATAAGTTTATTAATAAAGGTATTTATATTTTTATTATTATTAGTAATTATAAATATATTATTTATATATATAGCTATAATAATCTCCTTTATTTAGTTTATATAGACTACAATATTGCTTTATAGCCTCTTAAGGCTTAATTTATTAAGTATTTTTTTTAATTTCTTTTACTATTATTAAGCACTTTACTTAAGGCTATATAGGGCTATAAGCAATTATATAATATACTTAATATCTTATTTATAGCCTACTTTTTTAGCTAAGTGTTTATACTTTAAATCCTTAAAGAACTTATTAAATAAAGGGAAGGTTATAATATAAATATCTTCTTTTAGCTCTTTATTTAGGTATACTATAATTATATTATTTTATAATAGCTTCTTTTTAATCTATATAATATAAGCAAGCAGTATCCTTTAGGAATTAGCTTTTATAATTAAAAAAAAGGTCTTTTAGTAATTAATGCCTTTTTTTTGCATAAAGCTATATACTATAAATTAAGCTTTATATATAACTATTATACTATTTTTATCTCTTTTATATTAATTTATCTATTTTACTATAAGTAGTCTTTTGCCTTTTAGTAACTCTTTCTTTAGGATAAATTTAAATATGCTTTTATTAATAAAGGTATAAATCTCCTTAAAGAATGCCTCCCTCTAAAGGTTAGTATTTAGCTAATTAAAGGCATTATAGACTATAGTTAGGTTAGCATTAATGCAGGCAGCTAGAATTTGCTTTTTTATAGCTATTATTAGCATTATAAAGTATCTTTTAGAGTTATTAAATGCTCTTTCTAGCTATAATTAAATAATCTCTTTACCTTTTACTATAAGCAATAGAATAGGCTTATAAAATACTATATACATTATTATAATAACTTTCTTTATCTTAGGGTTTTAAATCCTATATGCTTTAATTCCTTAGAATTCTATAAGGATTCCTTTTTAACTATAAGGCAGTATTTTCTTAAATCTATTATATTTTTTCTATTTAATATAAATAAATGCCTTTAACTTTAAAATCTATAGATATTTAATGCTTAATATATATTCCTTTTTTAGAATTAAATTTATAAAGTAAACTTTATAAAGAGTCTTTTAGTTTAGTAATCTTATTGCTATAATATTAGCAATATATATAACTATAAGGATAATCTCTCTTTATAGCCTAAAAGGGATATTTATTACTATTATTATGCTTCTTGCTTTCTTTTGGATTATATAGTTTGCCTATTTAATAAAGCTATTCTATTTATAGCTATATAATAGTATAATAATTGCAGGGATCCCTATCTTTAAAAGAAGTTTATTAACCTTTCTATTAATAAATTTATAGCTACTATTAAACTATATCTTTTAGGGCAGACTATAGGCTATAATAGTTTTAAATATTAGGAGATCTTCTTTTATTAAGGTAATAGCATTGCTTTTCTTTTTAAGCAAATTGCTATAAAAGTAATAGCTTTTATTATTAATTATAAGCTTAAGATACCTCTTTCTATTATATATATATAGATTTAACTCTATAAGGTCTATATAAAGAAGATTAAGTATATAATTTACTCTCTTTTATAGTATCTTTAGTAAGAACCTTATGCTTTTAGTAAGCTTATAGTTTTTATAGGGTATATTAAATGGCTTATAATTATTAAGCCTACCTTTTATAACCTTAAAGGTATAATTAAGGGCTTTTTAATCTATATAAGTAAGTCTTTAGTACTATATTTTTGCCTTAAATTATTTTATTTATATTAGTATTATTTTAAGAGTAAAGTAATAGCTTATTATACCTTTTATTGCTTTAAGTAAAAACCTTTAGTTAAGGATATTAAGGGTTATAAAGATCTTATTATTACTATTAAAGATTTTATTTTTAATTATATAATTACTAAAAAGATAGACTTTTTTATTAAAGATTATATTTAGTAGGAAATCTTTAATAAGGATTGCATTTTTAAGTATTATAATCTTTATTCTCTCTCCCTTTATAAATAGCATAACTACTACTATTTCTATAGCTATAGGGTATATAGTGCCTTTATCTATAAGAATTAGTATTATTTTATTAAGTTTATACTATTTATTTTCTTTAAACTATTTAAAGTTATTAATAGTATATATATTGGCTCTTAAGTCCTAAAGCTAATAGTTTTTTTAATTAATAAGGCCTAATTCTATAGATATTAAAATAGTAATAAAGTTACTATTTCCTTTAGCCTTTAGTATAGTATTATTATTAATATTAAAGGGACTATATAATTGCTATTTTAATAGGCTAGAAATTATTGCTATAGCTACCTTTTTTATTAATAACCTTATAAAAGCATTACTAAAGAACTTCTTTACCTTTAAGCCTTTATAATATATAAAAATAATATTATTATTATTATTAAAGTTATTTTTAGCTTTTTTTATATTTTTAGCACTTTACTTACTTAATTCTATATATAGGGCAGTCTTTTTAGTTTTTTTAGTAGTTTTATTACTATTATCTTTCTTCTTTAACCTTCTATTTTTATTGCCTTTACTCTCTTTCTATAGAGATAGGCAGTTCTTTATAATATAACCTTTTTAATTATAATTAAAGTATTTATTGCTTTTAGGATCTTTTCTATAGTTATTTTTTTTATTTAATTAAGTACTTATCTATATGCCTTTTTTATTGCTAAAGTCTTTACTTTTCTTTTAAAAAGTCTATAGACTTTTGGCTTTATTAATAAAGTCTTTTTATATTTTATAAATAAATTAATATTTTCTCTTTTGCTTATAGTTATATTAAAGTGCATTTTATTTAAAAAAGACCTTTTTAATGCTATTTATAAATCTTATTTTTTTTTAGTACTTAAAAAGCTTATTGCTAGCTTTAATAATGCTATTTATAATATAGTAAAAGTTATTAATATAACTTTAAACTCCTTATAGTTTTTTTAAAGTTAAGAACTTTAATTTTTAATAAAGGTTAATTAGGCTTTATTAAAATTTTATATTATTATACCTTTTTATTAATAGCTTAATAGCCTTTATATTAATTTTTACTAAAAATAATAATAGCTTTAGTTTCTATAAAACTACTATTTTTATAGTAGCAATTAAATATATTTCTTTTAAATATAAGATCTTAATCTCTTTATACTATTTAATAATAATTATAATATAAAAGAGATATCTTTTTTAAATAGCTTAATTCTTTAATCCCTTAAGTATATTATCTCCTTTTATCTTAAAGTTAAAACCAATAAAATCCTTAATTTTAATTAATTATAAGTTTATAATCTTCTTTCTACTTAAAGTAGACTTTATTAATATCTTTTTATTCCTTAAGAAACTAAATATTTTATTTAAAGCTCTTAAGGGCTCCCTTAAGGTATAAAAGAGTTAATTTCTTTAATACTTAAAGCTTTTATTTTTATTATTTTTTATCTTAAATTTTAATTTATCTTTAGGCTATATTTTATATTTAATTTTTAATTTATTTTTAATCTTTTAATTAAAGTACTTTTATAACTTTTATATTTATTATATTATCTTTATTATTTATTATATTATAATACTTAAATTTAACTAAATCTTTTATAGGTTCCCTTTAGTAGGCTTTATTAACCTTTTAAAAGGAAATAAAAGATCCTTAAAATTATTTTCTTTTTTAATAAAATCTTCTTTATTATTAATTTATTTAATTGCTTTAATAGTAAAGATTAACTTTAAGGCTAGCTTTAAAGCTATTACTTAAGTCTTAAGACCTTAATTAATTAATATTATAAGCACTAACTTTAAGGAATAAACTTTAGGTTAATTTAAACCTTTTAAATAGCTATAATTTCTTCTTAAATTAAAGCTTTAGGCTTATAACCTATAAATAATATATAGGCATATGCAGGGATGGTTACAGCAGGCAATATGCGCAATAGGTCGGTCTAGATCAATTAGGATTCGTAAGGAACAGCTAGATAGTGGTCGCAGAATGCAGTTACCTATTTATAGTGCAGGGATTCCCTTATGAGGATATGTGGCCTTAAGACCTAGGCCCACAAGGCCCCTGAGGTCGGCTTGTGGCCGGCCGCTATGTCTATAGCGGCGACCACCTTCGCCCGGCCGCTATATCCGTCAACACGATTGAATCTTAGCGATTGTTTGTCGCGATACCAATGCCATTACGCACGATGAAGTCAGGATCTAGAGAACACTGTTCAAGGTCATAATTCCAAGGACCGAACTAGAGAAGGCAATTCGTTTAAAGACCAATCGCTCCAACCCCAAGATCTCTGATCATCCCAACTACCTGTTTATTGAAGAAGTTCCCGTTCATACTCTGGTTCAATCCTACCCCAAAAAATGTCAGGACACTCTAGTGTTGGTGGTCGTGGTGTTTATGAAGCTGGTGACCAGCGAAACCCCAAGGCCTCTGCTACTGATGACCGAGAGCGATTCAACGAGGGGAAAAAAGGATCACACAACAATTTAGATTCCAGTGAGCCAACCTTCCGACGACTTGAAACCCGTATGATTATTTACAATACTCAAGAGGACGAGCGATCAATTGGAAATCGCCTCGCGGCTGTGGAGGTATCTCAACGCTCCATCTTAAAGAACGATATGGCATGTGATTCTAACACAAACAGTGGAAGCCTGGCCATCAGGATGATCTGGAGACAGCTAGGACCAAGAAGGACCCAACATTACCAGTATAGATTGAAGTAACCTACTCCTAGAGATAGCAAAGTACTGACTGTAATGCAGGCCAGGGCACATGGCAACGAGCCATCGAGGGGAGCCAAGGTTGATGCGCAACTCCAAGCGGAGGAGGAAGAGTACCTCAAACTCAAAGGCAAGGCGTGAATGAGTGCATGAATGAGTCGGGCATTCCAGGGTGGCTTATCACGGCAACGATTGGGACAGGTGTGAAGATGTGAAGAATGAGTATATATTTAAATCGCAATTCCATCATAGTATCTACACTCCAACCATGTAGTCGGTCCTCCTTACTGCACTGTCTAAACGCATCCTGGTCTGGCCCACTCGCGGGATTGGTAATTACCATCGACAGATGAATCGACACCTCGCGTGCGGAGCCAGGGCAGCATGGTAAAGCTGGGCAATCGCTTCGATCATCACTATCATTCATTGTTAGCTGGACTGGACTCCTGTTGTAGAGCGACGTGTCAAAGCATAAAAAATGAGAACAAAATGTCAGAATATGTAAGAAAATGAATATCAGCTATCCATCTGATATAGCCACTCCGGCGAAAGAGAGCCATCAGGTGGAATCAATCGCAAATTAAACTCATCCCAGTACTCGTAAGCAGTAGTAAAAGTAAATTTGGCTCACCTTGATGCTCTTAGCATTGTGTAGAAGGATGTAGAAAATAGATCATGGATTGGATGAGGGATTGGTGAATTTGAGAGGACGGTTGCTCTATAGAAATTTCTTTTGAAGCTTCGGCAAGATACATGGTCCGTGCATCGTTGTCCCGAGCCGACCGGCGGAAACCGGCATAACATAGATCCGATAATTTTAGTTAGGGCACAGGATGATTTTCTACCCGCACACGCTTTCGATAGCCGAGCCATCAAAAAGTCTTTGGCGTTTTCAAGGTGCGAGAGGCTCAAGCAACATTCACTAACGGGACAGCATATCGACACCTGGTATGAACACACCGATCCCCTTCGATTGCAGTTGAACTTAGACAATCACTGCGCGCATTCTGAGAACTCGCGACTGACCGGCTTCTGTTAGATACCGTCACAATGGGCGACGCTGCTATTGAGGGTTCCAACTGGCGCCTCGTTGAGGTTGGCCGAGTCGTTGTTATCAACGGCGACCACCCCTTCGACGGCCACCTGGCCACCATTGTCGAGATCATCGACCACAAGCGAGTACGTTCGGCCTATTTTCACCAATTTCGTGGGCGCAAAGTATTGATCAGACATTAGGTTCTTGTTGACGGTCCTTCCTCGAACCCCAAGCTCGCCGTTCCCCGACAAGCCGTTCCCCTCAGCAAGGTCCTCCTTTCCTCGCTCTCCGTTGAGGGTCTCATCCGTGGCTCCCGAACTGGTGCCGTCCGCAAGCAGTGGGAGAAGTCCGAGATCGACGCTAAGTGGGAGGAGACCAACTGGGCCAAGAAGCGTGACCAGATCGAGCGGAGGAAGGGTCTTTCCGACTTCGACCGCTTCAAGGTCCTCCGCCTCAAGAAGCAGCGACGATTCGAGGAGCGCAAGGCTCTTGCCAAGGTCAAGGCTTCTGCTTAAATGGGTTCTTAAATGAGGAGTCAAGGAGGTGCTTTGCAGGCCGGGTTTAGATCGAGAGGCACGGAACAGGACAAGGAAACGCATCACGGCGGCATAGAAGCTGCTGGATTCTCTTTTGCTCCAGTTCTGGAATGCTGTATGTCACATTTCATCGTTCTGATGGAGGGGATCAATACGGATTTTCTGAGATCAGGTTGAATTCAAAGCATGAGGAGCATCAAAAACTACGGATCGTTGTGTGAAGTGTAGCCAAAAATAAACAAATACCCACCAAACAATGAACTCTTTGTCCCCTCAATTTTTCGCTATCTTTCGTCTGCATTGCGTAGTTGTTTCCCCCCCAGACTCCGGATGTCCAGAAATTCTGATTACCTAATGCGGTTTAGTTCCCACCTCCCACCAAGCCCTAGAATTTCGCTGTGCGGTTTTGAATCACAAAACGAAGTAGACGACGAGTGATACCCGGCAGCAAACAGATCACCTGGGACCAACAAACCTGTAAGTGCGCACCCGTAATTTTGCCCTCCAGATCATCTTGTGTTCATTTTTTGTGGTGGGGAGGAATTTCGGCCACAAAACTACCGTCGTCAAATTTGGTCCAGTCACTGACACTCCCGCCCGCACCAGTAGCAAAAATGGCGAACCCCAGAGTTGAAGAGCTTCCCGACGAGGAGCCCAAGAAGACCAACGTCGAGGTCGAGGACAGCAGCGATGAGTCCGATGTCGAGGAGGTCGAGAGCAGCCTCCCCGCTGGCTCTACCACCGTGATCCACAACCGCAACGAGAAGAAGGCTCGCAAGGCCCTCGAGAAGCTGGGTCTCAAGCGTATTGAGGGCATCACCCGTGTCACTCTCCGCCGCCCCAAGAACGTGAGTGAAAATGGCACCCGGCCACGACCGTGGATTCGAGTGGATGGCCGATGCTGAACCGATGCCCAACAGATCCTCTTCGTGATCAACAACCCCGAGGTCTTCAAGTCCCCCAACAGCAACACCTACATGTGAGTATCGTCGGCCCCTACGACCCTTCTCCACCTTGTCTGACATTTTCCCAGCGTTTTCGGTGAGGCTAAGATTGAGGACGTCAACGCCGCCGCCCAGCAGGCCGCTGCTGCCCAGCTCGCCGCCCAGAGCGCTGAGGACCACTCCGGCCACAACCACGGCGAGTCCAGCAAGGCTGCTGAGACTGCTGAGGACCAGAAGGAGGAGGAGGAGGACGATGACGATGAGGAGGAGGTCGACGCCGACGGCCTGGAGGATAAGGATATTGAGCTGGTCATGACCCAGGCCAACGTCAGTCGCAATAAGGCTATCAAGGCTCTGAAGGAGAACGATAATGATATCGTGAACTCTATCATGGCCTTGAGTATCTAGACATGACACGATGGGCTGGATGAGAGGTCTACAAAAGCTTGTGCATGGAACACATACTTGGCTCTGTACTAGTCCTGGGCAAATTGTTCCCAGTTTCAAAAAGGAGTTGATGCCAATCAATGGGATCAATTGAAGGGAAATAGCTCCCTCCGTCCGTACATCCAGCTCTCTCCCCCGCTCTCAAGTGACGATGTAATTTGCAGTGACTTCTTGGGCTTTTGGTTTGAATCCGCATGCAAAAGCTGGACAATTAATATTTCAAAGATATTACGGAACGGTAGCGAGCTGGTTTGTCCCAATTATCCTCCATTTTTGCAGACTTGCTTCCCCGTGAGCAATATCCCCGCAGTGACCTGGGCTGCCACCCAATGCCACTATTGAGGGGTTCCGAGGACGCCGTTAACCGGATTCTCATACTCGTCACGTGATGGCCTAGCGCCCGGTTGTTCCCTGGCGAAGTTCGGCAAAGTCAATCAACATCCATCAAGATCAACCTCTCCGCTCCCTCGACACCGCAATCCTTCTTCAAAATGGCGACTGTAAGTTCAATTCATCAATTGGCGCGTGTAATTGATAGCAGACCCCATCAATTGATGCTCCGACCCCCATCGCGCCCCCGATCGACTCCCGAGGCGTTGAGCTAATTTTCTCCCCCCGAACAGCGAAGCGCAGCTCTCAAGCTCGACTGGACCAAGGTCACCAGCTCCCTGGGCCTCCGTGGCCAGACCGTTGCCTCCCTCCAGGCCTTCAAGAAGCGCAACGAGGACGCCCGCCGCAAGGTTCAGCAGCTCTCTGAGCAGCCCACCACCGTCGACTTCTCTGCCTACCGATCCGTCCTCAAGAACCAGGCTGTCATCGACGAGATTGAGAAGCGATTCGCCGCCTTCAAGCCCGTCACCTACGATGTCTCCCGCCAGCTGAAGGCCATCGATGCTTTCGAGGCCGAGGCCGTCAAGAACGCCGAGGCTACCAAGCAGGCCGTCGACCTTGAGCTCAAGGACCTTGCCGCTACCCTGAAGAACATTGAGGAGGCCCGACCCTTCGAGGACCTCACTGTCGTACGTACCGCCGAGCGCATATTCATTGACGCGATTTTCACACTTTCTAGGACGAGGTTGCCGCCGCCGAGAAGTCGATCGACGAGAAGACCGCTCAACTCGTTTCCAAGGGCCGATGGATGGTGCCGGGTTACAAGGTACGTTGCACACTCACTGAGATTGATATGGCTTCTAACACACCCAACAGGAGAAGTTCGGCGATTTGGCTATGGTTTAATCGATTGGCGACTTGCTTTTCCCGGCTTCGCTCAGTGTACTCTAGCAATGTAGATACGAGAACCCGAGGCAGAACCCAGGTTTTCCTCATACCCAATCATCATCTACGACTTTCCCTATGTGCTTCATTACTTTGGTCCATACCATCATCCGCTAAATGTGTCCGAATTGCGCTGTTTACTGGGAAGGGGAGAAGGGGGCCGGGAGACGCCAAGAACTACAGGCGGTGTATGGAAGAGACAGTCGCCTCAGCTGTGGATAGGATCCTCCATCATCATCGACGGCTCTTCCTGTTCGTAACTAGGATCGTTGGATACGGTCTTTTATCCCCCGAAACCCCTTCGTCTCTGAAGAACATCGTTTGTCGCATACCCCGACATGCTGGTGCCTCGGCTCAACGGAAGGTGTCGCTTAGGTCACCAAGGCGTTCTCCAGACTTCTTCTGTGAAAACAGTCAGAGTTGTTTTCTCATGTTGGGACACTACCATCGCTGTGGAAAATTGTAGAATTGTGTGTTTTGTTGATTCCTAGGTGCCTCCGTTCGGCCGAGTTTTGTTGTATCTCCGATGTGTTCGTCGGAGGTTCCGTTAGTCTTTATTGCTGCACTATATCGCTACGAGTCCTGCAAAATAAGAATGGCCTATTGGGATGCATGTATCCTATGCCCCCCTTGTCTGATCTGTCTGTCTTCGGAGATTTATGTGGTACAATTGTTGACTGTTTGGAATGTTGACTTGGAGAGCTACCCTGTACCAGATTTCTCGCCGGTTTCTGCTTGCACCTTGAGGATACCAGATTAGAGGAGGGATATTGTATTGTTTTATATTACATTCTACTAATTTGAATTAGATTGATGAAGTCTGGCGTTCTATGCTCCAGTGCTTTTACTCCTAATACGACTTTACTGTTGTTTTCTCCTGCTCTCACTTGGCAATAGTGTGAACCTTGTGGACACAGCTGCCCCTGACTTTCAGATTGTTAACTGAAATGCTAAAGGAATGAATTCAATGTCACCAAATGTATTGAAGTAACTATCTATTCATATCCTTACAAGTTCAAACGGATCCCCCGACGGAACCAGATAGTCACGTGTGGAGTTATCTTCAGGCTGAATCATGTACTTGTCGCCGGCGAATCTCATTCCACCAGTAATACTCGGGTTCCTCGATCTATAAGGACGAAATCACCTATAAGTCCAATACCTTTCAACCTTGTCTTAGTTTTTCTCATTATTGAATCATGGCGTTTCCTGACCCTGAACTTAGGGCCTATGCCTTTGAGACGGCACCTCCGTTGGATCCCGCTTGGCTGGAGTGTGAGAATGAGATGAAGAGCCGTGGGCCACCAAAAGTGTTCAGCTCAGTTCTCGAAAGACAACCTGTTTATGCGCAAGAATGCCGTGACTTGCATGCCAAGATGATGGCACCTGGGGCAAGGGATTATGAACTATCTCAAGGGATTGAGAAGAAGGAATTCACCATTCCATCATCGGTGGATGGTTTTGCCATTCCGATACTGCAGCTGGATTTGATCGAGCACCTCGACCAAGAACCCGAGATAATCATTGTCCACTATCATGGTGGCGGTTTAAGAGTTGGAGAGGCGGACAGTGAGGAACTTTCCTGTCGCCACCTTGTGAAATCCGGTGTTGGCCGAGTGCGGTTGTATTCTGTTGGCTACCGTCTTATGCCCTCATGGGAGGCAAGCGTCTGCTTATCTGATTCCATGGACGCATTTAATTCTTTTCGAAGTGAGAATGCAAGAATAGTTATCGCAGGAAGTTCCAGCGGCGGGCAGCTGGCAACGGCGGTGTCCCTGGTGGCACCGCCGGGATCGATCCACGGCGTCTTGCTGCGATGCCCTGTTACGGCCGATAGGCCGAGCGGGATCGAATACATACCAGAGCGCCTACAACCTTATCATACCAGCGTGTCGCCGTCGTTTGTTTCCCACCTGATTGGTTATCTGCAGAGAGAGGTTCCTCGGGATGGTCTTGACAAGCTCCCGCTTGAAGCTACGCAGGAAGAACTGAAAGGACTCCCACGAACTTGGATTCAGTTGGCAACTAATGACACAATATACTCAGATGGACTCTGTTACGCTATGGCTCTGAGACAGGCTGGAGTGGATGTTCAAGTGGTATTGGAAAAAGGATGGCCACACACATTCTGGTTGAAGGCACCTCAGCTACCCCAGGCGCTGGAAGCCGAAAAGAAGACAGTGGATGGATTGAAATGGATTCTTCAGTGAGGAGAGGAAGAACGACGAAATCGGAAATGAAAATCAATTTATCGATCAGACTCCGTTACCTTGGCCATTGGCACTTCAACCCCCCTGTCCCTGTCTGTAGAGGAGACCTGCTGAAGACTTGAACCATTGCAGAGCACTTGAGCAGTCTTGAGACCCTCGTTTTGATCACCCGTTCTTTCAAGAACACCAATTTACCACGGAGTGTCTGACCAGGCTGGCCACTCCGAACCAGAACGGCCCTTGACCTTTTGCCTAACCTCAGCAGCTTCTCCTTCACTATCCTCTAACATGGGCAAATAGTTGGGACGACCAATGTAGGGGTTGGAGGGCCAGTAAGTTGCACTCGCTCCGGTATCCCAAGCCGCGAAGTTCTTATTAAATCGCGTACCATTCTTTGACCTATCTCGCCTTGTCAGTGGCGAAGCAGGCGAAGGCGTCTTGTGCCCTTTCAAGCCAGGCCCAGCTGAGCCCAAGTAACTTGGACGAGAAGTAGGCTCTACTCCCCAGACGGGAGGCCCCTGAGCTGTGTTCTCCTCGTTAGTGGTATTTTGAATCGCATCAAGAGTCAAGTGCTCATTGGTAGACTTGAGATCAGAACAGCCCCGTTGGTTGGATAGTACGTGAGAAGTGTCGATGTACTCAGCAAGGTATTGGGCCTTGCGATCGTCCGAGTAGCTATCGCTGGTTGAAGGGGTTCTCGGAGGTTGCTGGAGCTTGGCTTTGGTGCCCCAAAAATCAGTCCCTGAAATCGCCAAGTCCGAGTCAACAGATTTAGCACGAGTTTGGATTGTTGGTGGCTGTCGAGTAGAGGCGATGGCTCGTCCGACAGGACCTTGATGAATGTGGCCAAGATATCCAGAATCAATTTTTACCCCCCCTTTCTTCTGGTAACTCTCCCCGACAGAGCTCAAGTTGTTGAATTCCCTGGCGAGTTGATCAAGCTTGTCAAGATAAGTGGCATTAGCAGCCTGAAGACCGCTGGCTTTGCGGGGAATGGTTTCCTTCGTGGGTTTATTGGACTGAGTGGCCTTCGCTACACCACAATCTGTGACACCCAGAGCCTCGCATAGTGTTTGTGTTACTCGGTAATGAACATCTCGAAGTAAAAGTTGAGGCTCGCATCCCGCATGCTTGACAGCAATGTAAATGATTTCACGTCGATCATTATCTCCAAGTGCTTGCCACATCTGGAGCGGAATACGACAAACAATGGTCTGAATGTTGAGGCGAAGTCGATCGACCTGCATGCTTCCCATGGGCGAAGCATAAAAGATTCTCAGGGGGATTTGTACAGCAAGATAAGACTGTGAAAGGTTAAATTAGTGCCATTTTATAGACTCATAATTGTTGAAACTGGACTCAGGAATTAGAATGTTGAAGGAGAACTTACCTCTCCACCGGGTGCCGCAACAACAACACGTATGTCTTCCTCCTCAATACTGTCATCGAATCCTTTGTTGATGACGACGTGAGATGGTTTCTCGTCAAAACAAGGATTGCTGTGAAGAATAGTCTTCAGGACCAAACCGACTCGAGAGTTGGCCTCGGATCGTTTCTCAAGGGCCTTGTAGAGTACTGGATTGACCCTCGATAGAGGATATTCAAGCATAGATCTGGTCTGAGTTGGATACATCTTGGAAAGTCCAAAGGTTTTGGGCTTGAAGTAGAAGAGACTTTATGAGGAACACTCAAGGAAGTGATGTTTGCAGTTGCCTTAGAAGTTGTGAAGAGAAAAGAGGCCAAGGAAACCAAAGAGTTTATGCGATGGGGGTATATCTGCACACTCGGTGAGAGTGAATCACAGCATGTAAAACTAGTACACCATGAGATGAAGCTATTGAATTATATTGTTCGTGAGTGACCTCGTCACTGACATCCAACACGGGCACCTAGCGCACGAGTTCCCGTCATGTTCTCAGAAGAGGAGGTGGTTCAGCATTCAGTACGAAGGAAGGGGCTTGATCATGACGGGGAAGAGATCTTCGAATGAAAACGGACGTGCTTGCTGTGTGTACAGCATGAATACATGCACTAGCCAAGTAAATAAATCTCATCCACAACCACTTGGCTTGTCTGGTCCTGGTTCCAAGCAAGGCAGTCGATGGAGATGGCTGTATGAAGTGGGCGTGGACCGGGACTAAGCCGGAGGGCTCGAACTCGACGAGAACCGTACCCCAACATTTGACAGACTTCTCCTTCAATGAAGTTCCTGAATCTAAGAAAGAACACCTGGGATAACCTGCGAAAGTCCTTCATGGACGAACAATATCTACTGATGCGGAAACAAAAACCGGTCCTCAACTCCCCGGCGATGCTCATGGTTCATTGTCTTGAGGTTGTTGAATTTGGTTTCTTATTGTACTTTCTTCATTTCTTTATTGTGGCCGAGCATACTGGGCGGTCCACTCCTTGGCAGTGGCAATGGCAGCCTGCTCATCTTCCTTCCAGCTCTTAGCAACGTCCGCGGCGAGAGGGTCATCGGGGTTCGGGGCACCAAGGAGGGCCTGGATCGAGAGGAGGATGGTTCGGATCTGGAGGGCAGGTGACCAGTTGTCTAGTGGCAACCATCAGCATCTAGGGTAAAATGATAAGACAAAGGTGTGTCACATACTCTTCAGGACGTCCAGGCAGATACGGCCCAGCTTGTCGACGTTGGGGTGAAAGATCTTGGTGAGGAAACGGATCTTGGGAGGGGTCATGGGGTAGTCCTCGGGGAGGAAGAGCTCGAGTTTGAAGATTCCACCTGGGACGATCAGTCACAACCCAAAAGCAGCCACCTGGGGAACTCGTGCAAACCTTCGTATGGGGACTGGGAGGGACCGTGAATCTCGACGTCAAAGTAGCGCAGGTTGTCCTCGTGGGGGATGGCACTGATTCCGGGAACGCTGCAGAGGAGGCTGGTCAGATGCGATGCCTTGAGTCAAGAATGAGCAAGTCGACTTACGGCTCGGCCATAAGCCGCTCCGTCTCCTTCACGATACGCTTGGGCAAGGCCATCTTGACAAAACACGATACGATGCGTGGGGAAAGCTGGTTCGACAGGCGTCGAGGAAGAGGAGGAGGAAGAGGAAGAGCTGAGGCTTATGCGACCGGGCTCACGGCAAAACTACGAGATACGGGCTCGTAGTTTACAAAGCGTCGAAGCTGCTGGAGACTGCTTTCTTTCACCAACAACAAGGCGGGGCAAAGCAGCAAGGTGCAGCGGCAGAGGGGCAGAGACAAGACCAGCTGGCCAGTTGCTTGCGAGGGACGGATGGCGAGTGGAAGCGACGGGAGCCGATCGAGACGTCTCACAAAAAGAAAAACGGGACAAGCGATGATCGCGACAGAGATCGAGCGACGACTGGAAGACAAGGAAATGGAGAGCGGTGGGATGTTGCGAAGGCGGAAGTTCCATGCTTCGCCTCGTCACGGTATGCGCCCGATAAGGCCGCGGCTGGTTCCGAGCCCATGATGGCGGGGGAAGTACCGCCCCACACAAATTGGCAGGGGAGATACTCAGCTAGCCATCTAAAGCCTGGTACCTACCCAGCGTACCTAGGTAGGTAGGTACCCAGGGCTAGGGAGGTCATAGAGGTCACAGAGGTCACGGAGGTCACAGCCCATCGCCTGGCGACCCTTGCACCCTGACGCTTGCACCCTGACGGGAGATTGCTGAGTTGAGGTAGCTCGAGCCTCACATTGCGACTTCATCCATCTCGAGCAGCGCCCTCTCCATCACAAACACGGCACAGGCGAGTCGTCGCTGCGCCGGCTCAATTGTCGCGAAGCTCCTCTGAGATGTGGAGAGAACCCTGCGTCCTCTCACGGCCGCGCGCCTCACGCTACAGCTCCCGAAAAATCTCATCAGACATCGCATGAGCTTCGACATGACGATTGGCGAGCATCGCGACAGCTCCTTGTCTCGGCCGTCACCATGCCCTCATTCGACCAACTCACCGACCAGCCCAAGAAGGGCAAGACCATTAAGTCAGCCTTGGACAGCGAAAGCTTCGAAGTGGATGGCACCATCCATGTCGATGGCATTGTTGGCTCTGCTACCATCGCCCCTTCAGGCAGAGATGTCGCCTTGGCCTCGTGAGTTACACACACCAGTGCGTTTGCGACCGAGCTCCTCAACTGACTCTGTGTAGACCTGATGGACTGGCGATTATTGATTTAGACTCTCCATATAGTCCGCCGAGGCGGCTGCGGAGCCATGGCATGCCATGGCTTGTTGTTGATGTGCAGTGGTCTCCTTTCGCTGCCAGAGACTACTGGATCGTGTCTACTGCTAACCATAGAGCCCTCGTTTGGAACCTCAACTCTAGAGAGGAATCAAGTGCAGGAGCTATCGAGCATTCTTTACAAGGCCACAGTCGAGCCATCACCGACGTCAACTGGTCTGCTCACCACCCCGATTTACTCTCAACTTGCTCCGTGGATGGCTACATCCACTCATGGGATCTGCGACGACCACGCCAACCTGTTTTGACTTTTTGCGATTGGTCATCGGGCGCGTCTCAAGTCAAATACAATCGCCAGTCTTCTCATATCCTTGCTTCGGCTCATGACCAATTCCTACATATTTGGGACGAACGCCGGACATCTGAATCAATTAAAACCATCAAAGCCCACAAATCTAAGATTTATGGCCTGGACTGGAATCGAACTCGATCAACTGCGATTGCATCCTGCTCAATTGACAAAAGCATCAAGTTTTGGGACTACAGCAATGATGGCGACGAACCCGAGCATGTTATTCAAACTGCCTTTCCGGTGTGGAGAGCGAGACATACCCCCTTTGGCGAGGGCATTCTTGCTATGCCGCAGAACGAGCCGGGTGACCTATATTTATACGACGTAAGGAGAACCGAGGGATCATCTATCACTGCATCAACCGACCCAGTGGTTGTCTTTCCGGGCCATGGAGACCACAAAGCCAAGGAGTTCCTTTGGAGAACACGCGGGGGCGTGACGGAGGAGGACAGTATAGACAACCGCGAGTTTCAACTTGTGTCGTGGGGTACTGATAATGAGTTGAGGCTACAAGGCGCTGATGCGCATGTTCTCGCTGCGGTTGGCCATACCCGGGGCAAGCGTCTGACCCAGTGCTTGAACCTAACACGTAAGGGGGCGACGTACAAGACTTTCCGGACTGTGGAGGACAGCTCTGGCCGTGATCGAAAAGCCGCAACCATGAGCGACCACCGACCAGGGGCCTCGAGCAGCAATTATAAACAGAGCGCGCTCACCATCGGGATGCGTTCGGCCGCAAACTCGAACCATCGCATGGGTGTAGCTTGGCGAGGGCCGTCTATGAAGGCAAAGGTTGCTGGAGGAAAGTCTACGGATCGAAGTCAGTCGCAACTCGGTTGGATGAAGGGCATCACAATCACGAAGAGAAAGACATCGGCAGACGTGTCTAAGCGACACCCATCTAAGGACTCCGCCATTTTCGGCCATCTGTACCCTGATGATGAATGGGGCCAGCCTGACACAATTCAGGAGGAGCTTCTTCGCATCAGCAACCAACTCCCCAAGGTTAGGTGGGAGAATATTGACATGGATAACTTGACCCTGAATGCATCGCTTAATGGGCCCTGGGGAGCCAGCGGGGATACCATCTTCATCAAAGTCAAGATTGACGTACCCACGAGCTATCCAAAAGGAAAGGCACCAAAGTTCTACATCGAAAAAACCTCATTCATGCCTGCAGATACTCACAAGAAGATTGAGCGTGAGATTCACCAACTCGCCGACCAATTCCTGCAGAGGAAACAGAACTGTCTAGAAGTGGCATTTACGTATCTCCTAGGAGAGGTTGATCTCGAAAGCAGCACAACCTTCTTCAAGAATGTCCGAGATTTGGACGACGATCTCGATGCGCTCGCTGATGAAAGCTCGAGCGAATCAGACGAGGACATCCCGGCAGGCGGCTCAGCTTCAATGTCCCAGGAGCTCATTCCGCATAGTGACGCCGAAACGGCCCTCGCCCCCCCTAATCGCACCATTATACCACCTCCACCAAGGACCTGTGGCGCTCGGTTCTCTCATAACGGAAGACTGGTGTGTTTCTTCCCGACAAAAGAGGAGAAGGCAAGAGCATTGTTCTCCACGACTTTGGACGCGTACCGAGAACGCCCTAAAGGGGAGCCTTTCTTTGCCGGATTTGGCAGGATCGCCAATGAGCTTGGGCCCAGACAGAGATTCATGAGCGAAGATGCATCGGGTTCTGATGACGACTCTAATTCAGACGGGTCACGCTCGTCGTCGTCGTCATCAAGTGATTCAGAATCGACATCGATGCACAAGATCAGCCTCTGGTACCACACGGGTCGCCAGCTCAGAAAGACATGGAGCGAAGACAGATCCATCAGGTCCAGTGGTGGTGGAACTGGTGTTGGCACAGGGACAGGGACAGGCACCAGCCGTCGGCGACCAGGCCGGCCAAGAAACCTGATCTCAATCCATGACTTCAGGGCTATGCTACCTTCCAAGGAGGAATTTGCCCGCGAATACGCCATTTTTGGCGACGGAGCTGAAGTCTGCGAACACAATGCCAAGGTTGCTGAAAAGTATGGTGCCAAGGACCTGATTCACATATGGCGCTATCTTGGACTCCTGTTAAAACGAGGAATTCCACTGGAATTTCTTCCGCACAACCAGAGGCGCGACTCTATCTTGGTTATCGCTCATGACGTGGTATCCAAGTGTCAGGGTGAAGCTTCTCTCTCCGAGACTGTCGAGGGTGGTGGCGGACTCTCGGGCAGAGTCAAATGGGGCAAGCACCCTCTCGCTAAGGGCTTCATCATGGACTTGTTCGACTACTTTGAGAAGATTGCCGACGTCCAGATGTTGGCGATGCTCTCGTGCATTTTCGGCGATTCCTCGTCTGAAGATAGTGTGGCCTACTTCGAATCCCATTTGACTCAGCCAGAGACACCACTCCCGCTCAAGGCCCCGTCCTTTTCGCTCGACTACTTCCCAACTGATGCCTCGCTTTGGAACGTTTATAGCCGAAGCTACACCAACTCGGCCACCACCACACCGATGACTATGCACACACCCCATTACGCAGGATCTCAGGCTTCTGACGACGCAATCTGGGGCGGAGACCCGGCATCGAACTCATATTCATGCGGGGAGACGCCTCCTAACAAGTTTAGGGGCTATCTCGGGGAGCTTGAGCCGCCGCCAAGCGTGTCCACCTCGCCCAATACTCGGTTTGTGCAGCGCACAAACTCAGGGTTGACATCGGCACTCGCTGCAAACCTGCCACGGTCTTTCAGCGCCGTGGCCTCGTCATCTCCGCCTGGAACAAGAAAGAAACCAAGCCCTGCTGAGACTATCCTGAGTAGCCTTGCCCCAGGAAACGTAACCTGGAGTGCGTCTACCGCAATGGACTCTAGCGGTGGCAGGACGTCATTGTCTGATGATGAGTATCGCAGAGACGACGTCCTCCCGCTGGTCCCAATTAACGTTGCGGTTGTGATGGAGGACCAGACCATCTTTGATGATGACGGTTGGCTGTGCACCCCGTTGCTCGAGCAAAACAAGACCGACGTCTACGCCAACTACCGTTATGCTTATGCGGAGATGCTACAAATGTGGAATCAGCCCTTGGCTCGACTGGAGATTATGAAATTCAACGTGCTCAAGGAAGACTTGTCGAATGGACACATGGATGGTAGCTTCCATGACTCCACAACTGCTCACGATGGAGCAAGCGGAAACGGCCCAAATCACCATACGAGCACTTCTCCTATTGTGATGGGCAAGAAGGACCATCTTCAAGCCCTTCTCGCTTCAGGCCGTGGGCTTGATGTGACCGGAGTCTGTCGGATCCACGAACTTCAACTGGAGCCCATACGCTATTCATCCACAGATTCAACTGTTGGTGGAGCTGTGGGAATATGTGATCGTTGCCACCGCACACAGAGTCAGCTCAGATGCGTTTACTGCCTCGAGCCCATTGATGCTCTATTCCCGCCTTGCTTGGCGTGCGGTTGTGCTAGTCACGAAGCTTGCCTCGCAGAGTGGCACGCAGCTGGAGAAACGGAATGTCCTGCGGGCGACGAGTGCAACTGCGTAGAGGAGGCGGCGGATGGCCAGGTTGAGTCGTGGATTGCTCTCAAGGGAGCCATGCTCAAGGGACAACGGGGCTTACCAATGTTGCCTGGGCCAGCCGTTGGCAGCGACGATGAATTGAAGACGACTGGTGGCTGGGAGAGAGTCGAGCCAAACGTGCCAAGCCGTATGCAAGGGCTGTCGATATCGGCTGCCGGCATGAGTTTGAGCAGCAGGTTAAAGAAGTCGGCAGGGGAGTGGTCGCGGACCTCAAGCTTGAAACGCACTGATAGAAGTCGTTTATGATTCGGCGACGATTCGGATTGTATTTTTTTTGACTACATTTTGTTTTATTATAGGATCTCGGTGTATCGGGGCTGTTGGACATGGGAGCAGGATACCTGTTGGATATGAAGAATTTACACGCTACCCCTTGTTTCAATACTATTTATTTCATTGTCAGGGCTATAAATGCGTGCAGCGGCGGTGAATATTTTCACGGCTGAAACACAGAGAGAGTAATTGTTTTCCCATCTATTGCCGCGCTTACTAGAGCGTCTAACGATCAGATAAAACCATCCCGGAACATGACGCCTTGCCCAACCTGTCCAGCTCCGACAAAGAGACCCGAGGAGCATAAAGCAAATTATCACTTCTTCCGCTCAAAGTTGATCACCAGTTGCCCCGTGGCTAGGTTTTCGAGGTTCTTCAACATCAAATCGGACAGGTTATCCCAGTACTTAGACGACTGCCACGCAATGTGAGGCGTGATGAACAGGTTAGGAGCCTTCCACAGTGGGTGGCCTTTGGGCAGAGGCTCCGGGTCCGTGACGTCGACGGCAGCGCCGCGGATGAGGCCGGTTTCGAGGGCCTTGATGAACGCAGCGTCGTCGATGATGGCCCCGCGGGCAATGTTGGACAGGAACGTCTTGTTGCGGTTGCGGCTGAGAATCTGGAACTGCTCAGGCCCGAAGAGACCGCGGGTTTCGTTGTTGAGCGGTAACGAGATGACGAGCAGGTCGAGGTCTTGTCCCAGAAAGTCGTTGATGGCCTCGCGCGAGGCGCCCGAAAACCACTTGCTGGGGATGAGGCCGTCGGGATCGCCAGTGCCGGGCACGCAGTAGGTCTCATCACGCTTCGATTCTGGGGTTGCTCGTTCCCGGAGCGTGTAAGCGTATACTTCCATGCCGAGAGCCTGTCCGAGCCTGGCGCATTGTCTCCCAATGCCTCCGTAACCAAGGATGCCCCTGAGTGAGAGTGAAATGTCAGATGTCTAAAAAAATAAAATAAAATAAAATAATTAAAAAATTAAAAAAAAAACAGCGAGTAAAAGCGGAGGCAAAAGGGAGGGGATTGGGAACAACTCGTACATTCTGCGTCCGGCAGAGACATTCATCTCCAGCTCAAGACGAGGCCTCCAGATTTCTTCCTTTTGCTGTTCGGCATAAACGTGAAAGTGGTGTTCATAAGACAAGTAGCTGCCAATCACCCATTCGGCTATTTGAGGTCTAATAAAGCACAATGGGGACCATATGAGTTAGTTACACACGAACGCTGGCAACGCTGGTTTCTCGGGAACATGTTGCGAGAAAGCTCCTCATCACAGATATTTAAAAAAAAAAAAAAAAAAATTTTTTTTACTCACGGTTGACAGCCACTTGCGTTACTAAAGATGACATCGGGGTCTAAATACTTGGGGTGCTTCATCCAGGCGTCGGTGCCGGCCGACGCACATTGGAAGAACCACACGTTGGGGATGAGCTCGGGCTTGGGCACGTGGTAGATGCACATCATGGTGACGCCCTCCCACTGCTCGGGCGTGAGGTGGTCGGGCGGCAGAAGCATGCCGTCCTTGACGGGCGTCTCAACCCATCGGAGCTCGAGGTTTGGGAACTTGGTCTTGATGCCCTCGAGGAACTGCGCCGGGGCGGGGCTCGGCAAGTAGACGAGGAGCACGTCGCCCTGGAACGCCATTTTGGAGATGTGCTCTTGGTGTTGAAGCTTGCGGGCTGCTCCGCCAAGCGATGGGCTGGGGCTCTGCAATTGAGTCTGGGCTCGTGACGAGAAGAGCCGGCGTCGATTCAACCCAGCCGCAGCCGCAGCGGCCGAGGTTCCTCGACAGGGCCCGTGGAGGAGTGAAAGAGGGGCCGAAGCAAGTCTGACAGTGGACAGACGGCGGATGAAGGACCCGAGAGACGAATTGACGCCGCGTCCTGTAAAAGTCATGTCAAAGCCAAAAAGCAAAACCACGCGGCCAAGAGTCCAAATTCAAAGGTGCTGCCAGGAGCGGGGAAGCCTCCAAACTCATGCTCCAACTTGAGCCGCCCCTCGTTGTGTCGGTAGTCTCACACAACGAATAGGTCGGTGACGCGATTTCGCAAGTTGTTAGTGGCAAAGAGGACGGGTCCCACCAAAATGCTGCTCAAATGCGCCCTTTGACGCCCATGAGCGGAGTCGATGTCAACTGTCGCTCTCCGGGAATAACTCATCAGTTCTTTATCTATCAGCCAAGGGAAAAAAAGGCTCCGAGAGCTGGTCATCTTTGTAAGATGCGTCCAACCATCGTAAGGATGCGAAACCCAGCCTCACCAATACGAAGCACACCGCATCACGCTGCTACCTACAAATACCGCTCCAACTCTCAACTCTGCTTCAGCTCAGTATTAATCTTCGTCAGTCACCTCAAAGATGGTCATTTTTTGAGACACCCGCATTAGCATTAGCTACTACACAGCTGCCGTGACTTGGGACATTCCTAGTCTAGTAATAGTCATGTCCAACCTTGCCATTTTTCCAAACTCCAAAATCAAGAAACAAAATGCTGTCTCGGTCTATGACAAGACGGACACTCCATATGCCAAGTTTGTTTTATTTCTCAGGCCCGAAGGCGGAGAACCAATTCCATCACCCTCCTTGGTTCATGACCAGCCAGTTGCTCGAATGTGTATGCGTTGTTCAGTTGCCAAACTCCTCCAAACAAAAGAAACCAAATATCAAATCCCTGTCCATTCACCATCTGTCGTATCGGTCGTCGGTCGAGATGCAAGCATCATTCATATCCAGTTCTGAGCACTAAGCCAAGAAACAAGAACCACAAGTTGTGTGGACAATCCACTGTTCTAAAATGTTCTTCAAGTCTGTTAGTCATACTGTCAAAATGGCGTGTTGAGTACCTCTTACCTGATGACGTCAACTTGTTTCGTGAAGACCCAGTCGTTCTCAAAATGCATCGCGTTTGACAAAATCGGAAAAGAAGACAAAGTGGTGTTGCCCTATGGGCACGGTGGTTGAGATGTCAAGTAAGCAAGATGCAGACATTGTTCTCAGTTCTCATGCTCCGAAATCAAGAAGAGCAAAACGTGTCGGAAAAGGCGAAGAAGAGAAGACAAGGAGCCTTGAGCTTCTCTGTGTTGCAATAAGGAAACCACTGGCTGTGAGAATCCATTCTTGCGAGTTGGGCGAAGTAGGCTATGCCTTGCTTAGTGTGTTGTGATCGATCTGTTCGTGTGTTCAATCATCGAGGCTCTCGACGACTCCATTTTCAGACATGATCCACCGTAACTGGCTGAAATCAGAGAGAAATATGTAATTGAGATGGGTTAGTTGCCAAACATGGCGAATCTGTTTCAAATATTCATCCTCTCCTTCTTCAAAAGGCATCACCTCCACCTAGTTGTGATACCATTCGTTAGGAGCGATGTGATCCTCTCCTGGCCGGATAAACCAGACCCGGACGATCATCTCTGGGAATTTGTTGCGGTATTTGATACCAATGTCGATAGAAGTGTTGACGTCTTTGTAAGCAAGGGGCGAGAACTCAAGCCTACCCGAGTCCGTAAAGATGCGAAACCCGGCCCACTGTCCACCCATGAAGGTTGAACCAGTAGTATAGCCCATGAGGCCAACGCGAGGCATGAATCTTTGTAGATCCAAATCAGTGTCAAAAAGGGTTTTCCATTCGCTCTGTTGATCTCTGGCTCGTCGATGTACTTGTCGAGTGGTGTCGACTTCATCTTGAGATGGCATAGGCCAGTTGATGCCCGTGTCGCCAATGAATTTATTTTCATCCGTACTTTCTGTTTCATCACGGCTGTATTGGTGGTTCCAGTCCCACATGTTGGAGCTAGGCAGTTTGTGGCTGCTTGGTGCATGAGGCGGGCTTGGCAAGTCGACCCAATAGTTTGGACGTACCCTGTCTGCGATCATGGTATACTCGCGAAGATCAGGATGTCTGTTCAGGTGAATGATGCCTAACGGCATCGCATTTTCATCGATGAAGAGGGTCGGATACAATGTGTCCGGCTGGTCGAATGTTGATACTATCTTGTTGAAAGGGGTGTAAAAGATGCTTCGTCCATACCCAGTGGGCAAGGCAAGTTCATGCGTGAGCAAGGTGTCGTTCTTTGGGTCAATACGAGTATGCATGTTTGTGAGGGTTCTGAACCACAGGGGATGTGTCTTTCTGACGATCTGACGGGATTCCGAATTGGTTTTGGCCAGAGCGTTTGCAGGAGCCTCCCAAGCATGGGAAGCCCAGTTGTTGCTGATGCTGAAGTTGATTATCTGAGGCTCTTCGATCGCGTGTTCCCATATCTTCAGCCTGATCTCCGGAGGAAAGTCAGGAAAGATGGTGAAGGGCGCGACAGAGGGAGCTGATGGACCCAGATTGTTGCTGGCCGTGGGAGCCGTGTGGCTCTCCTCTCCAGACTGCTCAGCCATCCTCAGATGAGGTTAGCGGAGAGTTTTGGTGGAAGAGAAAGGTGATGTAGGTTGGTATTGAGTATGAGAATAGGGAGAGGAAGAGAGAGAGATGGTTTTGGTAATGGAAAGGGATGTGTTGATGTGGAAAGGCTGACGCTGGTGGGCTAGGCCAAGAGTTTTTGAGGTTGTAGGAGGAAAGAAAGTGAGGCTAGGAAAACATAGGCGGGGCGTATTTTTATCTGCACTTGGTCCAAGAGTTGCAACTAGGCGAGTAAAGGGTGCCAGAACAAGCAAACATGTGCGAGGCGTTGCCATCTGGTGGTGCAGCTCACGCATCGTCTGGTGGCTGGGCCCCTTGCCCACTTCACCACACCCTCCATCAGCATTCTTCCACCAGCACTATGACAGGCCTTACTTTGAACGGGAACAACCCTCACGCAAGGTTCGAAATAGAGGGTAAAAGTAAACACTTTGATCTGGTACCAGAGAACACCTGGTGCCGAGGGTGTCACCCCTGAGGCGTCCCTCCTAAGGTGGGTGTTCAGGCGTGAGAGTACCTGATCAACGAACACCACCCACGAAGATACCTAGGACTGAAGGTGATCTGATCATATCGAAAGTATCAAAGGGTACTGTGCTTCCTTTTTGTATCTCTTGAGTCATGTCCTGTCTCGTTCTTAGGCTCCGAAGCAGAGGCCTCTACTGAAGGATGGGGGAACTGCCCCACCCTAGCACCGTTCGAACCTGAGGAGGTATGAGAAAGTCCAGAGACATGGCCAACAAGGGCCTTTAAATCAACAAATAAAGCCCTCGAGTTCCACTGAAGAGCCGTTGACGTCGTGGGGATCGAGACGGATTGGTCTTCTGGAACCATGCCAGCGCCCAATATTGTCTTCCAGCGTCCCTTCATGGTTCAGGGTCAGCACCGTGAGAGTATCGAAAACATTCTCTTCTGAAGTCGATGAAACGAGTGCTTCCAGACAGCTGTGACTGACCACGGGAGAGAAATAGCTCCATGGCGGTCTTTATGGCATTTCTCATTTCCTTCCTCCCTTCCCCAGTTCTAGCCACGAGAGAGTCCGGCTCATGGTGCCCTGGCCTTCGCTCCTCGGCATGGAACCCACGAAAGCGGGGCCAGAAACACGTTATATCCTAAATGGAGTGCTGAAAACCCAGAATATCTCTGGAGTCACCTCGGTTGGACCGGACGGCATGATGGGACGTGTGCGCACCGGGCCAGACAGAGTCACAGAGGCAGGCGAGTGGCGTGAAGCCTTCATCGACATGTTGCCGCCGACGCTACGCATGGCCAACTGAAGTTGAACTTGCGTATGCCGGCTTCGTAGAGGAAGCACCGTCTTCTTCATCCTTTCCCAAGGTGTCTGATTGCTGATTGATGCCGCCGTCTACCAGACCTGCCTTCTCCACTCCGTATCGTGGTCGGTTGGCACCGATGAACCCTGCCACTGCATGGCTAAATTTAGGTCGGTGGTTCCTGCCCTCACCAGTGGCGCCTGTGCGAACCGCCTCTTGGCGACGACCTCGATGACTGTTCAGAGCGGTCGGTCGAACACGATTATTCATTTGATGAGCTTTCAACACCCAGGAAAACCCTGCCTCATGCCTGTTCTCCGTGTTTGAAGTCCTTGTCCGTACTCGCCTCTGGAGCCCATTCTCTGGGAGAACTTGCATGCCCTACTTGCCGAGGCAGTGCGCCTAACTGTCTGCCTACCAGCAAGCAAGTGCATTGGCGATAACACAGGCCCAGATGTCTGCCTAGGCCTTCTCGAGCCGCACAATTTAACCCTGGTGCTTCCTTGAGAACTTGCCATTCCCAAAGAACAGTCGTCCTTCTTCATCACATCACCAAGAGGCGAATCCTCCAACCATGTCGACAACAGAGACGCTGCCGACAGCTTTGACTCCAAAGATAAAAACTCGCATCCTCATCATCTCTGACACGCATGGACTCAAACCAAAGCCAAAGACCGACACGGATCCTACCACCGAGGATGAGCTCAATCAGGAGGAGCTTATGTTCGTTCGCCCTGGCTTCAGAGAGCCGCTGCCCGAAGCTGACGTTGTTCTCCACTGCGGCGACCTGACCAAGCGATCCAGAATAGGAGAGTTCAGGGACACGTTCGAAATGTTGCGCGCCATCCGCGCTCCCCTTAAACTGGCCATTGCGGGCAACCATGATCTAGCTCTTGATGAAGCCTACTACTACCGAGAGTTTGGTGGGTCAGAAGCCACCGTCTTGCAGGTCCAGAGAATCATCCAAGAGGCCCGAGCTGACGGAGTGCGCTACCTGACCGAAGGTGTCCATTCCTTTACCCTCGAGAATGGCTCTCGCCTCAAGGTCTTCGCCAGTCCATATACACCTTCGTATGGAGGCTGGGCCTTTCAGTACCTCAACGGCCATGACTTCAACATTCCCTCGGACGTGGATGTCGCCATGACCCACGGCCCACCCTGCGGCATCCTCGACTTTGCAGGTATGTCTGGCACAAGGGCTGGCTGCCACGATCTCCTCCAGGCCGTTTACCGCGCCAAGCCCAAGATCCACTGTTTTGGCCATATCCATGAGGCATGGGGCTCGTTCCTTGTGAAGTGGAAGGACGCTAACGGTGGACCCATCCGGCAAGCGACCGTGGTGAATGCGGAGGAGTCTCGGGAGGTGGGCTTGGCGGACTTGAAGGCGGACAGGTTCATCCACGACGAGGAAACCATAAAGGCGAGAAAGGAGAACCTCGTACATATGAGCAAGGAGCGGGGAGTCCACGTGGACCTTGCCGAGGGGCCTTGCCAGATTGCCGAGGGAGAGCAGACGTTATTTGTGAATGCGGCCATCATGGACATGAGGTATCGACCCATTCAGCTCCCATTCATTGTTGATGTGGACCTACCGAAGGCTGAGGTCGCTGGACTTATTTGACGACAACAAAGCATGGTTATTGTCTTGGACGCATGGCGGATACGGCATTAGATAGACGGAGCATGTCATCGTGGATCGCAAAATTGGAAAAGAAGCATTGGACACTTGAGAGTTATAGATGCTTGGCTTTTGGCCAGGCAAACAGGAGTTGGTTTTCTATCATTATTTTTCTCTGAAATTATTACTAGTTGATGGCGACGCCCTGGACGTCCTTTTTTTTTTGCGCCACAATCAACCATCGAGAAGTCATATCCCGTGGCATCTCCTTGTGCGGCACGTCATTAATCCACCGTTGCCAAGAACAAAAAACAAACAAAGCCCCCAAAGTCCCCCCGGGGGTCCCAATAACCAGGTCTTAGTACCGATATCCCAATATTGCGTCTCATGGTATTGACACCAAAAGCCAATTGACAGCTGATGATAGCCTGCTCCGGCGGCGCCCACCTACAGAGCAAAGGCAGCGGCGATGAGGGCGACCAGAGCACCGGTGGCAGGGCCGACGGAGGCGGCGCCGTTGCCGGTAGAGCTGGCCTTGGCCGAGGTGGTGGCAGAAGCACCGGAACCGGAGCCAGAGCCGGTAGCACTGGTGCCGCTGCCGGAGCCGGGGGTAGTGGCGACCTTCACGGTCGTCTTGGCGGGAGTGGTAGCAGCGGCGGTGTTGGAGGTGGCCTTGGAGGTGGCAGCGGGGGTATTGGAGGTTGCCTTGGAGGTGGCAGCGGGGGTGCTGGTCTTGGCAGTAGCAGAGGAAGTCTTGGAGCCGGAGGCGGAGGACTTGGGAGTGCCAGTGGCACTGCCGGCAGTGGCAGAGTAGGCGGCGCAAGCAGAGCCGGCGGCGTCAAGAGCCTTGGAGATCTCGTTGGCGGAGCAGTTCTTGGTCAGGCAGGGAGTGACGGCCGCGGTGAGCTTGGCCTGGGTGGAGGCCTGGCACAGGCAGGCGGCATCAGTGATGGAGGAGCAGCCGATTGAAGAAAGGCTGGATGTGATACAGGTGAGCTATAGAGAGAGGACGGGCGCGTGTTAGTGACATGTCGCAATCGTTGGAAATTGGTCCCGTGTATCATTGGACGTCGGTGTTGCTGGCGGGCGGAGGTCGACTTACAGCACAGGTGGGGATATCCGCGAGGCCGGCAGCGGCGACGGAGCCAATGGTGGCAAGGACGACGAGAGGAGAGAACTTCATGTTGAAAAATAAGATTTGTCTGGGATTCTTTTTTGGTCGGTGTGACGAGTTCAAACGATTGTGGGTTGAGGATTGAAGAGTTCGAGTATGTAAAAGCACAGTTCTTCAGAGGGAGTATGTACGAGATGGTGAGTAGAGAAGAGGAGGCACGATCGAGGCTGGGCTGGCTGACCAGAGGGGCTTTATATACGAACTATCTATGCAGGTTTGTCGGCGTCGATCCACGACATCGAAGCAAGGCCCCAGAAGAATGGGGAATGGCCATTTCTAGACCCCCACCCCCGTCCCTCTCACCCCTCTTCTCCTTCAGCCGGAAGCCAACAGGCCAAGGCCGCACTCACGCAAGAGCTTGACTTGGACGGGAGCTTGTCTCCCCATCTCGGCTGGTCGGTGCTAGCCCGGGGGGTGTCATGGAGCGTGAAGCGTGGTGCGTGGTGCGTGGTGCGTGGTGCATGGAACATGGCTTGCACTCCTCCTCCAGGACCCAGGGGGCAACAGGCTGTTAGCGGCCCTGGTCGACGCCACCAGACCTGGACCGCCGCCTCTGTCTCTGTCCGTCTGGCGTGCTACGGTACTACGTGCGGTGATGCGCTGCTGGGTTGGTTGGCAGAGCCAGAGGGAGACGGACACGGGGAGCTGGGACCGAGCTGTGGATTGCGACCGCAACTGTAATGTCTCACTGCTTTTGAATTAGACTCTATCGGTTCCGGCTGGGCAGAAGAGCCCACGATCCAAGCCGAAAGGTTAAGTGAGGTGAGTAGATACATTTCCGGGGAGAGAAGAAAAGAGCAGGCATACTCAGATAGGTAGGTACTAGCACTGGTACAGGTACATTGTTTTGGCCTTTTTTTTTCAAAATGGCCCTCCAATTGGGGGGAGGGGAGCCACGGCCCATTTAGGCCGTCACTCGAGTGCTGAAAGCGGCCCACGGCCTGCGCGTCGGTGGACGTCTGTGGACGTCGGTGGACGTCGGTGGACGTTGGTGGTGGTTGTACGTACACAGTAGTAGTACGTAGGGAGGTGGATGTTGGCGGTCGTCAGGGCACGATGGATCTTGGCCGCGTCTGGTTGGACCCCGACCTGACTCTGTACAGGCGCAAGGCGCCCTGCCCTGCCCCGCCTTGCCATGTTGCCATGACGGATGGTGCCAAAGGAACAACTTGACAAGCGTGTCGTTTTCCGTTGGGCGGTCCGGGTAGCTTAGAATTGAGTTTTGAGCTGGACTGATGAGGGGCTGGATCTCGCGACTGGCCGCAATGGCTGGCTGCAGGCGGCCCTAGACAACGGCAGAGCAACGGACCATGGCTTGCGGATGACGGTCGTCTGGGATCAAGCCTCTGAAGAGTTGCGGGGGGGGGGGGGGGGGGGCAAGAAAACTACAACAGGGGTTTTTTTCTTTCTTTTCTTTCCTTCTCTATCCAGCCTTTTTCGAGGTTTATTTTGTCTTCGTGCGATGAACGCAGCTCGTTGCTTGCCTCTGAGGAGGTCAAACCTAGCCTAGTCTGCAAAGGACAAGATTGGCTCCAGTACGAAAATGAAGTCGAGCTTATAGGGCAGAGCGACCAGGCAGCCAGGAATGGGGAATGGGCCCTGGTCGATCATCAGGGGGGGCGAAAGGCGTGCTTAGACCACCACCGCAAGGGCATCCACATTCATCCCCCTCCATCGAGTCGGCTCTTCTGGCCGTGGAACACACCACGGTCTAGAAACTGGCGATGGACTTGCCAGGCCAGATGTTGTAATCACGATTCACAGTAGATTGACGTTCAGTGGATAGGCTGACAGCAAACTATCGCGGCCTAGAACGACCGAAATTACGAATCGCCAAAACCCTGAATGGGCAAGGCCGTGTTGGGGGGGTTGGTTCGGCTCGAACCAGAGGCTTGGCCAAGTGGTGGTGGCACCGGCGCCCATCTTGTTCCTCGCCCAAGCTCGCGGGGATAGGTAGGTATTCGAAGGTACTGTACGGACTACATGTCAAAGGCTTGGCTACCTTTGGTTGGAGCCTACCGATGGTGGCGGGTGGATGGATGGGGTATGGTTTGGCGTAGAGCCATGGAGGCTTATTTGCATCTTGCTAGAGTAGCTGACCGAACCCGGTACCCCTAATTGGGCTAAGGGATGTGATATTACGGGATCGTCCAATTGGCACGGAGCGAGAGCGATATTGTTCTGGTGGCTGTCGTGCTCGTCGGTTGCATCTCCGATGGGCATGGCGGAAAAAGAAAAAAAAGAAAAAAAAAGAACAGAGCGCCATGATGGGCTTCCTTTTACGGCTGCAACTGTTGGCTTGCTCGGGGATGTGTATCCTCTCACTAAGACACTAAGACCACAAAGGCACAAGCATGAAAGAAAGGTTAATAAAGGAGGCATCTAGCACCGTTTTCGGGGTCGGTGGACCGCAATGCTGTGTTGACGAGCTCAGGAAACTACCGCGACACTCGCCGAGAAGTGGTTGGCCCATCGTCGGCCTGGGCTGTGTGTAGGAGGCGAAAAGCTGGTGAGGAATGGTGTTGCTAAATTTAGGGAGTGTGGTGATGTTGCTTGAGAGACAAGGTCTCTTGTTCTGATCGTCCCTTGCAATCCACTTTTGCAGGCCGCTCGAACCCATACCCAAGTCTCCAAACATCTCCTGACAAGTAAAGTGATGCCGGTACTTGGGCAGGGACGGAAAAAACCCAGGGTCTTTCTTGGCTTTGCATGTTGAAAAGTAAACATCGACGAAAGAAAGTTGGTAACGGGTTGATCGTGTTCCATTCAGGGTGGCGGGAACCTGGCATGTGCACACACCCACACCCACACCCACGGCCAAGGCACAACCACATACAATACAGCCCCTAAATAATTGTCACTGGAGCAAGTGTTGACTATGAACCAACCCCACCTAGCATAACCTACCCTACAACTCTCCCATTTTTTATCATTTTTGAAAACAAAAAACCCCCGAGCAAATGGAAATAATTAACATTATCTGATTTACTCTACATTGATGAATATTTGTATTGTTTTTCCGAAGGGAAATGTTTAAGTTTTGAGCTGGGGTGCCCTGCAAATACGGTCCCACTGTCCGGACAATCATCCAAGGGTCAATCATTCAAGGGTTGTACTGTAGATTGTACATACATGCGCACACGCATGCACGTAAACACAGCAACACATCAACGCGGCAACAACAAAAAAAAAGCACACGCACGCTCGCATCGATCGAAAAAAAAGAAGAAGGAAAAAAAAATTTACGAGTCCCTCCCCTGGGCCGCCTGGGCCGCCTGGCAGGCCACCTGGAGGGGTCCCCCGGCTCCCGACCTAAGCTGAGAAACGGAGAGAGTCAGAGCGCTGTCGCGTTGGCATGCGGCATGCGGCATGCGGGCAGGACGCAGGCCCGGCATGGCAACCCGCCCAATGCGAGGGGAAAGCCGCATGTCCCTGCAGTCTCCCGCTGACAGAATACGAGGAGGGTGAGGGTGACGGCGGGCAGCTCGTGCAGCATGCGGCGAGCAGAGCGCAGGGCGGCATTGGCCCATTTCTCTCTTCTGGTTCGGTTGCGACTCTTCGAGGTAGCGGTACTTCGTACTCCACGGTACCTACATACCGGCTTGCAGTGCAGCTAATAAAGTGCTTGGTGCTGTCCGATCACTCCCTCCCCGGGCATCACTCCC
Source organism: Aquanectria penicillioides (assembly GCA_003415625.1). NCBI lineage: Eukaryota > Fungi > Ascomycota > Sordariomycetes > Hypocreales > Nectriaceae > Aquanectria > Aquanectria penicillioides. Next base: position 3,114,662 of record PYIU01000004.1, on the reverse strand, counting down.
CTCTTCCATGCGTACGTACGTGCGCGTGTGTGTGACCTGCGAGAAAAACCAACCAAAACGTCCCATGGCTTCCATGAGACTGGGCACAGCAGGTGTGATGTGCCTGAGGAAGCAAGCCCCTGCCAGTCTCAGTCAGTCACGATGTGCTAGACAAGACATGCTCACTGCCTCCACAATTCCCGTCCGCTCCCATCCCCCATTCATCCCGCCGGTGTAAGGCCGTTCGTTCGTGTTTGTCCCCGGCTTTCCCTTCATGTTCGCTCGTAGTGCCGTTCTCTCGTATTGCTTCGTCTGCACTCGTCATCCTTCCCAGTCCCGCTGAAAGCTGCGTTGGATACTTCATAGTGTTTTGTTTTGGTGGAGGGCGCATTCGGGTCAGTGCAGCCCCTCCAAACCTGAGCTGCGTTTGCAAGGTGCAGGGCATCGGTAGGTACCTAGTCCGTAGAAGGTTGAAAAAAAAAAAACACTCCCAGCCCTGTCTGTAATGGGGTCGTTGCGGGGAGTGGGCTGTGCTGAGGTTAAATGCATCGGAACAGACTACAAGCGAGTACCCACGCTACCGTGAGTTTATTGAGACGAACCCTGCGAAGTGGATGGAACATCGTCAAACTATCCGTGCTCTACACTGTAATTGAGTTGATGCGCTACCGATAGCGTCAACTTACAACCACGAGAGAGAGAGAGAGAAAAAAAAAAGGGCTCTGTAACAAATGGATTGATTTACTTGATCCGTAGCCACGCGCACGGGTGTCTTCATCTCACACCCCGAGACAAGTTGGAGGGTCCAACAGGGCAAGCCGACGCGGAATGTTCGTGGCTTGCAGCCCATTTGTGCCCGCGTCTCAGCAGCCAGAAGACGACGGCGTGTGTGAGACGCTGATGCTGATGCTGTGCCAAAGAGGACGATAGGTGACGCGTCAACCTCCAACCCATACCCCCCAATAGACTCGGCATCGTTCAATAGGAGGGTGGCAAGTCTCAGATCAAGCAGGTCGATCGGGTGCCATCAGATGGCCCGGCGCGTGGCTCAGAGTGTCTAGAACAGGCTATATCTCGCCATTCGGACCTTCGTTGGTTGGGTGTGACCCCCAAGGGCTTTTAGTTGACGTATCCCTGACGCAAACTGTTCGGCAATTCCATTCTGATGGCAGAGAATGCCTTCCTTTCTCTTCTTCTTTTTCCTCATCGTGAAGCTTTTCAATCAGACTCAAACCGATGCATTCAACGGCTCACCCACGTGATCAAAGAGCATAACAAACAATACGATTCAAGTCATCAAAAGATAACATCGAGTTGAATTAGACATTATAATACTCAAAGTAGTTCTATGAATCGTCATCCCAGCGAGGCCTGCTCATGATGATGGGCCGAGCTGGATCCCATGGTCCTCGTATCTCATTCTTGTACTTTTGCAGTCCAATAAGCCACCAACTGCACCCTCCCGTGGCTAGTATGCCGAGAAATATGCCAATCATCACGCCCACGAAACCGTTCTTCCACGACCATTCACCCGATGGTAAAGGTTCACTCAGGATCAAGCCCGCTCCCAGCCCAGCCCCAAGGACCAGCAAGATGGATGACAGCACGTGTAACTTCCAACTGCGATGTTTGACATAACGCCTAAAGACCGGAAATAGCCCAAACACCTGAATACTGAAGAGCGTCAAGCTGAACACCTCTTTTGTTGAAGATAGCCGACTAGCTAACACGACGGAGGCCATGAGCGCAGCGTTGGTCGACAGCGAGGCCGGGAATTTGGCACCCAACCCCCCAGAATAGTCAAAGAAGAACAGGTTAATTGCAAGGAGCCAGAATGACATGGCCCAGATGCTATCGCTTGATGTAGACCGCGTGAGAGACTTGAGAATGGGGCTCAGCCCAAGAAGAGTGCAATAAATGAGAAGCGCCGACTTGATGGTTTCGATCCTTTGATGGAAGCGGTTCTCCTCGATCGGGAAAGGTTGTGGAAGCTCGGGAAGATGCTCTTGGCTGGCTCGAGGAGTATGCATACCCCCATTGCCGTTATGCGACACAAGTGAGGTCGTCGACGCGGACTGAGGTTTTCGGATCGTCGCGTGTAGATTGGTCGTCGAGCTGGCTGCAGAAGGCGCTCGTGAAGGCCCAGCAGTTGATGGCGTGGAATCGACTCGCAACGGACGAGGACGTCGAATACTGCCCGCGCGACCTGGCCGTCTGATACTCCCAGATCTGCTCGTGAGGGTCGCGCCAGCGCCGCCCAGCTCGTCCTCATCATCCCCTCGAGACAACCAGCGCTCCCATAGAATCCAACCGAAAAAGGTTGCGCCGCTGCTCCAACTGGTCACAGACACAGGGGATACGCGCTCCTGAAATATGCCGACGAAGCAGGTGATGAAAATGATGACGGAGCAGACATGCTGCAGAATGACGGTCGAATCGGCGACGAGGGGCCAGAAGTCGTATGGCTTCAGCCGTGGGTTTCGTTGGAGGTTTTCGAGAAAAGTGGCTTGGTCGGTGTAGTTATCGGGATCTACGGGCAAAAAGAAAACCCCAATTAGCTATTTGAACCACGTAGAGGCCGTACGGAGGAATCCTTAGCCAGACGCACATGATTGCTTCACCCACATCAACTTCTTCCAGGGCCGCTTGCGCCTGCGACTCCGACTGCGCTCGCTGCGGAGCCGTCGCGGGGGCGAGACGAAGGCATCATCAGGAGAGAGGTGCGAGCGGCCAAAGGCGTGGAGCGAGGAAGAGCCGTTGAGCGAGGGGAACGTAGTCTCATCGTCGGTAGGCGAGGGCATGCTCTAATCTGGTGCCCTCGGAGGCTTTTCGTACGCCAGTGGCGGCAGACGGTGGCGACAGTCGATAAGCGAGGGACGACGGTCGGGAACAGAGGCGGCCGTGTCCGGCGGGAGCCACGAAGCGAGGGTTCGAGCTGGGATGATTGCGGAGAGCACACGCCGACAAACACGGGACGATGTTGGTGATGTGGATTCTGAGGTGGACAACTTGGAGCCAAGTTGCAGTGGGGTGGGTCGCCGAGGCTCCAGTGGCTACGTAGTGGCACAAGAGGCCGAGCTGGGTGCCGCAGGCAGTGGAACATGTCAGCGGTCGAGCGCCTGTGGGGGGATCGGATCGCACTAGGTAGTTAGGCGCGTCTGTACAGGCGCGTTTCCGCCCGCCGCGGTGGAGTCTCAGCTCCCACGCAGTCCGAACGCTAGGCCTCTCGTGTGCGAACATGTGAGCTAGCTCGGATCATGTTTGGGACGGAAACACGAGAGGAGAACCGTTCTGGATACCACTCCCGCTCCCACGCATGAACCAGCGGCGGGTTGTGGCCTCTCGTTGGCTTCTCTGAGATACGCTGTGCATCCTGCATTGCATGACCATCTGTGCACCACCATGGGATGAGATGGGATATGACCATCTGTCCTTTGCGTTAGCTTTCCCCTCTAGCCCTCTCTCCCTGTCTCAAGCACACGAGCTCTCGTTCTGGTTCTGGTTCTGGACTGTGACGACAAGAGACGCGGCGGCAGCATCAGCAGCGTAAGCATGATTCTAAAACACAAACCACTTACACGGGGCGAGAGGTTGGTGGGGCGTTTTCTCTCGTGGTTGGCTACGTCTAGGGCTCCATCTACCCTCCACTTCCGTCTCATCACACAGGCACTCAACGACATGGATATGGACATAACACCAGTTTCAATATGTTTGCCGCAGAGGCATCTATGGCCAGGCCAAGCATCATGGCTTGATCCCCCACAGTCAGCCACGATGACGATGCGACGCCCGCGCTTCGTTAGATGAGCTTCTTAATCCTTCTTGAGGTAGGCACGCCGGCCCGGCTTGCCCTGCCGCGACTTTGAGGGCTCTGCCATCTGTGCGCCCCTCCTCACGCCAGGCATATCACGCATTTTGCATCCATCACATAACCCAGACTCTCAAGCGCTAGCCCTTGAATCCTGTGAGGGACGACAAGATGTCGTCCGTTGTGATCAGCCATCTCCGAAACCCTAGACGTCCGTGCCCGGATCCAGTCCAGGTCCGACATCACCATGGACTCAAAATCCACATCAATGGAGGAGTCTCGCGCGGGCTTGTCACCCGTCGCGCGTCGGCCTGACCTGGATCGAGACTCTGCGACTGAGACCTCGAGACCTCGAGACCAAGGCCACGACCGCCAGGTTGGAACCGAGTCTGGGCCCCCCTTCGATGACATTATCATTTCCACAACCCAACCCACAGGACACAGGATATAGAGCAGGGACTTTTGTGCGACCCGTCTGCTTGGTCAGCGCGCCTCTTGGCAGTGCAAAAGCGACAGCCATTTCCATCGCCGGACCATGGTCCTATCCGAGGTCCAGAGCATCGTGGGATGCAGTCTTGTCAATCTGTCACACTGATACCACCACACCCTAGCCGGCTCTAGTAGCCCGGCCTTGCAGCCAAATCAACCATCCTGACAGCTAGGTTTCGCAAGACCTTGACCCCGGGACCGGCAATTTTCACGGGAGACGAGAATTTCAATTGCCATTAACCCGTCCAGCTCCGTCTTTCACGGGCCAACATTGTATCAAAGCTACGATCCGGTTGCCGTCCCGGGCTTTCCGCACCACTGACCGTGTCTTTTCAGCCTGGTCCGATCTCGAAAAATTCCAAGGCTGTCAAATCCCAGATCGACGTGCCAATCATGCGCCCTCTTGCAAGGGAGTTCGTGCTTGGATGGTCCCGGAACCGGTCAGGCGGCACCAATCGCGTACCCTCCCGCCTCAACTTGTCAAGCCCCACTCGCGGGGCTACCCGCATCCCTTGAGCCCTCCCGCCTCACTTCGAGTTCGTTCGTCCGCGAGACAGGCACCCCGACCCCGTCCCACTGAGAGGTCTTGTGAGCTTAGCATGCCGAGCCTGTGTGACGGTTCCTTGCGCTGGAAAAGGGCCTTGGGAAGAGGAGAAGGAGAAGAAGAAGAGGAAAGCAGAAAAAAATATCCCAATTTTTCTGCAGACTGTGCTTCAGGGGGAACATGGCAACTTGATACTGCGCCGGGCATTTCATCGACGCCCAGGGCAGACTCAATCCGTCTCCCGAGACATTCTATGTAATCTAGAATTCCAGACGAAGCCTGTTCCCGCGAGAAGAATCCCCCAGTTGCAATTCCCCATTCCCCAGCACCCGTGAACCCTGGTCACCCCCAGCGCCACCGGGGCCTGCTTGCACCAAGTATGTACTCCGTGCCAGCCTCCCCTTTGATACTGGTCCTCTCCTTTCACAGTCTCAGTCCCGGCCAGTACGTCGGCTGCTCCCAGCGTCCTGTGTCGCCTCCTTCGTCTGGGGCGGTAGGCGCGTATCCCCATGCAGCCACCGCCCGGGATTGCCTGCCAACAATTTATCACATCAGACCATTACCAGGGACGAGGTTTTTGTAATCCCGCACCGGTGAGCTTCCAACAGGGACAAAGTTTCAAAATATTGGCTGCGAGCTCGGCCTCCCTTGATGCCTCCTCGAGAGTGTCAGAGCAGTATAGCATCGTCCGTTCCGTGACAGGTCCGCAGAATGTTTCCAAAGTCTAGGCGTTCGTCAGGGGGGGACTAGGGAGTGTCGTGGCGTTCCCAGTCCTTGCTTTTTCCAACCAAAGCTAAGAGGCGCGAAATACCCGATACGTGTGATCGTCCATTGGACGTCTTGCACCATCTGCGGCTCACCCTGGTCTCATCACCACTTTCTCATTTGGAGAGCTTCATGATTGGTTATCTGACCGAGGGAACAACACCGGCCATGCAGGATGCCGCTATCGAACCGCTAGAAGCGGTGTCGGTGAACTATCCCGGTTCTGGGTGGCTGTGGCACAGTATCAACATCGCCGTCCCACGATGGCTTCAAGGGGATCATATTTTCCCCGCCCCCGGGTATGCCGCAAACGGCCGTACCCCCAACATGTATGACACCGTTTCCGTCCTCGTCAAGCCCCCTGCTTGAGAATTTGCACGGCTGAGGTGGGATTTAAATCGCTGCCCAGTACCTCTTAGCTCAGTGACCATCCTGTCGAGAACCTCGTCTCGACTTGCAGCTGAGCTGTCCGATTCCCGTCTTCGATCATTGGCCTCAAATGAAACATGATTCCTAGACAACATCTTCTCACCTGCAGCGACGAGGACCTGTCGTCTTCCAAGTCCTCTCCAATGGCCGACTTTGGCTCGTTGCCCACCGAATTGCGCCTCAAGATATGGTCCCGCGCCGTTGAGCCACGGGTCGTTTTGTTTGGCGACCTGGTCCAAAACCACCTGTCCTACCCCTTGCCTAGCGTCACTCAACTCAACGTGGAGGCGCGGACGGAGACCAGGGAAGGGTACGAGCCCATCGGCCACGGGTCTTGGTTTGATTTTTCCAGAGACATTCTTGTGTGCGACCACAAGATCTCAGACCAAGCACCTGACCCTTATCTCGAGGGACTGGCGCCGCGGATAAAGAGGCTGGCCTACTGGGACTGCTTCCCAGACGACGGCAGGGTGGATGGTCCCTATCACTATTCAGTCTACCTTTCGGCATGCTATCGACAACGGGACTTTGGCAAGATTGAATTTGATCGGTTCTGGTTCCCAAACCTAGAAGATTTGTGGATTGTCAAGGTGGGAGAGATTGATCCGGCATGGATGGTTCACGTCGACACGAAGGCTCCGTACGAAGTGAGGCTGAGGGAGCTCGCGAAGCAATTCAGATATTGGGTCGACGACAACATCATCGAGATGGCGCCTCTCGACCTGGACGACGCCGAAGTGAGCGCCGTGTTGAACGAAGGCCGGTGCGGCAAGACGGACTGCCATGAGCTTAACCAGGGCCGCAGCAAGATGATATCCAAGGTCACATTCATCGACGGCAAGTATCAGGCGCCTACGGACGGCAAGGAGTGGGTGAGAATTCTCCCGTGGAACGTGGACGAGGAGAAGGTCAAGGGGAACAGGACCTGCGAAAACAGAATGAGATGGGTTTTGGTGGAGCGGATCTTGACATTCGACCTTCAGTGGGAGGGATGGAGTGACTCTGGCTGGGAGGTCAAACGCAACCGGAGGACACCCAAGTGAAAGGTACACATGAGTGGACGATCGTCGATCATGCTGAACCTCAACAGGATCCCCGATGTGCGAGACGGCGACGCCTTGGCCGGAGCCGACTACGATTCACGCTGCTTTGCTATTAGGTGAGGCCCGGTTTCCGACTCGAGCTACGTGCGACGCAGCGCGGTAAGGCGGCGATTTCATTGTTTGCGACAAACGCTCTTGCGGAACTTCAACCGCTGGCGGTTCGGTACCTGGCAAGGAAGCAAGCAAGCAAGCAAGCAGGAAAAAAAAAACAAAAAAAAAACAAAATCCATCTTCTCAGCTCGACAAGGCTGAATAAGCTGGATTGGCTTTGCTGCCAAACCTGAGAAGGTATGTGAGCTCATGTGAGCTGATATTTTCGGCGACCTAAGCTCTGTTGAGCCATGGGGCTGAAGGAGCTTCTCGAGGTCTGTTTAAACAGGGGCGAACAGCCCATTGCGGTTTTTTTTTGGGGGGGGGCCTAGACTGGACCAATCTCGTGGCGACGGCTGGAAAACAAAATACCATTCATAGTGCGAATTCGGAGTTAGGGAGTTCAATATATCAATCCGCCAATGGCAAAATTTAGCAGAAGTTGGGTGTATCATTACGTGGGCAGGCTTGGATCGGGAAATGCGGCCGGCGGGAGCGTCAAGGCAAAATGTATGAAGCGAATACGAAATAAGATTAAAAACATGAAGAGCGGTGGAGTGTCCCAAAGAACGGCGTCTGGCTCAATCCTGTGTGTGGTGATGGGTGACTGGGGTTGCAGGACTTACAGGCAGTACTGGATGGAATGTCAATAAAAACCCTTGTGGGTTCGATCATGGCCTAGTATGAAACAATTTCCCAAGTAGGCAGTGCGATGGGAGCACGGGATTTGTATGATAGAATGCCAATTATGTGCTGCGATAGGTTGTATTACCCAGGATTGATGCTGTGCCTGTTTCGTTCGCAGATAGGGTGGGTCTCCGGCAGAGGCACTGTCCTTCGTACCTACCTACCTAGGTAGGTACCTGACGACCTGCCTTACCTGTGCTGTACCTACCCTAGGTACCTAGGCTCAGGCCCAGTACGTACCTCCAGGCCATCCGTTGCTCTCGACTTGGCCTCTTCATCTACAGACCACCGCGTAAAGACTGCCGCCGCCTCTGCCGCCTAACAACCTCACAACATCGTCAACACCGACCACGAGACTTGCCGTTGGCCACAGAAGACCCCGGGAGCTCGTCTAAAATGGCAACCGAAGCCGGCCAAGATATCACAATGGGATCGCCTCCCCCTCTACCGGCCCCGGCCGACAACGAGCCCAAGTATGGCGGCTTCTCGCGATTCGAAATCGAGCTCGAGGTAGGTTGGATCCACACGACATCTATCACACAGGATTCTAACGCTTGACGCGCGTAGTTTGTCCAATCCCTTGCCAACCCGTACTACCTCAACCATCTCGCCTCGCAGAAGCTTCTCAACCAACCCGCCTTTGTGGCCTACCTGGCTTACCTACAGTACTGGAGCAAGCCGCCGTACCTCAAGTACCTAACGTATCCGGGCCCGACGCTGCGCCACCTCGAGCTGCTTCAGCAGGAGACGTTCCGACAGCAGATCATGAGTCCGGATGTGGTGCAACGGCTGATGGAGGAGGGCATGAAGGCGTCGGTGGAATGGCACCGCGAGTGATGGACGGGGCCCCGATCTCCATCGACGAAATAACCTACGCCCGAGGCGATTGCGTCGCGCCCAGGTTTCAAACTTGAGACGATTGAGAACCGACATGCAGTATACGGGCAGCAACTGCATCTCTAGGACGCTATCCTACGTAAGGCATCACGAGCACACGGCTGAATCGAGTCACCGAGGAACGAAGCAACATCCCCATACGGATGATGCTCTACGACCAAAAAAATTACAGGCAACATTGCTTGGTATTCCGAAACGAAAAAGACATCACATGTCATTGAAAAAAAAAAGGGAGTAACACCAGGCCGAAAACTCCATTCTCCTCTGGCAGAAAAACGCCGTCCCAAGTTGGCTCGGCCCTTGCGATGCCTGGCAAGTCTTTCAGTTCTCTCTCCACGAGTGCCCGCATGACATGCACTTGAAGAAACTCGTCATAGGCTCATCGGCACTTCGAATCTGGACCTGGAAGAAAGCAGCCTCCTCGCCGTTGCAGCCCTCGGCAGGGCACTGGACACGACCCTTCTGGGCATTGTCCCAGGCGCCTGGTCCACCAAAGACGTCCTCCCTCTCGACTCGCTCGTAGACGCGGCGGGAGAAGACGGGCTCGGTGATGTGGTGCTCGAAGGGACAGGTGCGGCACTCGAGCCGGTTGGTTCGGGTGTTGGTCAGAGAGACGGTGAGGATGTTGGCGCAATGGGGGCAGACTGGAAGAGGTGGTGATGACGGTGGTTAGCTGGCAAGTTTTTTTTTTTTTTTTTTTTTTTTGTTGGTATGGTGAGGAGTGAGCTTACAGAGCAACATGACTGTGGTTGTCTCTGCGCGAGAGACTTTGGGACCTGGGCTGACTGATTTGATACCCGGCCGTAAATAATGTCAAGCACAGCTGCGCCTCAGAGATACTCAGAGATATGCGGCCCCTCCCCTGGTTGTCTTGAGTCTGTCTTGTCTTGCCTTGCCTTGTGGTGGTGGTTTTTGGTGGTGCGGTGCCTGTGACTGTGCCTGTCTGTGCCTGTGACGAGTCGCTGGTCCGTTCCCATCTGACGGAAGAAATGGAAAAATTCCGGCTGCCGGACCCTGTTCTGGTTCTGATGGGCGGCGCTCGGCGGGCAGCTTTGGTGGGGTCCCATGCATATGTACAGTAAGTACAGTGCATCCTTCAGCGCGTCGAGTCAGTGCATCAGCGCTTCATGGCCCCCAGGCTTAGCGCCGCTCGCCCGGAAGGCCATTGGATGCCGCTGCCACCCTCGTGCCCTGTAACACAACCGCTCGCAGCGCCCTGAGCCTCCCTCTCTGACGCGGGCAGCCAGCGCCCCTCCAACGGCCAATCTCCCCGCCGGCGGGTTCGGGTTCACACACTGCCACCTCCTTGACTCCTGGTGTTTGTGCTGCGCTGTGCTGCGCTGTGCTGCGCTGTGCTGCGCTGTGCGCCTGGATCCTACGACTTGACGCGCGGGAGCCTGACGTATCCGGCCTCGAAATCTCCCACGTCCCTGTGCTCGTGCCTGTGCTTGCTTGTCCTTTGCGGGTTGTGGCTCTCTCCTTCTCCCTCCCTCCTTCTTCCGTCACACTTCTCACTGGACGCAACCAACATCCCGCCGCCTGCTTCCCGTCCATCCCGGCCTCTCATCCTTTTCCTCCGCCCACCGCCGCCGCCGCCTGCTTCATCTCATCCCCCGCCGTCGTCACATCGTCGAGAAGCGCGCAATCTCGCTCCAGAGGCGACCACTTTAAACTACCCCGCTCCCCTCCTTCCTTCGGCTCCCCGCGACCTCAACAAAGAAACAAGACAGACCAGGGGGGGGAAACCAAAAAAAAAAAAAAGGACATAAAGACCAAGGGAAAAAAAAGAGAAGGATTCACCGTTCAGCTACACTTATACACACACCACGCAAAATCTCCCACGCAATCATGGCTGCCGACGAGGAGCACGATGTAGGCTATATACCCTTCTCCCCTTCCTCCATGTACACGTACAGTTATAGCAGTCGACGGAAGCTGAAACCACAGCGCAATCGCAGGGCGCCTCGGTCAAGGAGATCCTGATCGAGGCCTGTCGCCGCAACAACACCGACCTCCTCAACGAGACGCTCGAGGACAAGTCGGACCCCGAAATCTCAAAGCTGCTCAACGAGACCACCACCATCATGGGCAACCACCTGTACCACGAAGCCGCTTCCCGCGGAAACTGTGCGTTTTTGCCCTACCTGATCTCTCTCAACAGTTGCCGCCATACTTCTCCTCACCTCCCCCCCCCCCACCACCGAGCTGTCCGAGCTTCCCTACACAGCATACAGCCATTGCAAGGATGCACTTTCATGGCGGGGAAGAGAAAACAACGGCCGCATGTGCTACTGTCACCATCAGAAAATACTAACCTTCCCGTGCCTCCAGATGAAATCATTGATCTCCTCCTCGACCAGCCCGAATTCGAATGCGACCCCATTAACCGCCTCGAAGGCGACACCCCGCTCCACACCGCCATCCGCTGGATCAACAGCGAGCCTCCCGCCCAGCGACCCTTTGGCAATGCCCTGGTCGAGATGATGCTCGAGGCCGGATCCAACCCGCGCGTCAAGAACAAGGCCCGCCTGACCGCCTACCAGCTCGTCGACCCCTCCAACACCGAGCTCCGCGAGCTGATCCAGAAGCACGAGTACGCCAACCAGAACGCTGGAGACTTCATCCCAGTAGAGGCCCCCATCTCGGGCCCTGGCAACACCCAGGCCATCGCCGACGAGAGCGACGACGATGCCGAGTTCAGCGGAAGTGACGATGAAGAGCGTGCCGAGTGGGAGAGGAGGAGGAATGAGAAGAAGAGGTAGTCCAAGAACTAGACATAGAATGCGGACGTGCGCATAGTTTCTTCGGTGCCCTCATGCGCCAAGCGCTTGGATACGCGACCCAGTCACATCTTGCGACAGATGAACCAAAAATTGGTTTGGGCATGGATCATGACAGATGAGCAATAGAACCTGTACAAAGGTAGACATGAATAAGTATTTTCTTCATTTAGGGTTATCGAAAAAGGGGTATACAGGCTCTAGTCTCAGTCCTGTAGCAGACCTGCTGCCCGTCATTCATTCCATCATGACATGGTGTTCTAGTCTCTCGACGCAGGTGAGCCAGCCATGCAGAGGTGCAAACATAAGAAACGAGCAGCCAGCCTCAATCCTCGCGGCAGAGAGGGCTGGAAAAGTCAGACATGCAAATTTTTACGGGCGATTTCCCATTACATTAGTAACCAAGCTCCCACCACCACCACAGTTGACATCACAGTGGCCATCATTGGCCTGAGACCGTTCGCGGCGTCTCTGTCAGCTTCGATATAGGTGACATTCTTCAGCCGCCTCATAGACAGCTCCGACAGGTTCCCCGAGTTGGAGAGCTCAGACATTTCATCTCCGAGTTGACGCAGGATGTTAGTCGAGCGCCCCTTGGGACACATGATGATCTCCCACCCCCCGCCGTTGGGGATGATAAATGTCGACTGCTGGTCATCGAAGGCGTAGCTGTAGGCATCTGGGCACATTCTTTTTGCTGCATAGCTATAATCCGACGGGCGGCAAATATCAGGATCGTGATATTCTCCCACGCAGCAATCCTTGTCTGACCCAGAAGCGGCACACGCACTCTTGCATGGGGAAAAATCAGGCCGTTGGATCATATCATCTGGATACGGGTAGATACCATCCCCAGGCTTGGTTGGCGGGAATGCAAGCAACGGCCATGGGCACCATCGGCTTGCTCTCTCGTTGTTGGAATTGGCCTCCAGTGGCACGGGATACGAAGAGTTTGTGTACCATGTGCCAGTCTCGGCTTGTGCATAGATCCAACCTGGTGTTGCAATGCAAACGCAGTTGGTTAGGTTTGGAGGAATATGGGATGTGTTTTTGGCCGGAATGTATTTGAGTCCAATAGGAAGGTTGTAGCCATCGACTAAAGAGATGTCGTAAAACGTCTGCTTGTTGTTTGTGCCACCGGCAAGGTTGAATTCAACAAGAGTTGCGGGGGTTTCCCCCTATGTATTGTCAGATAGAGCCAATGTTTTTAGGACCAGCTGCACTTACACTGGATTCACAATTTAGTTTTCGAAGGCAGTCTCCTGTCGTGCATGAACACGAATCCCCATTGACAGTGCAATTTGTGCGGCCCCAAACACGGCCTTGCCAATCTGAACTGACCCATAGCTTCCTGCTTTTCCCCGTGCGGAGTTCAAATCCTCCGACCGCTGGGCCGTCACCGTGCTGTGTTGCGATTCCAGGCCAAATGGTGGCATCGCACTTATTCGTGACAATAAGTGGGATCTTGCCGCCCCAGTTGTCAGAATCTTCCAGGTCTCTCTTAGGAACCCCAATCCGTGGCCCAGAGCGTGCAGATTTGGCTAGTGTGCTGCGTTGGATAGTTGGAAACCCTTCTGATCTGACTCCCGGAACGAACAAGCCAAGTGTAATGACTAGGATGAAAATTCCACAAAGAGAAAAGGCGACTGGATCGCGCCGGCGATTTTTCGAAAGCTGCATTCTATCAAGCCCTTTGAACAAGATTCAAGAAGATAGAAGAGAAAGAAAAGTTAACGTCGGACGTAATGCTGAAAAGCCGATGTCGAAAGTGACGAAGGATCGAGATCCAAACGAAGTGATCCAAGGAGTCGATCAGATTCGAACCTCAAAAATTATTCAAAGCATGTATCAACTATTAGCTCGCATGATGCGCAGCACTCTTGTAGAATGAAGTCTTGCTAGAAGAAGAAGGATGTATCAGATGTAAAGTTGTCAATTAAAAGGATGGCCGCCAGGACTCGCGAAAAGGTATGGAAAGGTGACGTCGAGAAGCCAAAGTTGGGATGGTGGCGAATGAGGGAGCTAAAGAATCAAATCTGGTGTCGATTTCTTGAATTATCCCTGTCGGCCGATCGACGTTTCAAATGAAGACAAAAGGCGCGGGTGTTTAAACAGGCCAGCTGGTAGAGAGGAGACGAATAGCAAAATGAGGTAAAGATTGACAACGGCTGTGCAGGATACAATAACGAATACTTGAAGCGAGTGCGAGCCCAGAAAGGAGAAGACGGGGTGTTGTTTCAAGGTCAAGGAACAAGGGGAAAAAAGGAAACGAGAAACCTCGGGGAACCAGCTTCGAGAGCAGAGGTCCTGACTTGACTATGGTTTTGGTGTTGAAGGTGTGAGGTGAGGTTGAGCTAAGGTTGAGGGAGGGAAGCATTCACCGCTGTCCCACATGGCCCGCTGTGCTTGTCGTTCGTTCTTGGTTCCCGTCTCCTCGTGGGAATCCGAGAACCACCAGGTTTGGGCGCTTATGACGTATCTCAAACATGAAACGGCAGGTTCGACCAGGGTCCGGAGCGGGCGCTTGCAGCACCCTCGTCGTTCAGGGATTCAGGTAGGAAACAAGCACGTCAATGCTTTATTTAGCAGCTACAGCCAATCGCATTGCCCAAAAGAGAAATAGCTACCAACATATCAGGCCAGAAGTCTAACCAACCTCTGTCCAGTACCCGCTCTTTGATCCGAGACAAGTCGACATCTACTCGCCTGATATGCAGTGCTATGCAGCCACTCGACTTTTAAAAACTTCGCGATTCAATGAGCCATGTGCGTTGAAGATTTCGTCACTTGGAGACAGACACCCTCACTTGCGTCGGCTATTTTATTTTCTAGTCAGGTTCATGTTCGTTTCGGTGAGAAATAATTTGTTTCTAGATCCTTTTGAACCTGTTTACATTTATTGAGGTATCCTGATTTCTCCTCTTGGAGATTTTATTTTGGATTAATTCGTACACGACGACCTGCCTTCCTCGAGAAGTTACATGCGTCTTGTTTAGTCATAGGGATGGCGTTTTTAACCCTTGTAGGGGGAGGGGCCGACCATGAGCTCGGGCTTGACGAGAGCATCAAACTCCTCAGAGGTGAGGGCCTCGAGCTCCATAGCGCTCTCCTTGAGGGTGAGACCCTTCTTGTGGGCGTTCTTGGCGACCTTACTGGCCATGTCATAACCGATCTTGGGGTTGAGGCAGGTAACCAGCATGAGACTGCAGAATAATTATTAGCCTTTACGAATGTTCTGTCTCGCGGGAGGTCCGCCGAGGTGATGGGATACTTACGACTCCTTCATGATGCTGGCAATCTTCTCTTCGTTGGCCTGGAGGCCAGCAACCAGGTTCTTCTCGAAGGAGCGCATGCCGTCAGCGAGCAGGCGGGAGCTGTGGAGGAGGTTGCGGATGACGAGGGGCTTGTAAACGTTGAGCTCGAACTGGCCGTTCATGCCGCCGATGGTGGTGGCGACGTGGTTACCCATAACCTGGGCGCAGACCATGGTGAGGGCCTCGCACTGGGTGGGGTTGACCTTGCCGGGCATGATGGAGGAACCGGGCTCGTTCTCGGGGAGGTTGAGCTCGCCAAGACCGCAGCGAGGGCCGCTGCCGAGGTAGCGGATGTCCTGGGCAATCTTGGTGAGAGAGGCGGCAAGGGTGTTGAGGGAGCCGTGAGCCTGGACGATGGCGTCATGGGCAGCAAGGGACTCGAACTTGTTAGGGGCAGTCTTGAACTCGGTGCCGGTCATTTTGGTGACCTCCTCAGCGATAGCCTCGGCAAAGCCCTCGAAGGTGTTGATACCAGTACCAACAGCGGTACCACCCTGGGCAAGCAGGCGAAGGTCGGGAAGAGAGCTCTCAACTCGCTTGATGCCGAAGTCGAGCTGGGCGACGTAGCCGGAGAACTCCTGGGCAAGGGTGAGAGGAGTAGCATCCTGGAGATGGGTGCGGCCGATCTTGATGATCTTCTTGGCCTCGAACTCGTCAACCTTAGCCTGGAGGGCAGCACGCAGAGAGTGCAGAGCGGGGAGAAGCTCGCCCTCAATGTCCAGGACGGCGGCGATGTGCATGACAGTAGGAAAGGTATCGTTGGAGGAGGCGCTGCGGTTGACGTGGTCGTTGGGGTGGACAGGCTTCTTGGAGCCCATGGTACCGCCGAGGATCTCAATGGCACGGTTAGAAATAACCTCGTTGGCGTTCATGTTGGACTGGGTGCCGGAGCCGGTCTGCCAGACAACGAGGGGGAAGTGGTCGAGGAGCTTGCCATCAGCAACCTCTTTGGCGGCCTCCTGAATGGCAGCACCGATCTTGGGGTCTGTATTCCACGTTCAAACCGTCAGCTCATTGATTCTAGGGTTTCTTGCATCGTTTTGTTGCGCATCGTGAAATTAGGCTTGTCGACCGGGCCGGGCCGGACATGCATTGCCGATGCCACACTTTCAAAACCTGCTAGAGGGAATTGAGAATTAATTAACATACCGAGACCGAATCGCATGTTCACCGTAGCGGCGGCGCCCTTGAGGATACCGAAGGCCTTGACGATGGGAGGGGGCATGCGGTCCTGGGGCTGGTTGATCTTGAAGTTCTCGAGGGATCGCTCGGTCTGGGCGCCCCAGTAGCGGTCGGAAGGGACCTGGATCTCGCCGAAGGCGTCGCTCTCAGTTCGTGTGGCAGACATTCTGGTTGAGGTGCTGTGGATGGCTCTGGTAAGTCGCAGGCCAGCCACCGAGGGGCTCGAAACTTGAAGTCGTAGTGCTTGCTGCGGGGAAGCCTGGCATGTGAGCGCCGAAGCTCTGCTGGTCGCCCGAGGCAGGGCCTTTGCGAGGCCCGAGGTCGCAGCGCGTCCCGTGACGGATCGGAGCATGATGAGAGCTAAGGGTTACAACGGAGAGAAAGGCGAGAGAAGGAGGTGGGGAGGTGGAATGAGGCCAATTGAGTGTATCAATTGGAGGAGGGATAGACAGGAGGATGGTTTCCAAAGACAACTTCACTGCTGCGCGTTATCTTTTAGATTGTGCCGGCTATGAGAAAAATATATGGGCTCCTAGATCGCAGGACCAGCTTGCAAGGTACCGGCCGGAAAAGAGCCCATCCGTGCCTTCCGGGTATTTTTCGGTTTTTTTTTCTTTGGCAACGGGGCAACGGAGGCACGTTGCCTTTCCGTGAGTGGTTGTAGGTGTATCTCCGATCCGACCCGACCCATCTAGGCATTTACCACGGCAAATCAAGGTGAGGGCATCGTTTACCGAGAAGTGAGAATAGTTGATGAAAGAAGGACCAATACGGTGTTAGAAAGGCCCGCACTAAGGCTAAAAGGCTTACCACACCCAATCAATAGATGGATGGTAACTTGAGGGCTGCTTGCTTGTATCCAATACAGATGAGGCATCCCATTTTCTTCGTCAGGTTTAAGAACCAAGCGGCAAGCAATTGACATTTCGTTAGTCGTGTTAGCGGCAGTCTTATTTCTAAACTCCGAAGAGCAATACAGATCCCTGTAATTCATCTTCGAATTAACTTAAACCTGTAGGACGCTATCGCGGTAGCTCGGAATTGCGAGGCCTTCCGGCACGGACTGAGGTTTCGGTAATGATGGGTTCCAAGGCCAACACAATACCCGAATCGGCCCCAACACACCGCCTTTACGGACAGCATTTTCGAGGCTTCCTCCTTCGCCTAAACCATCGTCTCAGATTGGTTAGCTCTCATCCGGATGACCAAGTATATCCTGTCGCGAATGATGCTGAAGGTGTCCTGTGGTTTCAAGGTTGAGTGCCGGCTAGTCATCTCATCTCAAGCGCCCGCTTCGGTTCATATGGCCACCTAAGTATGTTTCTTCTTGATTGGAAGATTCGAAGCTTATTACTGAGAAATGAATCAATTGAATGAATCGTCATCACTGTATCCAAATATCAGCCTTATACGTCATAGCCAGAGGCTCCAAAATGTGCTCCACTACAACGTTCGATACTTGTCATGATGGCTACCACCGTTCAACCTTAACCTCTTAGACAAGAATATACACAATGAAACGACTTGCTCGTATGACACCATTCATATCTAGCTAACACATTGTCACATGATGACTCATCATGGGCTTTCGGTAACCAAGTGGACTGGATACTGTGATCAATCACTCATTACTGGTGAGACTCATCCATAATTATAGCATTGCTATTAAAAATTATTGTCATTTTATTTTGAAATTGTTTTATTTTTATTTTCGTTTTATTCCATTTTCACGCCTAACGTTTTACAGTCTTGTCATTAACTTAGTTGAGCTTCTCCTTGATGATGTTCTTGAGGGTGACGGCGTCGGCGGCGAACTTGCTGATACCCTCTCGGAGCTTCTCGACGGCCATCTGGTCCTCGTTGAAGTCGAATCGGAAGACAGCCTCGCTGTTGATGTAGGTCTTCTTCTCGATGTCGAGGGCGGCGGCGGCGGCGGCGTCGAGCTTCTGGGGAACGTCCTCGGTGGAGTTGAGGAGCTCATCGAGCAGACCAGGCTGCGTAGTTGGTCAGTATAATATCCTATTTGGGTCCTACTTGTTGATTGTCTTCGGCGAGATGAGGTAACTTACGGAGATGGTCAGGTAGTCGCAGCCAGCAAGCTCGGTGATCTCGCCAGTGTTGCGGAAAGAGGCACCCATGACAATGGTGTTGTAGCCGTACTTCTTGTAGTAGTTGAAGATGGCCTTGACGGAGGCGACACCGGGGTCCTCCTCCTTGGCGTACTCCTTCTTGGTGTGGGCCTTGAACCAGTCGAGGATACGTCCAACGAAGGGGGAGATGAGGAAAGCACCGGCCTCAGCAGCAGCGATGGCCTGGACAAGAGAGAACATGAGGGTCAGGTTGGTGTTGATGCCGTGGTCGCGCTGGAGGATCTCAGCGGCCTTGATACCCTCCCAAGTGGAGGCAATCTTGATGAGAATGCGGCTCTTGTCGATGCCCTGCTCCTTGTAAAGCTGTTTGGCGTGTCAGTATGATTCCTCGGCGAATCCCAGGTGCCATTAAGTAGGCACGGAGTGTCGGCTCACCTCGATGATACGGAGAGCCTTAGCGACGGAGGCCTGGGTATCGAAGGAGAAAGCAGCATCGACCTCAGTGGAGACCTTGCCGGGGACGATGTTGAGAATCTCCTTGCCGAACTCGACCAGGAGACGGTCAAGAGCGGCATCGACCTGCTCGTCGACAGAGCCGCCCTGCTCCTTAGCCCAAGCGACAGCGTTATCGATCAGCTTGGCGTACTCGGCCTTCTTGGAGGCAGCAAGGATGAGGGAGGGGTTGGTGGTGGCATCCTGGGGCTTGTACTGGGCGATGGCTGTAGTGAATTGTAAGCTTCCATTCTAAACATCACAAAGTCATTGTTGTGGTGGGGGTGCAAGAGGGGTTGTGATGCAGGGTGGCCGTGCAACGAAGTTGTAGCCGTCTGGGGAAAAGACGACAGCAAGCAAGGAAGTGAGGAACCAGGGAAAGACTAACAAGCAAAGTCACCTATTGAGCAACAGTCAGCAACAGAATTCGAATCAAGAGGGAAGTGAGCTAATTACCAGAGTCCGACACGACAACCTACACATCCGAAGCAAAAGTCAGGCGGTCAGTAAGCTATTCTAGTTCTCGAGGGAGAGTCGGAAGGGCGAAAGCGGGGCGACGAGATTTTGGGCCGCAAGTTCGAGAGCTACCAGACATGACCACGGACAATGCTTGATGAAACTATCTTCAAGCGGAGCCCAAGATTCAAGCCCAAAATGCGTATATATCTCGCGTCGCAGCTTTTGATAGTTTGGAGGGGCAGTGAATGGTGGGGTGACGACGTACAGTGCCGGTGGCCTTGAGCTGATCGAGAGAGCTAGACATGGTTGCTATGGAGGAATGGTGGTGGTTCTTGGTTGGGAAGCTCTCAAAGGCGATGACCTGAGAGAGAGCAAGTAGCAATGGAGTTGAGGATGAAGGAAGAAGAAAGAGGAGAAAAGAAGAGGGGAGGAGAGAGAGAAAAAGACTGGGAACTGTCTGTCCAAAAAGTGTTTGGTTGGGATGGGGATGGAGGTCCGACTCGCGCGTTCCATGGCTCCTGCCCCTCGCCTCTCGCCTCTCGCCTGCCTCGCCTCATCTCGCCGGACTTGCCCCTCCCCCTCGTTCGCTGAAGCCCCCCCAATCCACAATTCCCACCCCTCCATCAACCTCCATCAACCCCCCCAAACCTGCATTTCCACCGGAATCCCGGTTTGGAGCGGGGCTCCCGATTAAGTCATACCTTCACCTTACCTCATTCACTCACCAACGGATTGGTGACCCACTAGTGCATCCATCATCCATCATTCATCATTCATCATATCAGCCATTTGGCTATGCCATCTTTCATTAGCGAACATCAAGCCAACTGTCGGCGATTGGCGCATTGGACGGCAGCGACGGCTATGTGAGCGGTCAAGCTACCCCGTGGTGTCTCCTCAATGCCCGTCCGTCTTGTGTGTCGTCAGCTCTCGGCGAGGAGTGCTCCTACGGCCAATGCAGCAGCGCAAAACATCGTCATTCATCAAGTGCCTCGAGGGAAAAAAAAAACAATTATGGGGATTACATGTTATGATGACACGTTGGTGGTCTCGCCTCCCGTCGTGAAAACTGTTACCGCCCAGCCCACCACCCCCACCAACACGGAAATGCCATGTTAGCTGGCTGGAGCACCACACGCTACTGTGGTCCTCACTGCCCTCTGATGCGCCTGGTACTGGCCCGCCTACACCCGCCTAGCATGACGGTCGACGGTAAACCGCCACTAATTTGATGCCCAGCGTTTGTTATATCAACCCCCACTCTCGCTGTGAGAAGCTATCCTTGCTTGTCCAGTCGGCGACCCTCGCTGGGGGAGCCTGCTCGCCGTGCATACCGACCAGACACCGGGACACCGACAACGGACCCCACTCGCTCGCCTCAACAGTCGCCAGTTCCCCTCTCTGGCATTAGTGTCTAAGCAATGACGGATTTCCCTCGCGTCGCGGAGAGAGAGAAGTACGTACGATCCGTACCTTAACGGCTAAATTCACGGACTATGGAGTCCGCTGGCCCATACATAGTACACCATTCCCGTACAGGGCCTGGAACTGCCGCATTCGTAATTTCACTTCATCCCTCTATTGGGGCGTATCTCTTGCCAACCCCCAAGGTTTGCCTCATATCCCTCATTGCATGTATGTCGGTATGTGTAATGTAGGTAGGCAGGAGGTGCCTTACATGGCTATCTTCCCTCACCACCATCACAACCACATCGCATCGCACGTGGTCCTGAAACTCGACCCAGGTGGTACCGCCAACCGGGCCTTTTGCATCTATCTCATTAGCATCTCAATTCCCTCACCTACTGTAGAAGCCACAGTCAATCGCCGGAAACCTGCTTCTCCGGCCCTTTCGCGGCGGAGAGAACTCCGATATTTCCGGCGTCGGGTGCTTCTCTGTTCGCAGTGGCGTGCACGGCGATATCTATGGTGTGTCAAAGCACCAGATGTGCCGCAAGTCAAGAAATCACTTTCCATGTACGGATACCTACCTGTCTTAGCTGTCTAGGAATTAGAACTGCCCTGTGCTCCCTGCCCCCAGGAATCAAGGTCGTGGAATCGGCCAGAATGTCCCATGAGGGGCCCCGAGCCCGGTACCTCTCTACCAGGGGGGTTCCGGTGGATGACCTTGCTTCTTCTGCAACCTCTCTCCCGCTCAATATCATCGGGTCCCATAATTCCGATGGCGCCCTGCAATGCCCTATTCCAAGTCCGCGCGAATAGGGAATCCGTTTACAATGCGCAATCTTGCCCCGCCGGCAGCTCCCCAACTCCCCCAAGTCCCAATACCAGGATGGGGTGGCCTCTCCTCAACAGCTCTGGTCAGCGCCGTGCGCCTCTCGTGCACACTGGGACCCTGTCGTTCAACCATTTCCTTGCACCAAATCCATATCACTCACTCGTTCTCTCACTCGCTAGCTTCACCAATCACCTGTGCCAGAAGATTATACGCTCCATTCACATGTCCAGATCGCGAATTTCATTTATACCGCAGCCCTGCTACTGACTGCTAAAAAGACGCCTTTTTGTTCTCGTGCCGCCCTTTCCCATATGTCGTAATCAACATTGTGCGTGCTTTTTTATTTTCGCTTGTTAATTTGCTCAACTCATGCCTCCCCTTCATGCATAGTCATTACCCATGATGAATCTGATTCTGATTCTGATCATCACCCTGGCCTAGATCCTGTTTAATCCTCAGTGATGTCACCGTACTCCCACATGCCCAGGCGATCCTGCTTGGCCTGGGTCTCAACCTCCTTCAAGTGCTTCAGAGTAGGCTCAAACGCCTTGCTGCGCTCCCACGCCTTGAGCTTCTTGGGTACCATGCCCAATCCACTGGCCACAACATCCTTGTTGATGGACTCGTTGGGGCCGGGTAGCTCGTTGTCCTTGAGGTCATATAGAGTGATGTAGTTGACGTTCTCCTTGTTGTCCACAAAGTCGAAGCTGCCGACGAGGCGCTTGCCCTCAGTCAGCTCGGCAATGAAGCCGATCGCATCGGCAAAGTAGTCGGCTCCAGTCGGCAGCTGCACGAACGAGAGAGATGCATCGACAGCCTGGGCCTTGAGCTTCTGGGGTCCGAAGTGAATCTGCTCCAGGGATCGGAGCTTGGCCCAGGGGATCTTTTCCGTGTTGCCGTAGTCAATGTACATGACTTCAGCGACCTTGGCCGTGCGGTCGTTGGATCGCACGCGAGCACGGTACCATTGACCGTCGGCAGAGAACTTGGCCGAAACAAGGTCGCCAACCTTGGGAGCATCGCCTAGGGGCTTGTTGTTCTTGGAGTCTAGGTGGAACTTGCGGAAGTCGCTCATTAGGCCCTCTAGGGCGGCTGTGCCCTTGCCAATCTCCTGGATCTTGATCTTACCGTTACCATCAATGTTGGTGATGACCACGTCGCGGTAGTCAGTAGGCTTCTTCTCCAAGGCAATCTCGGATTCCTGGACAGTCTCGACAGGCTCCTCCTCCTCAGCCTCCTCATCCTGTGAGGGGTCCCAGTCGTGCCACTGGCCCTTGCGGCCCTCCTTGGCTCGCTTCTCAGCACCGAACAGCTCAGCGGCGTTGCCAGACTTCTCAGCAGAGTAGGCGTGAACAGTGGCAAGACCCTCCTCGACGAGGGACTTGGTGAAGTTCTCTCGGTTGATGTACAGATCACCAATGAATCCACCGACCTTGTCCATGTCGTGAATGTCGACCTCGCAGTCTCGCTGGTTGCATCGGCGGTTGGCCAAGTCGAGAGCTTCCTTGCCGAAGGGCTCGCCACCCTCGCCATCGGCACGGGGAGCACGGGGAGCACGGATGCCACCCAGGACCATGGTGAGCTTGACGTTCTCGCGGGGGATTAGGATAGTGAATCGCGAGCCGGCCTTGCAGAAGTCAACAATGGCGGGGACCTTCTTCTGGCGCTGAAGAGTGGCAAGCATGATCTTTGCCTTCTGGGTGTTCTCGGAGAGGTCCAGGTACTGACGTGCCTTCTGGGGCTTGCCAGACCACATACCCTTCTTCTCCTCCCTGGCCTTCTCCTGAGCAGCCAGCAGCTCGTCGTAGTTGGGGGCTCGGTCGGTGTCATCCTTTCGGTGGCGAATGACAGAAGCCCATCCGGACTCGACCAGAAGCAAACCAACGTTCTTGCCCTTCTCAGTAACAGTGGCAACATCTCGGGCCTCGAAGCCCTCGGTAGGAGGCTTGGTTCCATCAACGCTAATTCGCACGTGCTTTCCAATGAGCTTCTGTCGGAGGAACTCCTTGGCCTCATCTCTGAAGGGGCTCTCTGAGGGCTCTCCAGCACGGGGTCCTCGGACGCTGCTGAAGCTGATTCGCTTCTCTATATTGCCCGTCTTGTTCTTGACGAGGATTGTATCGGCACCAACAATCTTGGAGACAACCATGTCGTTGGTACCGGAATCGGCCTTGGCGACGTGATTCTTGTGAAGTCGGAGCTTCTTGGACTGGGCCTGCTTCTCAGCAGCACGCAGGGCGGCCATCTTCTCACCCAGCATGGTGGAGTGGAAGTCGTTGCATCGGGCCAAGCCCTCCTGGAGAAGGAACTCGGCAATGTTTCCTCGGGGGTGAATGATGGCGGCAACCAGCTGGCCCTGGGGGCTAGCACCAACGATCTCGACCTTGACCTGGCGCTGGAGCAGTCGAGTCTCGACGAAAGCTCGAGCCTCGTTTCCGTACTCCTCGGCGGGTTGGGTAGCACCAGTTGAGGGAAGGGTCCTCTCAGTGGAAGGTGTTCGAATACCGGCAATGAGGGTCATGGGCTGGAAGTGCTTCTTGTCGGAGAGCAGGAGACGGACCAAAAGGCGGTCTCCGCTGAGGATTCGCTCAACAACACCATCAACAGTCTTTCCCTTCCATTGGGTCATGAACTCAGGGCCACCGAGGTCGTTCTGCACCTCAATGATACCACCAGTGCCGACCCAGAGACCAAGGGTCTCGGTCTTGGCCTTTTCCTCGAGCTGACGAAGCTTCTCGAGCCTCTCAAGGATCTCTTCGGACTCTTCCTTGCGGCCAGCATCCTCACGGAGCTTCAACCAACCAGCCTTAACAAGCTCATCGGGCAAGTCGGTACCGTCCTTGAGCTTGGCGGCACCAAACTCGCGACCAGAGGTAGGGATAGTGTAGTGGACAGTGCATTGAACAAGCTTGCCGACAACTAGGTTACGGAGATACTCGCGGGACTGGAAGGCAAAGGGCTCATCACCCTCGCGCTTCAAGTGGGGAGCGGTGACATAGGCAAGGGAGAAGGTTCGTTCGGCAGAAGGGTTGTTGGGGCTAGTCAATATCAGAGTGTCGCCACTGAGAACACTCTTGACATTTCCGATGAAGGTTTTGGACATGATGGAGGCGACACGGGACCGGGACGGGGGAGATCTAGTAGTCAAAGACTAAGGTCAGCATGGTCATGCCAGAGGTAGTACGGAGTGGAGGCGGAGACGGGAACGGGAATGGAAACAACTGCTCCAGACGGGGAACTGCAGATGACCAGAGCAGCTCCATATGATGCATAATGCAGCTATTGGAATCATGGCTCTCTCCGGGAACCAGATTGCTAGTTGAGCCTCATATTTCAGCTCCTCATGGCATCCCGTCAACTCGGGGCGCGCCTAGTGTCATTTGACACCGCCAGATGGGTATAGGTGGAGTATAAGACGGCGGAGGGACGGGCAGACGTTAGGAAACCGGGTTCAACGTACCTAGATGAGGAAGAGGCAAAACTGCGGGGAGTTCAAGCCTTGTTGAGAAGCTTGAGGAAGCTCAAAACAAGGACGATTCGAGAGAAAGAGAACAAAGGGGAGAGCCTCGTCCAAGCTTGTGGAGTTGGGGACGAGATCGTGTGCTTTGTGGAAAGGTGTCCCAAAGATGAATTGGCCGCTAAACGGCAAAATGTGGGGACGGAGCTTCAGGGACCTCCTCCTAAGCCTCCTTAAGCGAGCAAGAGCACGCGAACGCGGGGCAGTTTGGGTTGTCTGGGCAGTGAATAGAGGGGCGGTTTACGAATACAGAAGATGAGCCCACTGAAGATGGATCTGGAGCTACCTGGACTATGTCCCTAGGGTAGGTAGGCACGGTACCTAGTTATGGAGTTGTGGCCGGTGCTTGATGAATGATTCAGTCCAGGAGACGCCGAGTCCATTGGGTCGGGTCACACCTCGCAATTCAATTTGCTGTTCACAAGCTCAGCATTTCACATTCGATCTTGACCCGAGTGTGTGGCACGTTAGGGCATCGGACCTGGTAGCCTTGCTCGGTGAACAAGGACTGGAATGGACTGATTCACCCTTACCCCTCCTTGTCTCGGTCTCAGCCCCGCGTGGCAAGATGATGTCAACGCACAGACTTGAGAAGACATGAGACTGTGACATGCCGAGGGATGAGCATTGGGTGCAATTGACGCATGACTAGGGTCTTTCAACATGAGAAGTGTGTAGATATTAGGATTTATAGATCGGCTTCTAGTACTAGCGACGATCTATGAGCACCAGGGCCTTGCGTTATTGGATTCCAGGAGCAAGTCCTTTAAGCTAGACAGACGTACATAGCTAGCTATCTGACCGAGAAGTCATGCTTATCTAGGTTTCTACAGAACGTAAGACAACATCACAAAGGCACGGCACACGACATTGGTTTTATTTAATTCTTCATTGCTTGGTTTTTTTTTCATTCAGCTATTCGACATCGAGCTAACATTTCATACTCCTGACAGTGCAATTTCATCAATGCACATTTCATCGAACAAGCCCAACCCAGCTTTCAATTTATTCGGAGATACCAATGACACCTGTAGATAGAGTTAGAATCTGGGAACGACGAAAAAAAATCCAATGGGAGACATACCGCAAGCAGGTCGGAGACCAGCGTTACCGGTGGTGAGGGAGAGCTCGTGGCCACCCTTGCCAAGGTCGTCAGTGCCGGCGTGAACGACTACAGTTCGCTGCAAAGATGTTAGCAAATCTACATGCGCATTTCAATGGCAGTTTCTTACGCCAATGACGGACTGGGGGCCAATCAGCTTGACAAGAGAGTCAGTGACGGAACCCTTGGCGACACCCTCAGCATTAGTCTCGATGTTGCCGAGATCACCAACGTGGCGGGTCTCGTCCGTGGGAGCACCGTGGGTCTTGCCGAAGGGGTTGACTGTTGGCATGTCGGGTTAGCAAGTCTTGTTTCGTAGGTTTCTTGGAGGGGGTCCTTGGGGGAGGGGGCTGCTTTGGCGAGGCTCCATGAGAATAGCATGGGGAGAGAAACTCACAGTGAGGACCGGCAGAAGTGCAGCCGTTGGTGTTGTCACCGAAGGTGTGGATGTGGAAGCCGCGCTTGGCGTTGGGGTCCTGGCCGCCAATCTCGTAGGTGATGGTGGTGGGAGCGTTCTCGGACTCCTGAACGAAGGTGACGGTTCCGGAGACCTTGGAGTCACCACGGAGGACAGCAACTGCAGGAGAGTAGTCGTGTTAGCCAATTTGTGGTTCTTTCTTTGCAATGCGATGCTGGTATGAGGGACCCAGTCAAGCGAGACACAGCCGAGTGCAGTCGGGGAGCCATGTAGCCTGGACCCTGTAGAAGCAGCTCCAGTCTGAATCATTCCTCGAGCAAAGGCCATCAAGGGACTCGTGGAGAGACGTCATGGCTGATCTCTAGCATAGGGCTGATGGCCATCAGGGTCTGGCGCGGTGCGATCCGTCCATCCCGTTGGACGAGGCGAAATCCGCTCAAACCAGCGCGAACCCCCTCCTTCCTCGGCCCAACCCGAGCTTGCAGGCAGCGGGAACCATGTATAAAGAGAGCAGCCCTGGTAGCACCTGGGGAAATATGGAGACGTGAGGATGCATACCAGCCTTGACCATTTTGATTGATTTTTTGTTTGACGTTGTTGTGATAAGATGCGAGACGAAGCTGTCGAGGTGAAGAGATGCAAGTGGAAAGGGGGAAAGACGAAGAGTTTTGAAGGACGAGGAGACGCGAGGCAGGAGCGAGACCTGAGGAAAGCGGAAGCGGAGGCGGAGGTCCCCAGGCCCAGTTCCTGTCCAGTCCCGAGGCGAGTACCAGCTACAGGCGACGACCTAGGGGAAGGAGCTTTGGTTCTCGGTCTTCGCCCTTCACGCTTTCCCAAGCTGCCCCCCCTCTACCTCAGACTTGTCGTTACGTTGGGTACTTGGTCCCAGGCCTCCCGCTTCACCCCCGCTTGTTACTCGTCAACTCGGTCAGAATTGCCCCTCTTCTGTCCCCCATCCATCCACTCTTGGCCAACGCCTCCTATCGAGCTCGCACTTACCCCGTTCGCCATCCCGCCATGTGATTGGCCTCTTTCCTCGTCCGGGAGAACCCTGAATGGCCAACCTGGAAGGCCCCGGCGATTCGACCGGGCCCGTTGAGCCCTGTATCGTTATGGAGAGCATCGATGATTCCAAAGCGCCGCGGAGCTCCCCTGCTGTGAGAGCCCAGTTAGGTAGTGGGGTCTACCGGTACTCCCTGGCCCGCCCTCCCCCCACTCCGTCTCTGCCGTCATTCTAGCCCCAAAATGGGTGCTGACAAATGAATTGCATCATTGCCCATTTTTCCCGATCCAACAACGCGAAGGCCGAGCCGATCTTCGGAGAATGATGTGCGGTACAGAATACTTGTATGATTGTTTCCTCGGTGATGCGTTCGGTAGGTTTCCCCATTGAGTCGCAATGCCACCGTCAGCGTGTCCTCCAGGGGCTTGAATAAGTTCATGATCTAGTGTGCATTATGGGATAAGAATGCCAATGAAAACTCCAGTCCTAGGCTACCCCGCCGATGGAATTGCTTAGATCTACCACCTTCACTGAAGCTCCATCGGTGGTGGGGGTGGGGTCAACTGCCGACCTGCCAATTACCAGCTCCGTTGCACTATCATGAAATTATAATGTGATTTGGTCACCTATGACCTGCAGCATCACCCTTCTTCACCTTGCCTCGCCGACTTGTTTACCTCACGAATGGACCTCGAACCTAGTATAACCCACTAGAATGCTACTGCCCGAGGATTCGGATTACATGTTCCATGTTACACTAAGTACCTATATTTGAGACGTCCTTTCAAAGCTACATTGTCATGAGCTTGACAAAATACAGAGAACTACCTACCTACCTAAGTATGCAACTGATACTCAACAAGTTGAGTTTTCAAGCACAACGACAATCCTTGTCCACAGGCCATTACAGTTGTCTTTTTCATATTCGGGCGTTCAAAATTACATCGACTCCCTTGCCGTCACGCGGTCCTATCCGGCAGGCAAACCTCTTTGGATGGCTCGTCAATCCGTTGGTCAACTCAACTACCGGCGTCACCTCTTTTCCTTCAGTGTCCCGCGACCTTTCGATTTTCAGCGTGCTTAACATCCCTGCAATCACTATCCACACACTTGCCTCGGCTAAGTGCTGTCCAACACATACTCGTCGTCCGTATCCAAAGTGCCCAGTTGGGAACGGCTCTCCCCTTCCACCATCTTGCACGGGTATGTATCGGTCTGGATCAAAGGCATCCGGGTTATGGTATGTTCTTTCGTCATGGGTCATCGCTCGAGCGTTCGCATAAACAAATGAACCAGCTGGTATCAAATGCCCATTATACACATCGTCCTGTAGCGAACGATGGGGGACTCCGATTGGTGACACTGGGCACCACCGTAATGTCTCCTGCACAATGTAGTCAATGTATCGAAGGCGAGGCCGGTCCTCAAATGTAGGCAACCTGTCCTGACCAACAGCTTTGTCCACAGTCTGTTGACCTTTCTGCTGTACCTTAGGATGAAGTATCATGTTGAGTACGAACACAATCAGCGTGCTCCAAGTTGTATCTTGACCTGCAGCATAGACTGCTCCGGCTGCCCCCTTGATATCATCCTCCGAAAGCTCTGGTGGTTTACCCTCTGCTAGTTGCGTAGTCCGTTGGTTGAGCAAGGCGTGGATCAAGGATTGGCCTTTTTCTATTGCTACCGAGGACATGACTGCCTCATATGGCTTATCGTGCAGGTTCCGAATTGCCCACCTCCAGTCATTGGCGAACTTCAATGTCCCATCTTGAACAAACCGTGGAAGCGATTTAAGGAAGGGGAAGAAATCGACTGGTGTGCCAGCAGGAGCGCCTCCGTGCCCAAGAGCATAACTAGCATCGGCAGCTACTTGGATGAACGGGTCCGTGTCTGTCTCGATTTTGATACCGAATCCAATACCAAGCACGACTGCTGTGGCAAACCTCCTCATGATGGTTTCCCATTGATCCGGTTTCTGAAGAAGGCCTTTAAGCATAATGACCATTTCTCGCTCCTGCAATGGACGATGCTGCACAATGCTCGTCTTTTGGAAAGCTCTCTGCAATATGCTGCGATGCTTCCGAAAGTCAGGGCCCCATCTCAGGAATGTAAGGGTCTTATTCCATCCCATCACCTCAAACAACACGAACCGGGGCCGGTCACAGTAGTTGGCACCTCTCTTGTCAAGGAGATCAATGGCTGCATTGACAGAGTTGAGTACGATGACGGGTTGGCCTAGCACATTGAAGGAGAGGATATCCGATCGATACTCCTGAGACCATTTCATGTAGGCATACTCAGGGTTATCGGTGGGGATGACACGAAGATGGCCCAGAATTGGTTCTCCAGGTGGACCTGGAGGCAGCGGCAGGGAGCGTGTCCGTCGCCGTGATGATGAAAGCCTCAGGACAATCAACAGAACTGCGACGGCGGCGAACGCCTGTCCCTGGGGGCTCGCTAAAACTTGAATTAAGGCCATATCGTTCTAAAGAATGGTAGAGGGGAGATGAAAAGGCAAATATCGCGATGGGAGCTTCAGTGGATCCTAGGGTCATGGAACGTTTCTAAGAAGATCCGAAACAGAAGAGAAGCGAATACGCCTGAGACATGTCTCGGTTTGGCAGTGAATTGAGTTGGAGTGATGGGAAAGAGGGATGAGACTTGAGTATCCATAGCACCGCACACACATGCATGTCGAGCAGGACGTTTACTCTTTCTCGCCAAATGCATCCCCAAGATCACGCATTGCCGTCTGGAACGGGAGGTAACCTCAGCTTGTTGCAACACCAGAACACCAACTCACCCCTCATAGACAAAACTCTAGAGTCACAGTGGACTGTATCTGTGTTCATCCGAGCCTGGAACGCTGCATTAGTGGAATGTGTGATGGAAGTGTGTTTTGTCTTGCATTGCCGGACGCTAATCCGGCAGTCCTCTAGCCTCAACACCACCAACCAGCTTTGAGATGCGCATTTGCCCAATTGCCCGCCACTTCTCGTCGGGCGTCATCCTATCCTAGGCCTCTGGCCATTTATATTGCCGGAATGTGGCAGGATTCACAAGAGGGGTGGGCGGTTGAATGAATATCAATTGCCACGACGACAAGACATCGATCGATTAGTTTTATCCACAGACTTGGGAGGTATATCAGCTTCCCTTGCCATGCGTTAAACCGTCTGCCCTTCTCGGACCGCCGAGCGCATTGATTATCCAACCTTGATATTTATCGGCACTAGCAACATGACGGGAGCCACGGCCAGATCAGCATTCGCGACCGATCCAACTCCAGCCGACCCGTACACCTACCAGACGGGATTTGGCAACAGGTTTGCTTCGGAGGCGATACCAAATGTTCTCCCTCGGGGCATGAACACGCCGCAGAGAGTCAAATACGACTTGTATTCTGAGCAGCTCAATGGCTCATCCTTCATCGCTCCACGTCGTGAAACTCGCCATGTGTGGATGTATCGGGTACGTCCGTCGGTTGCGCATGGTGCCGTGGCTGCATCAGAGGTGAATCCTCATGTGAGTTTCCATTCGGTTATGTCCATCTGCTATACCCGCGTTAACTGGCCAGTAGGTCGAGGGTTGCTTCTCAGCGGCGAATGCCAAGGTAGAGTTTGTTGCCTCTCAAGAAGCTTGGGACCCATTCCCGCTGCTGCCAGATCACGATGAGTCTTGTCCTGATGGTGGTACGGACTTTGTCCAAGGAATAAGAACCATAGCAGGGCAAGGAGACCCGACACTCCGTGAGGGCATAGCAATTCACATCTACTCGGCAAATGTGTCTATGGAAAGGCGGGCATTCTGCAACAATGATGGCGATCTCTTGATTTTGCCTCAGCATGGCCGACTAAACATCCAAACTGAGCTGGGGTGGCTTATGGTACGGCCCGGTGAGCTGGCTGTCATTCAAGCAGGACTGCGGTTCCGCGTCTTACATCCCGATGGCCCCGTTCGAGGTTATATCCAAGAGATCTTCGGAACACATTATGATCTTCCAGATCTTGGGCCAGTCGGATCCAATGGGCTCGCTCTTCCTCGGGACTTTGAGTCTCCGGTTGCAAGCTTTGACCTAGATGTCGACAAGACGCCTTGGGAGGTCACTTACAAGCTAGCTGGAAGCCTCCACGCATATCGGCAGGGCCACACGCCATTTGATGTGGTTGCTTGGCACGGCAATCTCGTGCCTTACAAATACGCAATCGAAAAGTTCGTCAATCTCACAAATGTAGAGAAGGACCAGGCAGATCCAACCATTTATTGCGTTTTAACTGCAAGATCAAAGGTACCAGGTATATCGCTTACAGACTTTCTTGTTTTCACACCGAAATGGATCACAACAAAAGATACATTCCGGCCTCCATACTACCATCGAAACATGAGTACGGAGATCATGGGTCTCATTTACGGAAGATATGGCGGTAGCAGCCACGTTCTCGAGCCCGGCGGCCTAAGTTATGAAGCTAGCTATATGCCCCATGGAGAGACATACGAGACGTGGAAGGATGCAACGACACGCGAGCTAGAGAACATACGGATTTGTGAGGACACAATGGCCTTCATGTTCCACATTAGCGTCCCCATGTTCATCACGAAATGGGCGTTACGAGGAGAGGGCGGAGCATCACTACACCCCAGCCCTCCGGGGCAGTGGGACAATGTCAAAGCACACTTCCTCGATCACATCGACAATGTGAATGCGGATCTGAAGGCGGCGGGCTTGCCGCTGTTGGGGGAGAGCAGGCCGGAGGGGAAGTGAGACAAGACTAAGGTCGCCAGCCGGGTCGGACACGGGTGCGGCTACGAATTGTATGCATGAGCGTGTCTGTTGAATTTGGCGTTAGAAAAATATCGTTTGTGAACAACTTGGGATCACGATGGAGGCATGGTTTTTCGACATGCGACGTACGAAGGTGACCATTTTCGGTAATAGGATCAATAGCTCCCTGTGCCTTCGATCAATTGACACTGAGAAGGATGGCGACGGCAATTCCCTGCTGCACGCCCTAATTAGCAAATGGTCCAAAGCGAACAAGTCAGCCAGTCAACCCGCTAGCCAACCATCAAGAAGGGAAAAGCAAGCATTCTTGACCAGCAATAATACGAGCAAAAGCCAGCGTTCCACCTGAACATGGCCGCGGAGTCTCGTCTCTTGCCCGGCCGGATGCAGAGCCTCGAGAAGCTACAAGCGCCAAAGTCAATAGAGGCTGGAACTTCCCGCTAGAGGAGGTTGCCGGGGTGGTGCCGATCACACCCTTGGGCGTGCCGGATCTGGGCTACGGCGATATCGACGGCGCACGAGCAGAGTTGCGGGCGCTGGGCTGGCGTTCAGGCGTCTCAAGGCGTCTCAATCAAACAAGGTTGGATGCAAAGATAGCTCGCGCAAAGCATGTCCTCCGACTGCTCCCCGTGTCCCCGCCTCCGATTTTCATTCCCCCCAACTCTCCTCTGCCGCTCGCTGTAGTTTTGCCCCTTCACCCCCACGCTCCCCTCCGCCGCCGCCCACACTCGTAAAGCCCAGAATTCAACATCATTTCGGGGCGTTGTTGTAAGATTTGGTTTTTCTTTTGTCTTGCTGTGACCCGTCTCTCATCGAGGACTGGACATGGACCCTAGCAGCGGCGGTGGTGCCGCCAGCAGCAACCCAGCCGTAGCCGCAGCCGCAGCCGCGAGCCGGCCCCACGGCTTGAATGGAGATCCGGGCGCCGGCGCTGGCCCGGGAGCCGGACCCCCGGCCGTCAAGCGTCGCGGCACCGTTGCCTGCCGCCGCTGCCGCCGGCTGCGATCCAAGTGCATCCACCAACAAAACGCACCACCCTGCGATGCCTGTCGCCTTGCGGGGCCTCAGGTCGCTGCCGAGTGCGCCTTCCCTCGCCGCGGCGAGAAGGACCTCGACCGTCAGTTCCGTCGCCGGCCGGTCCCGGTCCCCACTGTCGACACGGGGCGGATCGGCGCCGAGTACAGCTCCGGCATCCAGCAATCCGCCAAGCTGGATGGTCCCATGGGCATGGGCGCCTGGTCCAGTCCGCCGGGCAGTGCTGGCCAGCTATCACCGGAGACGTTGAGGACCAGTCCCGGGCGAGCGCCTGGGTATCCGCCGCCACTTAACCAGGACAATATGCTGCCGCCGACGGACGAGATTGTCGAGGGATGCCGCATATTCGTCACCTCCTATTTCCAACTCGGCTTCATCCCCAAGGCCGTCTTTCTCGAAAACCTTCGCGTCAACTCATCTTCAGTAAGCAAGTTCCTACTAGCCTGCATCCTATCCATCTCGGCTCGTTTCACTCCGTCCCTAGTAGCAAGATACGGCAATGCAAGAAAGGCTACCGATCACTTCCTTGAAGTATCTCGGTCAATGGTTCCCGGGGAAATGTATAACCCGTCACTCGAGCGCATCCAGGGCTTCTTTTTGTTGGCAATCTCCCAATGGGGCAACGGGGACAGAGATCGTTCCAGCATGGATATGGGAGTTGCTGTGCGAATGGCGGCGTTGCTCAAGCTTCACTGTGAAGAATCGTATACACTCGAGAGCAACTGCCCTGCAGACCAGATTGTTCGATCTGAAAGCGCACGTCGAGTGTTTTGGATGATTCAAAGCCAAGAGAATCTTCACTCAGGCTACAAAACCCCTGCCCCTTTCCCCCTTGAGGACATAACAACCTTGTTGCCGTGCGACGAGGGAGACTTTGCGTTTGGAGCAATTCCCACCGAACGAGCTGCTGAAGCTGGCACTCCTCCCGCCTTGGCCAATCCTCAACTCGTCTATTCTCCAAGACGATGCCTCTTCGCTACACTTATTCAAGCTCACGGACTCTGGGGTAGAGTTGCCAGAAAGGCCTGCCGGAATGACTACGCCATCAACAAAGCTCCCCCATGGGACCCTACCAGCGAGTACATGAGAACTATAACCGAACTCGCGCAGTGGGAGGAGACTCTCCCGCCAAAACATGCGTTTTCGGTGTGGAACCTCAGGGGGTGGAAGTCGGAGTCGCTCCATCTCGCATATCTTTCCGTGACCATGGTTCTAAGATTAAGCAGCATCGTCACCCGCCGCGTCTACCTTCATGATATGCTATCGACTCTCACCAATGAGCCCCTGGACCAGCCTCTCGAGCCTTCAACGGCGACGATGGCGAATGCAAACGAGCAGAGCATCCCCTCACACCCGACACCCACCTCGACACCTCGGGAAACCTACGGGTCTGCTCCCAAGGGATTCTGGGCTCAGGCCTCAAACGAACTATTCCACAATGTTTGGGATCTTCACGAGCAGATCGATGCCTACTTCAGCATGAAGTCTTCGGAGGAAGGATTTCCTCAGATCCTCGTCTTTTGCGTTTACATGTGCGGGTCCCTGTCGTCATTCCTGTGGAGATATCCCGCGCTTTGTCCCTTGCTAGGCGAGAGAGCAGAGCGAATGGCCCAGAGATCGCTCGAGGTTCTAAGCGACCTTCATGCCGCCTGGCCTACAAGTTCAAAGTGGCAGATGGGCCTGCAGCAGATTGCTACACCCCTTACCGGGGTCAGCCCAGCTGAAGACCGAGACGCCGCTACTCCGGCGCAGACTCTGGATACCAGAGCTGGAGTGTTGGATGCGGCCAACCTGCAGCTCGCCGAAAACGTAGCAAACCCGTATCAGACTCCGCGGCCGGTGGAACAGCGGCCGACAGTCCCTGAAGGCATGTTGGAGGAGCTAATCAACGTCTTGCCAAACGGGAACGGCCATCTGGCACGATTTGGAAGCATGCAGATGAACTCGTTGCCTAATGAGCTATTCGATGCAGAGTTAACGGCCTTTCTTCAAGGAGATTTTCACTATGATCTACTGGACGGATGGGGTCAACCAGGAGTCACTGGTTGAGAAGCATGCCGGCATCCAAAATATCTCGATATCTCATGTACCAAGCACTCCCCGCAGATACCGCACTCCATCTTCAATCATCTTCCGGCCTCTATCTATCCGCCCATGTAGAGACATGATGGAGTGCGTGGCACCCTTTATGATTACAGTTTCCGCTTCCACGCCAAGGCTTCGCAGTTGCTCGCCGAACGCCAACTCCTCAGGGGCCAAGAGGTCCATCTCAGCAACGGCTATCCATGTTTTCGGAAACTTGCGCAATAAAGATTCGGGTGCAAGATTGGGGCTAGCGTCCCATTTGCGTCGGTCCTCGACCTTGGGGAAATAGAGCTTGCGATAGTACTCCAGCCGATCAGCGGTAAGCCACGGCGCAGTCTCAGCGCTTGACTTCCACACATCGTTGACAGTAGCTGTGCTGTCTATCACCGGGACGAAGAGCAGAACCGACACTGGGGGGCCAGTGATAGAGTTGGGGAATGCTGGCTTAGCAGAAGGGAGGGGGACCTCGGGGTCTAATGACGCGAGGGCAGCGATGATGGCCAAGTTGCCACCAGACGAGGTGCCACCGATAGCGATGCGTGCGGTATCAATGTTTCCCAGCTCAGCTGGAGAAGAGTAGACCCATCGGACCGCATCGACTGCATCCTCGACTGCGATTGGGAACAGATTCTCAGGGGCAAGACCATAGTCCACAGTGACGACGACACAGCGGGCTCCTTGGATATCAGTTAGTCTCTTTGTCGTTAGACGTGTCCAACTAGAATAGATAGACAATACCTTCACAGGCCCAAGAGAGATAATCTGCACCACTGTCCAGCCCTCCCATAACCCATCCTCCACCGTGAAACCACACCAGAACCGGCCACCCGCGCTCATCTGGCTGTCCCGTTGGCGTAAGTGATCTTACGCGAAAGCGGCCCACGTCATAGTCGCGGATGCTACCCACGGGAACAGGCTGAGTTCCACCCGGTGGAAGCTCAGCCGACTTGTTGGTGCGAAACGATCCATCCCAGGGCTTGAGCTCGTCAGGGACCATGTACTGGATGTAGTTCTCGTGGTAGTCAACATATTGCGGGTCAAGCCTATCGCGAATAGCGGGGTGGAGGGGTTGCCAAATCTTGCGGCCCTCAGAGGCTTGCTGTGCCATCTCGAACGGAGAAAACACTAGAATGAAGAGATCAAAGCATCTGTCAAGGATCTCTATGTCTCAATTGAAGTGTGGTTATTACCGCAGAAATGCGGCCTCTAGTTGTGAATGACGCTCCAAAGTCCAAACGGATCTGATGTGTGCAGGAAGCTCGCCTCAATGTTGCACCGAGGACCCCGGCCCAAGTTAGTAATGATCCTCCAAGGCCTAGTCCGACGCCCCCACGATATAACGATTCCTTGGTAACATTTTTTTTTGACAAAACTCTTTGTTTTATTCTCAGACGTATCTCATCTCTCTGGGTGGGCGGGCTAAGATTAAAGTAGTGTTGTATATGCATGTCCCAAAGAATCCAAAGCAATGACACAAGCAGGCTTTCCGGTCGATCCCGAACTATCAAACAGAGGCGGCTCGAGAAAAAAAAATCCAATTCTAACCCACTAACGCCAACGTCAACACCTCTTCGTACTTCGCCGTGGAGTAACGAACGCCATGTCCCTTCTTTTATGCAGTAATTCTCTCTCATCCCAAAATGGCTGCTTGGCAAACGCACAAGCAAAGCGTTCCTACATCATCCATTGCCATCACCACCAGCCGCTAGCCTTGCCCTTAGGTAGCTTGCACAGCACTTGCGTGGTGGTATGGTTCCAGCCGCCATTCTCTCCAGCTGTGATGATCATAGCCGTGAGGGCATTGCCCTTGACGCAGCCCGAGTCAAGACCGTAGGTGTACGTCTCTTCTTGGTAGCCGCGCTTTGCATCGTGGCCGTAGACAATGGTTCGACGTTCTGAAGCATGCATGTTTCTCTGCCAGTGGTTCCAGAGAATCGTCCAGGGCTCGCCGTCGCGGTTGTCCACGGGGATCCAGATGTCGTGATCGGGATGAGAGAAGAATGCGGTTGGGTCCGAGGCCGATTTCGAGGTGGAAAGGTCGCTGCTGTCCGACTCGTCATCTGTAGCCCGAGATTGCCGGGCGGACTTGGTAGCAGTAGACTTGCTGCCTTCCAAGTGCTTGGCCACAGCATCGAGGAGATCGCCGATTTTGTTACCGTCCTCGTCGACCTCGTTCGGTAGTTTCTGAATGAAGTGCGTGCTCATTTCCTCCTTCTCCTTCTCGGTCAGCTCCGGTCCCTTCTGCTTCTCCTCCTCGACCTGGCGAGGTCCCTCCTCCTGCTCACGCAACTCTTCCCGGGGGAACCGCAAAGTGCGCATATTCATGACGGCCCAAGGGTCCTGGCTTTCGAGGGCGAGGCCGGGGACGAGGCCAGCATGCACAACATACATTGCCATGCGATCGATAGTCAGGATCACCGGGTTGTTCCGAAGCCATTCGATCTGCGAGGCTGAGAGGCTGCGCGCTGTCTTAATGTCACGGTTTTCGTCTCGGCGAAGCTGGGCCTGTTCTGAGTCCAGATACGATTCGACGCCCGTCTGCTCCCTCAAACCGTCCCATGCAATCAACACACGATCCTCGTGGTTGCCTCGGACAGCAGTGGCGTTGAGTTCCATGAGACGCTTAACGACCCCGGAGGATTTGGGGCCCTTGTTCACGGTGTCACCAACGGAAATGAGGTGGTCAGTCTTGGTATCGAATTTGACCTCTTTGAGGAGGGAGTTCAAAGGGTCCAGCATGCCATGGATGTCGCCCACGATGACGAGTCTCCGTTTGTTCTGCTCTGTAGGAATGTACTCTTCCGGGAAAGGACGCATAAGGGTGATGCCATCGTAGGCTGGTCGCTTGTATCCACCATAGGACATTATTGAGTCGGCTTTGTTGACCTCAATATGGCGGATCGGAGCTTCGGGTAAGACCTGCAGGGGAGCAAAGGACATGCTAACCAGTCTGGAAACGCAGATGTAGAGGCTCGAGACTAGAAAGATGGTGGAGGCGAAGACGAGAAAGCGCTGCTGGGCAGCGGAGATGATCATGGTCATGGTGACGGCGTTGCCTTGAGGAGGCGCCCTACCAGTCCCGAGAATGGGACGTCAGTTGGAGATGGTGAGGCCAGGAAAACGACGTATCCGTGGTATCCTATGACGATGATGTGAAGGCAGGTTGCAGTTACCGCAGTGGCGGGTTGGACGATGTCTCAAGCTGACGACGCCAATACGCGTAGCGACGTCAGAGGCGATACGCGGACGGGGCGAAAAGACGCAGTGTGGGGGAGCGAGAGGAGAATGTCTCTAGACGACAAGGCGAGGACCCTTAATTAAGGGCTCGATGCCAAGACGACGAACAGGCGCCCCAAAGGAGCAGGAGGGACTTTGGGTGGCGGACAGCGACCAAATAGGCAAAACCCACAATCCAGTCCAGTCAGTCCAAGAGAGGAATAGCCACAGCGCGCAAGAACGAAGCGAGGGCGTTAAATGGCATCGAGGCTTCTGGGCTAAAAAATGGGGGTCGGTGCGCAATTGCGTGGATACTTCGTGTGCCGAGTTCCAGAAATGAGCTGAGACAGTCGGGCGTTTTGCCCACCGCAAAAGCGCCGTCCACTGCAACACGGGGAGACGACTAGCAGCGCTCTGGGAAACGTTTCGCGGCGGACGGGACGCACTACCTAAATGTGCAAGCGTGAACAAGCGCGCGAGCTAACTACGGAGCAGCCTGGAGTGAATCAGCTACGGGAGCATCGTGACAAGGGCACAAGAGCAATTTCCAGCCTCAGCTCACCATGTGATACCTTCTATTTACGCACCACAACAGTACTACCACCTTTTTTTTTTCCTCTCGTGCTCTCTAGCTGGCGACTTCGGGGGGGACTTGGCTGCAGTAGCGGAGCTGGGTTCTTTGTCATTTGGCCATGTGCCGCCTCCTGTCACCGAGTTGGCCCCAGTCGCTCTGATTAGCTCGACAATGTTATTCTGCTATGCTGCCACCGTCTCGGTGAGCCAGGGCAGGGGAAGACACACTAAGCAGGAAGATCGGCAATTCCGGGGAGCTAATAAATCACATGAACGCACCTAAAAGAAACAGGACACAACCACCGCAGGTGCGGTACCACCTGATTCACCTCACCTTCAATCAATTAGAGTATGAGTCTGTATCAGACTCGCGTGTGCAAGACGCGCAAAGAAGCTCGGGCGCCGTTTCAATGGAATGCAACTTTGCACTCTGCAAGGGGCGGGCCGCTCGACCTCTGTTTGGTGTGACAACCCAAACCCCCCACGACCAGGCCCACGGCTTATCATATCATTTTGGTGCAAATCAACCCGCTTCTGCCACCTCGACCTTGGCCCTCCGAAGAGCCTGAAAAAATTGGGCATTGTGCTTCAGCGCTTGTCTTTTTTTGTTTCCAATGAACTGCATTATTTTGGTCTACATGATGTTCGTGACATTGGTGGTGCTACATGTAAGCAGGCGGCCTAGCTTAGATACAAAACCATACTCGTACAATAGTAAGTGAGGAGGGAGGCCTGCGGAATCTGATCTTCTTGCACCTGACTTCGGCCGTGGCTCATGGTTGGTCCGTTGATGAAACAGGCTGGTTTTCATGCGCCCGCGTCATCGAACAGCCATCACTTCCTCTCTCGCGATATCAGTCGAGCCCCAATTCCCAAGGCACGTGTTCGCAATCGATCGTTCGTGTTTCGTGATAACCGGGAACAACACACCGCCGCATAAACGCCATTTCACTCCAATTGCCCATTACTTCTTCTCTTGCTGTTGCAGCCTCTGTTGCTCCAACCGGTATTGCTCGTTCTCCACCTCGCGCCAATCCTTCGGGATGGGTTCGTTGCCGTCCGTCTCCTTGACGGCTCCCGCAAACGCCGGCTTGCCAGCGTACAACTGGTAACCCTTCCCGGCGTCTGCCTCCTGGATGGCACGATACTGCACGGGCATGTTGCCTCGAAATCGCTTACGCATGTCCACCATTCCGCGCTTGCAGTCTCCAAGGCCCTTCTTCAGCTGGCGGCACTTGAGGGGGAGGTTATCGACGAGGGGCTCGCGGAGGCAGTCGGCGGCTCGGTTGCGGTCGACCATGACGCAGTCGGATTCTTGGAGGCACTGCGCGAGAGCATCGCCTAAAATGACACCAAATATTAGCTTCGCAATTGAATATCCGGGTCTCGAACTTACGCAGTTCTTTACACGAGCTGGGCATCTTGGGCGGGCTGGTTCGTCAAAGTGAGCACAGCTCAGGTGATGGACCGGATCAAAAAGCCTGGCGGCGAGGCTTCGAGTGATGCTGATGCGGGCGACATGTGATTGGCTGGCCCGTTGGCTGCAGTGTGGCGCCGGAACGGAGGGGCGAGCCACACAATGCTCCAGCCACTTGCCTGGTGGGGTTCATCCTTTTTGGGAACGCGGCAAATCTGGGTGGGCAGGAGCACCTGCAGTAGCCGGCACACACCCACGCAGAGAGAGTCCATGCGCCACATGGGGGTTTTCATGTGTGCATGTATCATCAATGGTGCATGCACTGCACGAAAAATGCACAGTGAGCTGGCTGACCGTCTCGTACATACAACAGAAGAAGAAGAAGAAAAACGTTGGGAGCAATGCCAGCCGTATCTCTCTGCTTCCAAGCAGCTATTGCATTCTGATCCTGCTCACACACGTGTTCGAGTCCATGTCCGTTTCCGGATATACGGTCGTATTGCAGGAAGCAACCTGGAGTAGTCCATATCCGTCCCCTTGGATTGGGCCCCATCGCGCCTAAACCCACTGAGGTCATGGTTTTGCAATGGTAATGGTGCCAACGAATTGCATGTGACATCACCTTGCCCCCCAAGCTACAGCATCCCCAACCATCCCTCGCCGCACTCTCTGGGCCAAAAACCTGCTTCTGGCATCTCTCCCGGCCCTCGTGCCCTTCATGACCGGCCGCAGCGCCGTCTCGGCAGTTTTCTCATCTTGACCTGCCTAGAGATTCCCTCGCGATCCCGTCACCATGCCCGTTCCATTTCTCGGGAGGCTGCGTCCGTGAGTTTAGCCCCCCCCAAGCACAATGTCGCAATGCCGCAATGTCCCACGCAGTGCGCACGCCCTTGCACCGAATCCCATCGCTGACCCAATGGCTGGCGCAGTACCGAGTACGTCGCGCTCGTGGGGTCTTTCCTGCTCGTTGGCCTGGAAGTCATTATTCGCATCCTGACGCTGGCCCTACGTAAGTTAAAGGGGGAATCTCGTTTGGCGGTCAAGAGGATGGCCTGAGCTGACTCCGGGATTACCAGCACCGTTCCTTGTTCAGCTCTTCTATCGAGCTTCGCGACGTATATTTAACCGATTTTCGACGCCTGCTCAGAAACGGGCTGAGGGTCGGAAAAAATGTCAGTCCCCCCCCGCCTTGTCGCCTTGTCGCCTTTGTTGACGCCTTTCCCTTAGCTATATCCAATTCGATACGAGATGCTCCAGACTTTGTCGAATTGTGCCGCATCTGGGGTTACGAGGCGGAAGAACATGTTGTTCAAACAAAAGACGGATACCTCCTAGGTCTTCATCGGCTACAATGGAGAAAAGGCGAAGAGGGCCAGAAGGTCAACGCTGGATCCACGAGCCTCAGGAAGAGGGTCGCGTATCTGCACCATGGCCTTTTGATGAACTCTGAGGTTTGGGTGTCTCTCACCGATGAACAAAGATGTCTTCCTTTTGAGCTGGTTGAGAGAGGATTTGACGTCTGGGTAAGTTGGGCCTAAGAACTATGTTGTGCCTATGCACGGACTTCGCTGACACTGCCCAGTTTGGCAACAATCGCGGAAACAAGTATTCGAAAAAGTCCATCAACTGCTCGCCGACATCGGTCAAATTCTGGGACTTTTCTATTGACGAATTTGCATTTCACGACATTCCAAACAGCATCGAATACATTCTTGACACCACTCAGCAAGCGAGTCTGTCCTATATCGGCTTCTCCCAAGGCACTGCTCAGGCCTTTGCTACACTTGCTATTCACCCCAAACTCAACACCCAAGTCAATGTTTTCATCGCTCTTGCCCCGGCCATGGCTCCAGCAGGGCTTTCTAACGGAATCGTCGACTCCTTGGTCAAGGCCTCACCCCAAGTTTTGTTCTTGCTATTTGGTCGACGC
Source organism: Aquanectria penicillioides (assembly GCA_003415625.1). Lineage (NCBI taxonomy): Eukaryota > Fungi > Ascomycota > Sordariomycetes > Hypocreales > Nectriaceae > Aquanectria > Aquanectria penicillioides. Next base: position 3,072,236 of record PYIU01000004.1, on the reverse strand, counting down.
TCCATCTTGAGCTCCGCCACGATGTGGGAGACCCTTCTCTACCCGCCGATCTTTAGTCGACTTATCGATATGGGTCTCTCATTTTTGTTCAACTGGCAAACAAAGAACATCTCTGCCAGTCAGAAATTGGCCGCATATCCTCACTTATACTCATTCACAAGCACCAAGAGTGTGGTTCACTGGTTCCAAATCATCCGAAACAAATGCTTCCAGATGTACGATGACGATGTCCACCAGCCCATGAGCGTCAGCACCACCAACAGATACTCCAAGGTCGCCAAATACCCCACCCGAAACATTAAGACTCCCATTGTCCTAGTTTATGGCGGCAGTGACTCCCTTGTCGACATCAAGGCCATGCTCAGGGAACTACCTCCGCAGACAGTCGCTACTGAGATTCCGCACTACGAGCATCTCGATTTTCTCTGGGCCAGAGATGTCGATTCACAAGTCTTCCAACACGTCTTCGATGCATTGGGAAGTTTCACAGATGCGGAACACTCAAAGGAAGAGTACGATAAATATTACATCAGCAGACAAGAGAGCCTTATCGGATCCGGGTACCCATATGGGTATTCTCAAAGAGGGAGCGAAAGCGAGTCCTCAGTAACACTGGCAGCGAGTGAGGGTCTTAATGGTAGTCCTCCTACACCACATCGTGCACGTGAAGTTGCAACCGCGATCCCTTCCCCCAAAAACACCACGCGTATGAGAGCCAACCTGGCTACAGTCGAGGACGAAGACGCTCACCCAGTTTCGCCAGATGTGCTCCGAACGAGCCGGCTATCAGAAAATGAGTCGGGGGACGGAGGAACTGATAGCTGTGAGTCGCCCACAGCAACGAGGCTTCGTGGGAGTGGGTTGCGTCGCAGCAGTGTAGGGAGCAATATCAGCATCGACAGCATGCGTGAGGGACGAGGAATCAGCATAGGAGCAAGCCGAGCTATTGGGGGCGTGGTGACCAAGAGCGGTACGGGTGGCGGCGTGAGTCTTGGAGACGAAGCGTGGTCGCGCCCAAGCTCGCCAGTATCTCAGAAAAAGAAGAAGAGGTAGCAAGCCTGATACGAAAGAAGAGACGAATTTGGATAAAAGCATAGGGATCAACTGATCAATACATACATGTACGCACGTGGAGACAGGAATTCGTCTGATGCCAGTCGAAGCCTCTGGAGACGTGAATATATTCCTTAGATATGGATATTTCTTGAACTTCAAGCCCAAAGATGTGCAAGTCACGTCAAATCAAATCTGCCTTTGTGTCTGTGGAGTCTACCCGGAATCTAAGTGACACGGACGCCAAGAAGATCGGCATTTAGCTCTAGGTCGGAAAACAATGTGCGTCAAAGTTTACTCGTGCATGGTCATGGTCCCATTCAAGAACCCTAAACCAACGACATTTCTGGAGCAGTCGCCACAGTCCGGAACCTCCGGGGTCACCGATTGCTTGTTTCTTCTTCTGGACCGTGATCTCACAGCCGGCTTATCCAACAAAACTGGCATATTGGAGCTCATTGTTTTCCTCAATATTACGGAGTCGAGTTTACTGTGCGATGTAACAGAAAGGTTGAGCTCAAAGGCGGACCTCGACGCGGATGTATTTCGGTTACCTTGGGGTTCCATTCCCCGTAGTTCCTTTGAGTTTTTATTGCGCTGGTAAGTCAATTAAATGAAATTCAAAAGGTGTTGTACATGGTTGAAGTATAAGGAGTTGTGCTAGAACACAAAGCTTTGGGGTGGTGTAGGGTGAGAAAATACAGAAATAGAATTTAAGTGCAGCTGCGGTTCCATGGCTATGCTCCTTCACTTTATCTTTTTTTTTTTAAGGAGAAAGAAATTTAGTTAAATAAGGTTAATAATACATGAGCGCGGTTTGATAATGGCTTCTGGAATCGAAAGATGCGTTTCTTTGTTTCACATTAGCGTAGACGCAATGAAGGAGGATAGTAATCTTGTGTTCTTGTCTTGACTCCATACCCGAATAACTTGGCATATGGTGCTCTGCATCGTGTCGATGTTTGCAATCTTTACCAGAAACCATGCTTTTATCTGATGACTCACTATAAAATTAATGGACATTTCGGTGGTAGTCTTGGAAGTTGTCTGTGAGAAATACACGATGGCTTGACACATCACCATAGAATTCATCGCTGGGCAGTTCCACTACCCAGAGAGGCTGGTCATGGTACAAACTCTATCTGATGACATAAAGGAGTATTGGAGCGGTTCCTAAGAAGTTACTCCAGCATTGGGGGGCAGAGGAGCCCCAGCAAGGTAACATGGTCAGATTCTTCTCCGGTCACAGAGAGATCCTTTGCTCTCTCTGGCTAGACTGTAGGAGATACCCTTCGCCATTACAACATTTTACCAACTTTTTTTTATAATATTATTCTCCGTCCTTTGCTGTTCAAAGTTGCTTGTTCGACCGGATCGTGAATCGGGAATAGGGGTCAAGTATCGCGTGGAGAGAGATGGAGAGAGAGACTCAATGGTGGGAATACTTTGAAGCGGGAAAGGCTGAAGAAAGGTTTCCAGGAGACGCTAGAGTTGAACCGTGTACTGTAGATCCCTCACCCGGCCATGAACCGAAACACTAAGATCAAGTTAAGGGCGCACGACAGCCAAAGACAACTGAGCGAACCTCGTCGAAAAGCGCTAGAGGTAGAAAGTCTTACGCTTCGCCTTGAAAAAGAAGCGACCTAGCCCAAGTATTGGGGTAGGATGAATTCATGGCTTTTCGGAACCGCCTCACGAGGTTGAATGGAGGCAAGCTACATATGAGCACTGCCTACCAAGAGCGCCTGGCCTGACTTGAGATACGGAGCCCAGAGGCTGGGAGAGTTGAAAGAGGCGGGCTCCTTGTCACCCAAGTGGCTTTAGAGAGGCATCTTGACCACTTGGTGGGCCTTGAGGAGAACCATTTTCGGCATTGATCCGTCAAGTAATAAGCCCCCCTTCTTCCTCTCCCCCGCGGGCTACCAATTAGTAGATTGCCTGATTCGATATTATTGGAATTTTGGAAATCTAAGACCGCCTCTCTGTTTTTTTTTCTCTCTCCCTCTTACGAATATACCCTTGTTGATGCAATCCTTCGGGGGAAGCTCTGCTAGCTCCGCTCTATTTCATCCTTCTAGATGCAAGGCGGACCAGCCTCTGGGGCAAATGCGACAGCTGATGCATGGCTCGTAGAATCCGCCCCTCCCCCTCCTAGCAGGCGATTAATCTGCCCTTCCTGCCTTTGGGCCGGGAATTGAATTGCCGGGGAGATGATAGATTATGCCTTGCCATGGTTGGAGCGTGAACGCATCGCGGCGTAGTGAATGGAGGTGGTTCATGTCCATCCTTTGGCGGCACGGCGGCACAGCACCTTGATTGTTTGCTGCAATGGCTGCGCCTCGATAGCCACGTTTGCAGTAAACAGCAATCGATTGATGCTCGAGTTCACAGGGACATTGCGGTGAGTGGATGCCAGGAATGGAGAAGTCTGCCCTGGTTTTTCGGGTTTTCATGTCTCGTATTGCAAACATTCATCTTGTTGCCTAAAATACCAGACTTACGTAGCCCATGTCTGGTGGCGTTTATAGCCGACGGGATTATTTTATTCATTTTCGTCGGCCTAGTTGCGGAGATGGTTTCTGCCTTGCGAGCGGTTAGAGAGAGGAAAAAGGATCAAGAGTGGAATAGAGATTAAAGGAAAAAGAGTAGATATTTGGATAGGGATTAAGGGGGCAACGCAAACCATGAATGCTATCCGTATATTACCCCAAGGATTAATTGTGGTAATAATCCTCTATATCTTGGCCAAATAGCATTCATTCCTCCCCCCCCACGATCACTTGTTTCGGTTTCATGGATGACACAGGATGTGAGTGTGGGGCAATTGCGAGGTTCAAGATACAGGGAAAATCCCGACTTGACACAGCCCTGCCACGGTGGTACCACCCAGCTTCCACTGTGTTTCCAGGCCCAGCCCTACGAATACAGCGCTGTAGAGCTATGTACAACGTGTGTGAGTTAGTTATACCCGAGCCTGCCCATTGACCCCTGCTAGGCGTACAGTAGTGGACTAGTGGTTGCTGGGTGTTGTGAGTGGGCGACTGGGTGAGTGGTCGGTTGGCGCCAAAACAGGACGACAGAAGTTCAGAACGGCACCGGATGGTTCTCGTCGTACGTCTTACCACTTCGGTCTCTACACAAGCAACCCCAGCGGGCAGCAAATGGGAGATTCAACAAAATAAAACAAGAATCCTATTGCTGCATGGCTGGCGTTCTTCATCTCCAATCAAACCTGCTCGGGTCGTGCGTGCATGGGTTGACGCGCGGTGAAGTGAGGCCGGAGCCATTTGCACACCATTGCCATTGCCGTATTTCGTTTTCCGTATTCCGTACTCCGTGTCTGTCGGGTTAGTCCGTGTCCGTCCCTTTGTCTTGGATTCGTAGCCTCAATGTGCATACACGGGCGCCCAGTGAAGAGGGTGAGAGAAAGAGAGAGAGAAAGAGAGAAGCAGAGAGCCTGGCGCTAGCTCACACGGAGTTCGGAATTTCCTCCGTCGGACAAACGCCGTGGCCTGTCATCTTCGTGGAGCGGAATGTAACAGCAGTGTTTTTTTTTTTTTTTTTTTTGAGACTTCTGGTTATTCCCTTGAGACTTGCTCGTCCGGTTGGGTGAGGCTCGCGCCGCTCGCTAATCAATCTCATCTGCAGGAGAAGGCCGGGGTCTCTATGGGTTTATCTCATTCAGTTTTGACGTCGACTTGATACACGCACACGCACACACATGCACCAGACAAGGGTTGGGATTCTTTCTTTTCAACCCTCTTGAACACGACAAGGGCATTGACGTTGGCGCACTCTCGCCTGCAAACTACGGTGAGTCCAATAGCCCGCGATGATTGTTCAATCCGGCTGTTGGACGCCTGAATCGGGCAGATGAGGGAGGGTAGGGGAGGAAATGCCAGCGACTGGACTGGAGACAGGTCGTGGGTCTCACTTCCAACAGCCCTGATCCTACGCAACGGGTGTTCCATTGTACCTCACGTGCGAAACGATCTCTATCTGGCAGTCTGGTGACGCCTTCTGCGTGGGATGCGCAGCGAGCCATCCAAATTCAGGAACCTCTGCGGTGTGGCCGACGGTCATCATCAAGGCGGCCAAGGGAACAAGCACAGAGCTTTGAGCACACAGCACACAGCACACAGCACAGAGCACGACACACACACACACACACACACACACACACACACACACACACTCCTCTGTTCGTGTTGGCCGTGGACGATACAAATCACAGCCTCACAGGCATCGTACCATGACACCAGCCAGCAGCTAATCATTCACAAACAGCACCAAGGCCTATGGGTCCTGTCCGATCCCACAAATCTCGCTCCTCCACCCACTGACTCCCTAGCGCAACAAGCTGACAGCTTTAGCTCCTCATTGCAAAGCGGGTCAGCTCGGCGCAGCGCAACCCGCTCCCGCGTCCCCGTCGCCCTGGGGGGCCTGGATCTTCTCCTGTGGGCTCCAGGGCGGATGCTGGACCGGAGCCAGGGGGCTGATTTGAATCCCCGACTCCGACTCCCGGGGCAATTGATGCGCGGGCGGCATTGCAGAAGGACGAAGGAATATTGGAGCCTCTGTTGGTCTTTCTGTGGCGTTTCGGCCGTGACTGTTTAAACCGTTGTGCATGCCCACACCCGGCCTTTGGGACAATACTTGTATTCTCCGTTCCCTACTCACTCCATCCATCCCACCTCTTTTGCCTTTGTCATTGTGCAAGTCCCAGAATCTCTTCGTCATTTCTTTGCGTTCACCCTGTTCATCGTGTTCCCGTACATCCGGGGTGTTGCTTGCTATTACTTGCTCCCTTTCGTGCTGACTGACATCCACGGAGAGAGAAGCGAGTGAAACGCTAAGCCTCGTTACACGACACCACCTACACGTCAACAGTTACCCGTCACCAGGGTCAACGATCAAATCACTTCTCGATAACCCCCTTCGCTAAGAATTAAAGCCGCAGCCATGGTCCTTGAAGTCCAGGGCGATTATCCCGACTTCAGCAACGCCACCTGGGTCAACAACGGCGGTCCGACCCGCTTCTGCTTCAACCATCCGAACAACCACACAATTTGTGACAATGTTCGCAGCTTTTACGAGTACCGCGTCGACCTCGCCCCTAATGCTGCGTTCCTAGCCGTCTACGCCGCCTCGTTGGTCGGGTACATTGTCACTTGGATTCTCACCCGCACCGGCACAGCCTTCAACGTGGCCCTGATCTTGGGTCTTATCTGTGAGGTTCTCGGCTATGCTGGTCGTATCCTGAGCTCCAACAACCCTTGGAGTGAGAATGGCTTCTTGATCCAGATTTGCTGCTTGACAATCGGTCCTGCTTTCATGGCTGCCGGTATTTACCTGTGTCTGCGTCGAATCGTGACGGCTTTTGGACCCGAGAACTCGAGGTTGTCCCCTGAGTACTACACTCGAATCGTGAGTTGCACCTACATCCCTATAGAGAAACATATGCGCACCCCCCCTCTAGACAGTTACACAGTCGTTATATGGTTCTGACGAACTGCACTGCCACCTACCCACCTCGAAGTTATGCTGACACCATGACGTCTAGTTCATCCCCTGCGATGTCATCTCTCTAATCCTGCAGGCTCTCGGTGGCGGCATGGCCTCTGTCGCCTCCCACAACCGCAATTCGCCCGACCTCGGCTCCAACATCATGATTGCCGGCCTGTCCTTTCAGGTCGCTACCATCTTCATCTTCATCATCTGCTCGCTCGACTTTGCTCTTCGCACCGTCCGTCGACACCGCGCCCTTGGCGAATCGGCCCTCGACCAGCGACCCGAAGTGGCTGCTGTCCGCAACTCGCTCCGATTCAAGCTGTTCCTGGGTGCGCTCTCTCTGGCTGCCTTCTTGATCCTCTGGCGCAGCGCTTTCCGTGTGGCCGAGCTTTCCGAAGGCTGGTCCGGCCCCGTCATGGGCGACCAGGGCATGTTCATTGGCTTCGAGGGCGTCCTCGTCGTCGTTGCCGTCTGGTCGCTCAACATCTTCCACCCCGGCTTCTGCATGAAGCCTCTGCTTGAGATGGAGGACGGTGGTCTCAAGGGCATGTGGTGCTTCCGTGGCCGCAAGGGCAAGTCTAACAAGACTGAGAGCTTTAGCGACAGCTAGATGATGCTAAAAACGCCACACCCGCTGAGGGTTGGAAACTGAAGAACGATGCGTCTGATTTGCTTCTTTAGAAAAATAGATCAGGAAATTCAAAATAAGAAAAAAAAAATCGAAATTGACAGACAAGATAAACCTATAAAAAAAGAAGAAGAAAACGGGACGCAAACTAGGATAGGATACCATGGAAGCCCTAGTGAAGGATATACCTGGAAGGAACAATGGCGCTTCAATGGACTTAACTAAACATATCATAAGATTGGTATAATGAATATAAACAGGCCTGCATATATTCAGTTTGACATGTTTTACCCAAAAAAGAAAAAAAGTGAATATAAATAAGCATATTTGCCATTTTCGTGCGTACTCTGGTGGCTCCAGCTTGAACTCGCTTTGTTTTTCAGACTACCAGCAAGCACCAGGTAAACCACTCTTAGCACTCAGGCAGAATTGAAACTGAAACATAAAAGTGTTTGGAACCAGATCAAGTATATTTGTACACCTATCTATCTCTTACAACAAGTTGCTACCGGAACCATGAGGTTCGTTGCGTACAGGCAAGCGACTCCGTCAACTGACCTGTTGGTTGTGCTTTTCGAAGTAACATGGCACCTCTTCTCCTCGCTCATTTTTTCTTATCTTTCTTGATTTTTTTTTGTTTGTTTTGTTTTTATGCGCCACCACCAAGGCTTCAACCATGTAACTCCCATTCACTCCCACCCGGCTACTGCAAGAATGCAAATAATAGCGCCGAGAAAATGATGAAATATGAGGGTATCGTATGTGAGGAAAATAGGGTCGGCAAATGCTAGATAAACGATCAAAATGAAGCCGCTATGCTTCGCAGACCGCGCGACAAACCCAATTACCATCAGATGGCCGGATATGTGCAATGGCTCTAGATGGATTGAATCATACAAGTCATAGGGCAAGCTAAGTTTACGAAGGGGAAGGGGTGGGAACGGAGGCTGTGACCAAGACTAGGGATCGCTCCGGGAACGGTCAGATGACAACGTTGCCCAGGGGGAGGATCTTCGTCTTGTCACCATGAAACTTGGTTCGATACTCGATAATTCCCTCGCTGATGGCTTGGAAGTCCTTAATCTTGCGATTGCGGAAGTCCGTCAGCAAGTCTCGGAGACCTGTGATATACTGTTGCTTCTGGTTTCCTTCGTAGTTACCATAGGCGCCAAGCTGAAGAAGGATCTGATCATCTGTTACCGTGTAGCATGTTAGCGTCCCCCTCGCTGGGTATCATGTCGCGTTGTTCCTCCGGAACTGTGAACCAGGGTGCACGTACCCGGGGCTTTCATGTTTTCAAAATGCTGGAACTCGCACTGGTTTCCTCTAGGGCAAACACCACCGATGAGTTCATCTGGGCATACTTCCCTCTTGACATCGATCTTATTGCTGTAGGTTAACGAACGAAGTCCCCCAGCAATCGAATCCTTGAACTCGGGGTGGAATCGATATGAACGAAAGTAGTGAAGGGGTGTTTCATAGGGCACAAACGTGGACTTGGGGGCACCAGAGTCCGAGGGCTCCACTGCTTGCTCGACCTATCTTCTTGTCAGGTATATGTTGATGAAGAGTTGCCGAGTTTGTCTACTTCTCTCTCAGACTCAGAAACCGACTCCGAGTCTACATCAGCCGCTGAAATCGGCCGAGTAACAGGTGAGGTTGCGGAAACACCCTGCAGATCAGTATCGCTAGTTTCTAAAACCACCTCTTCGGCGGGAGAACCGGGTTCGCTGGTGGCCGACTTTTCAGGGGATTGCCCGTTGGGAAGTTCAACACCTGCTTCGGTTGGTTCATAGCCATCCGATGACTCTCCACCGTCGCTTTCACTGCTCGAATCGGCACCCTCTTCCATGGCAACATCCACATCTGGGTCGAACTCATTGTCAAGATCATTCACCTGCTCGCCATCTCCCTCGGCAGCCACGTCAACCACCGAGGCCGAAGCCTCGTTTCCAGACGTGGTGATATCTTCAATGGTAGGGTCCTGGGTTGCGGGGTTGTGCTCCTGCTCCTTCTGATAATGATATGTAGCTCTAGCGTATCCATCGAAGGTCGTTGCCTCGGTCGGGGCGTTGGCTTCCTCCTCGCCGGAGGATTCATTCGTCGGCCCTTGCTGGTCCTGGGTTGTTGATGAAACTGGGTTACGTGTTTCGTTTGAGTCCGTAGGATACGAGCCAGTAGACTGGGGTACAGAATGCGATTCGGCTGGACTGGGGATTAGTCTCCTGGATGAAGTGGATTCCTTCCTGAATTCACATCCAGATTTTGCTCTGGCTAGACCACTTGGATGCCGAGACTCACCTGCTGCAACATCCAATTCAGAATCGTCGTCTTGCATCTGATCTGATTCCAAATCCATGGCTTCTTCTCGAAGCCGATTTTCTTCCTGTAAGCTCTCTTGAATCTCTTGCTCGATTCTAGCGACAGCGGATTGTAAGTGCTTCAACTGACGCATCTGCTCTTTTCGGTGGGCTTCAAGGATTGGCAACCGCTCACTTGCGATGCGGGAACGAATAGGCGCTCTTCCTTCCTCCTTCTCTCCGCGGACTTTCGGCAGCTTCAGGGATGCAGGGGATGCAGGCCGGGAGATCAACGGCGTTGAGCGTCCACTATCCTCAGTCTCCAATACTAACCCTGTTGTGACATCGGGAGTAGGCTGGAGCATGCCCACTGTATCTGCACTCCCTTCCTTGGACTCGTTCCGTGATTGAGGAAGAGAAGGTGTTCCGTTATTGGACTGCTTCGCCTTCTTACGAGCTTCAGCCTCAGCAATTTTGCGTTTCATATCCTCAATTTTCTTGTTCATGCTCTCAAGATCGTACATGCCATTACTACCACTTGGTTGACCCGTTGGTGTGCTCGCAGTCTTGGGGCTCGAGAACTGGTGGTGAGCTGTGTTATCAGAGAGCACTGGGTGATCGCGAAAGGACGCAGTTCTGGCGGGGGTAGTGGGACGATGAATGGAAGCAGGATGTTGTTCTGGCGAGTCAATTTCCATTTCCGCATCATCTTCATCATCGCTGACATCGATGAGGAACGGCCGCGACTCTCTATTTTGACCAAATGGACGCTTGTAAGGGGCGACGTTGGAGGACTCATTCAAGTCAGCCGCAACCGGCCTCTTTCGCTGATTGATTCCTGGGGATGGTTGAGGAGTCGACGATAAGAAGAGCCCCGGGATTGAGGGAGCATCATGGGGATTGGACATGTCCAACGTTGTCGAGGGCTGATGGGAAGGAACCGCTTGTTCAGAAGGTTCTGTCCCAGATGTATTGATGAAACCACTTGAGCTTGGCAGTGGTGGCGGTTGTGCAGGATTGCTATCTGTGGCGGGGATAATGGGCGTGGGGAGCGTCGCAGGCGCTGGTGTTTGCACCGTCCTGTTTGCATTCGCCTCCCGTGACTTCCTCAAAGCCTCCATCTTCTGTTGAATCAACCTCGACTTCTCGGACAGATTCTTACTTAGTCCATGAGCTCGGGGAGCCGTAGGTGCAGTAGGTGGTATCCTGGGACCAGTTGGTGGAGTGGGAGCAACGGGCGCAGCAGATTTTACTGTCGTGGGACTAGGTTCAACGGATGCGACAGTCGACTTGGATCCCTTCGCTGCCAACAATCGTGCAATACGATCTTTGCGCTCCTCTGACTTATCCTTTGGTTTCTCGGCCACCTCTGAACTACTCTTTGACTTTTCGGTTTCTTCACCATCGCGAGTGCTACTCTGGTTTTCCTTAGAGCTGTCTTGTACCTGTTTTGCCAGTGGCACAAGAGGCTCTTCTGGAGCACTCGAGGTAGTCGAGTCAAGTCCTAGCTCGGCAAAAAGACCGTCTAGTAGTCTTTTGTCGATTCCCTCCTGTACGTAGCTTTGGTACCGAATGTTGAGTGGCCAAAGTCGGAGAATGGCATCTTGAGCCTGCTTCTTGGCATCCGCAATAGTCCCAGGTGCTAAAGCATCGTGCAATTTAGGCCCTTGCCCATCCATGGCATCATCTGCTGGTTCTCCTGCAGCTGAATGCTCGACAGGAGGTTGATAAATTTCACTTCCTGGAGTGTCTAGAGATGTGTAAGCGAATGTTTTGAGACCAGGGGTTTCCTCCTCGTGCAAGTACTCACCAACATCGTCTGAGGCAGAATTTTCCTGACCATTGGAATGAATCTCTCGGGGAGAGAGGTATGGGGAATATGAACCAGATCGCTCACGAACTGGTTGTTCTGGGTGCCAATATCGTGATGCGGCAGTGTCCTTGTCGGGTGCCTCAATTGCCTGGGGTTCACCGATAATCTTCCCATGCCCTAGTTGGGAGGTTCCGTCAGGAGCACTGCCCGACCCTGCGAAGACATTTTCCGAATCTTCGGCCTGACCTGGTTCATATATGTCCTCCAGCTCCCCTTCACTTAGCTCTCCCTCTTCCACAGTCTCATCGACTACCCCACCTGTGACTGCCGGAGGCACAATCCTCGCAGGGCCAGGATCCGCGGTTTGAGCTTGTTCGCCTGGCACAGCCTTGGATGGCCTTGACGGAGGTCCGAGCGATACATCTGGCCAAGTCTGTTGCCAACTTGCATGAGGATTGGAAAAGTTCAGTCCTAGGCCTGGTATTGCTTGGCGATTATACTCGTAAGATTCGAGTGCAACATTACCGTGACCAGGTTGCTGAGGTTGAACAGGTTCAGTCGATGAATAAAGCGGCGTAGCATAGGAGGCGATTGAGGGTGGATGGGAATAGGTATTTGGCGGTTGGTAGCCTTGAGGAGGCCCATAGCCGTAGCCGTATTGGCTCATTCTCGAAGACAAGAGCAGACGTAGGAGATGCTTCAGCTATCGGCTATTTGCGTGAAATTGATGCGTTTGTCGGCGGAGCGCTTATGATGTCAGGTTATATAACGTCTCAATCGATTCAACGGGTCAAACTAGATAGTCGCTATCGCATCCTAAATCGTTCGTCTGGAGTGGCCAATTCTTTGCGATAAATCTCGGTGAAAAATGGCATGGGAGCGGGTGGCGACAGAAGACGTCGGAGACGAGGGGATTGAAGGGCGCGAAGGTGAACCAAATCGCATTAATAGATGATTCCCAGAAGGTAGGATGTCAGCGGAGTCGCGATGACCACGACTGTAGCGAGGTCTGGTGGAGATGGCTGGTCGCGACCAAGGGAGTTGTTGCGTGAGGGACCTGTGGGATGGAAATTACCTAGTTCTTGTGTTGAGAGCTGCGTCACCGCCTACTATTCCATATCTGGACTAGCTCTATGTGGGTAGAAAGCCGCATGTAAAGTCACGTGCTGTCGCTTTGTTTACTTCGGGGCTGGATGCCCCAGCAACCGCGACAGCTGTATCCCTGCGGCCTGTGCAGCAGCCGCCTGTTCCTCACATTCAAGCCGCACCCACTTCAAGACTGCATTTTGATGACATTCCTCAGGACGGTGTGATTGCGACCGGTGCGCGGGTACCTCTCACTATTTTACCTTCTTCGGGACCCCATCATATCGACTGTCCCTGCCTATTTCTACCCTGCCCACCTTGTTTAGACCCACGATCATACACCACGTGGGACGAAGCAGGCACATCTACCAATCCTCAACACCAGGCGTTGTTGATGATTCCACTTCGCCATGGCGTTTAATGCCAACGGCTCGGCGCCTCGGCGCAGCAACCCTTTTGCGAGGACACCATCTGCCTCGCCCGCTACAAGCAACGGACGACCAAAATCCGCCATCTTCTCCTCAGCAGTCCCAGGCATGTCATCGCCTCCCGCTCACGGCCGAACCCAGTCGATTTCCTCACTCCCGGGCCCACAGAGCCTTTCTGCACCCAAGATACGACAGCACCGAAGCGATTCGAGAAACGGGGCCTCAACCTCAGGCACATTCGCGCCCTCGTTCATCAAGGCCGAGGAGATGAAACGAAGCCATGACACAGTCAAGGGTATTGAAGGAGAGAATGACTTTTCAGGCAAAAGATACGTGTGGGTTAAAGATCCACAGACTGCTTTTGTCCGCGGATGGGTAGTCGAAGACATGGAAGGGAATCGTTTGCTCGTTCAGTGTGACGATGGAACAGTAAGCATCACAATTGACAAGCTCGAAACAGAAGCTAACCACGTTTCAGCAACGAGAAGTCGATGCCGAGAGTGTCGACAAAGTCAACCCCGCCAAGTTCGACAAGGCTAATGACATGGCTGAACTGACCCATCTGAACGAAGCATCCGTTGTACACAACCTGCACATGAGATACCAGGCCGACTTGATCTATACCTACTCCGGCCTCTTCTTGGTCACTGTCAACCCTTACTGCCCTCTACCGATATACAACAATGACTACATCAACATGTATAAGGGTCGTAGTCGCGAAGATACTAAACCTCACATCTTTGCGATGGCTGACGAAGCATTCCGAAATCTGGTCGAAGAGGGCCAGAATCAGAGTATTCTTGTCACTGGAGAATCTGGTGCTGGAAAGACTGAAAATACCAAAAAGGTGATTCAATACCTTGCAGCCGTTGCTCAGTCCGAGTCAATAAGCAAGCACAAAACACAACATTCGAACCTATCACAGCAAATCCTGCGCGCCAATCCCATTCTCGAAGCTTTTGGAAATGCCCAGACCGTTCGAAACAACAACTCGTCACGTTTCGGCAAGTTTATTCGTATCGAATTTACTCGAAATGGTGCAATTGCAGGCGCGTTCATCGACTGGTATCTGCTTGAGAAGTCTAGGGTTGTGCGGATCAACCCGCATGAGAGAAATTACCACATCTTCTACCAGCTATTAAAAGGCGCAAGCCCTCATGTCAAGAAGGAGTTCCTCCTTGATGGACTCGACGTTGAAGACTTCTCTTACACCAGGGATGGCCATGACACTATTGTCGGAGTATCAGATCATGAAGAATGGGACTTACTGATGGAGGCATTTGAGGTCATGGGCTTCTCGGAGAAAGACCAGATGTCTATTCTTCGTACCATTGCTGCTGTTCTACACCTTGGTAATATTAGCGTTGTCAAGGAAAGCCGGGCAGCCGACCAAGCTCGACTTGCTGCAGATGCAAAGCAGGTGGCTACAAAGGTGTGCAAGCTGCTCGGTGTGCCTTTAGAACCATTCCTCCAGGGTCTGCTACACCCCAAAGTCAAGGCTGGCCGCGAATGGGTCGAGAAGGTGCAGACTCCTGAACAGGTCCGTCTTGGTCTAGATGCTCTCTCGAAGGGTATCTACGAGCGTGGCTTTGGCGATCTTGTCAATCGCATCAACCGACAATTGGATAGAACTGGCATGGGTCTCGACGATTCGCACTTTATTGGAGTTCTTGACATTGCGGGTTTCGAAATCTTCGAAACGAACAGCTTTGAGCAACTTTGCATCAATTACACCAATGAGAGGCTCCAGCAGTTCTTCAACCACCACATGTTTGTTCTGGAGCAAGAAGAGTATGCTAAAGAACAGATTGAGTGGAAATTTATCGATTTTGGACGTGATCTTCAACCCACCATCGACCTCATTGAGCTTCCCAACCCCATCGGCATCTTCTCGTGTCTTGACGAGGACTGCGTGATGCCCAAGGCCACAGACAAGTCCTTTACCGAAAAGTTGAATTCCCTCTGGGATAAAAAGTCAAACAAGTATCGACCATCGCGTCTCGGGCAAGGTTTCATCCTCACCCATTACGCTGCCGAAGTTGAATATTCGACTGAGGGATGGTTGGAGAAGAACAAGGACCCATTGAATGATAACATCACCCGACTTCTTGCTGCCTCAACCGATAAGCATATCGCCGCCCTATTTTCTGACTGCGCCGATTCTGAAGATGATATCGGAGGTGGAAGAAACCGTGTGAAGAAGGGACTCTTCCGAACCGTTGCCCAGAGACACAAAGAACAGCTTCATAGTCTTATGGCGCAACTCCACTCCACCCATCCTCACTTTGTGCGATGCATTCTTCCCAATCACAAAAAGAAGCCCAAGCAGTTCAACAATCTCCTTGTGCTCGACCAACTTCGATGCAACGGTGTGCTGGAGGGAATTCGTATTGCGCGAACTGGATTTCCCAATCGACTGCCGTTCTCTGAGTTCAGGCAGCGTTACGAAGTTCTTTGCCAAAACATGCCGAAAGGATACCTAGAAGGGCAGGCTGCAGCATCGATTATGCTGGAGAAGCTCGGACTGGACAAGACGCTTTACCGCGTTGGTCTGACAAAGGTTTTCTTCCGCGCAGGTGTCCTGGCCGAGCTTGAAGAGCAGCGAGATGCATTGATTACCGAAATCATGTCCAGATTCCAGTCCGTCGCCAGGGGCTTTGTCCAACGACGCTCGGCGAACAAAAGACTTTTCCGAGCCGAGGCGACTCGCATCATCCAGAGGAACTTCAATGTCTACCTTGATCTCGCTGAGAATCCTTGGTGGCAGCTTATTGTGAAGATGAAGCCTCTCCTAGGCGCAACCCGAACCGCCACTGAAGTCAAGAAGCGAGACGACATGATTAAGCAGTTGAACGAAAAGATGCTTCTTGAATCAGAAAACCGTCATAAGCTGGAGGAGGAGCGTCGTAACTGTCATGCCGAGATGATGCGAATCCAACAAACCCTTGAAAGTGAGCGGGCGCTCGCTTTCGACAAGGAAGAGATTTTCAAGCGTCTACAACTTCGCGAAGCTGAGCTAGAAGAGAAGTTAGCTGGTGCCCTTGAGGATCAAGAGAGGCTGGAAGATGAGCTCGATGGATTGCTTGAAGCGAAGAACCGTGCGGAACGCGATGTCGAGGCTCGACGTTCCCAGCTCGACCAAGCAGCAACCCTAATTTCCAAGTTGGAGGAAGAAAAGGGGCGCCTCGCCGCAAAGACAGCCGATTTGGAGGAGTCTATTGCAGAAATTTCTCGGAAACAGTCTGAGCGTAGTGAAATGGAAGCTGCCCTCGAGGACAAGATCAGGGTTCTTCAGAGTCAGCTCTCCCTAAAGGATAGGAAGGTGCAGGACCTAGAAGGCAAACTTCTACAGGTTGATCAAGATCTTGAGATCAAGCTTCATGCTGCACAAAAGGAGCTCCAGTCTGTCAAGCTTCGTGAATCCACCCTTTCTCGGGAGAATCGCGATATCCAACAACAACTCAGTCAGCTCTCTCAGACCTCGACGGATTACGAGGAACTTGTACGACAAAAGGAAAGCGAGCTTGCACTCCTTCGACGTGACAACAAGAAGTTCGAGAACGAGCGCCAGGCCTTAGAGAATCAACGGAAGTCTCTCACCTCGGAGAAGGAGAGGACTGCAGCCAAATTCCGTGAAGTTCAGGCCGAGTTAGAAGCAATGAAGTCTAAGCAATCCCAGCTGGAGAGAGAGGCCGCTGACGCCAAGAACCTGCTGGAAACACGTCTTTCTGAGGATTCGCAGGCCGACAAGAACCGGCAGGTACTCGAGTCTCAAATCAAGGATCTCAAGGATGAACTATACAAAACACAGATGGATCTCAGTCGAGAGCGCCAGTCACGGGATGATGTTCTACTTCTCGGCGAACACAAGTACAAGTCACTGAAGGATGAATATGATCATCTCAATGAGTCCAAAATAATCATCGAGAAGGAGCTCTACGCCCAACAAGACACTCTTAGGAGGACCATGGAGGCTCGAACAACTGCAGAGAAAGAACGGGATGAAGCTCGACAAGAAATCAGAAGACTCCGTGTTGCCAAGACTGCTGCTGAGGAGGCCCGAATGCAGGCCGAGGTCGCTGGTGAACGACAAGCATCCAAAGCTGCTCGCGAACGCGAGGATAGCCTTCTGAAAGACCTCGACGCTGCTCATGAGAGACTTCAATGGTTCGAGGAAGAGTGTGCTAAACTCAATCATCAAATCGAAGATCTCAACAAGATAATCTTAGAGTCTGGCGAATTTGGCCTCAAAAATGACCAAGCCAAAGAACGACTAGAGCGTGAGCTCGTGACCGTCAAGGGTCGTCTGGTGGCTTCCGAGAATGATAATCGTGCTCTTCTCAACAAGCTTCAACAAAAAGGGCTCGAAATCGCTCGCTCGTCATCCCGAGCTAGCGAGGCATCTCGTGGTCAAATTTTGACTCTTCAGCGGGAGAGAACGAAACTCGAGGAGCAAAACACAAAGTTGCATAAGCAGCTGGGCGAGTCCCAGATTGCTATCGCTTCTCTTGAGAAGAGAGCTGAGAAGCTACAGTTGAGCCTGGAGGATCTCAGCCACGAAGTCGCGCGCGAGGTCAAGTCTAGTAGAAATGCTGAGAAAGCCTCCTCAACATTTACCGCGCAACTCGCCGAGGCAAATCGAACTATCGAGTCAGAAAAACAACTCCGGACCCAAGCCCAGACCACTGCTCGCACCTTACAAACTTCCCTTGACTCTCGAGATAGGGAGCTTGCAGACTTGCGTGCACAAATGCTCAGCATTCTGAGGACAGTCGATCCAGAGGTGTCAATTCCTCCCCAGTCAGAAGGACCCGACGAGCAAATTCTTATCCAGAACTTTGACCTTGTACGAAAGGTTGAGGAACTTCAGCAAAATCTACGAGTGCAAACGGCGGCCAGGACAAATGCAGAGAATCAGCTTGCTGACCTAAGAGCTTCCCGAAATGAGACTTCCAGTCGGCCCAAGTTGGAAGAAATCCACCTCAACGAAGCTCCTTTCCATGGATCTCCAACCCAAAGACGAACTGCCAAGCTTCACAACCGAAACAACTCGATCCCGACCACTCCTCCAACTCGGCGGTTCCAGGATACCGATCACCTTCAAGATTCCACACGCTCAGATAGGACTGTTGACACCTTGACCTTCAATAACAGGATGGATCTAAAGACTGAAGTTGAAGAGCTTCAAAATCAGCTTCAACTCAAGGAGATGCAAAACCGTCACCTTCAAAGCCAGTTGGATCGAACAACGCCAGTCCCAGACTCTTATGATGAATCAAGCCCATCGCTCCAGCGTATTCAGAAGCTTGAGATGGTGAACAGCCGTCTTCATGAGATGCTTGACGACTCGACTAAGAAGGTTTCTGCGCTGGAGAGGACGATTCGATCTGGCGAGCTGTCTCTCCGAGATATCCAAACTCGATCTCACGAGGAGATCTTGGATGTGTTGAACAGCCAAGAAGAGTCTCGCCGAGCCCTTATCCACAGTCATAAGGATGCTGTGGCAGAGCTGACTGATATTAAAGTTCACTTTGATAAACTCCGTCATGATCGGGCTAAGGCAGAGGTGGAGCTACGGGACGCCAGATCTGACCTTCAAGAGATGTCTCTTGCTCGAGAACAGGAGGCCCAAAGCCGCAACCAGCTCCTCCAGGAGTTTGCGGATCTCCAGATCCGACTCGATGCGGAAACCTCCAAGCTTATCGACGTCACTTCCAGCTTGGACATGTATAAGAGTCGAGCAGATGAATATTTCAGCAAGCTTGAGCAAGCAGAAATTGTCGTCCTCAAAGCCAGCCGAGCCGAGCAATTCGCCAAATCGCAAGCTAAGGAAGCCGAGGACACATATGCGATCGTCATGTCTGAACGCGAAAAGATGGATGCCAGCCTCGAAGACCTACAGCGCCAGAACCAGCGACTTGAAGAGAAGGTTGAAGATATCTCAACAGACTTGGAAGCAGCAATGCAAGCCAAGAAGCGGCTTCAACATGAGCTGGAGGATTATCGTAACCAGCGTGCTATGGACATTGAGGACAAGGAATCGAGCATGGAGCAGACTCGTAGGAAGTATCAGGCTGAGTTTGCCACTCTGACCAACGAGCTCGACCTCGCTCGCGAGGAGAAACTCTTTAAGCAGGCCGAGATCACCCGTCTTCGGGAAGAACTTGATGAACTGAGGTCGAAGTGGGATGACGAGGTACTGAATAGCTCCACGTGGTCGAAGGAGAAGTCTCGTCTTGAGTCAACTCTGGCAGATGTTGCCTCATCCCGAGATGAGGCTGTCAACGCTCACAACGAAGCCCAAGGCAAGGTCGTATCCCTCTTGTCACAGGTTCGTAGCTTGCGGGCTTCGGTCGATGAGGTTACTGCAGAGCGCGACCACCTGTTGCGCGAGAAGCGCAACGTTGAGGCCCGGCTTGAGGAGGCCAAGGCTGGTCTAGAGGACCTTGTCAAGGGTGAGAGCCCATCGCTTCGCAATGCCGCCAACATGGACAGGGAGATCCTTGAACTCAAATCAGGTCTTGCTCAGCAAGAGGACATTGCAGCTGCTGCTGTAGAGAAGATGCGACGGGCCGAGGCTCTTGTAGCTGAAATCCAAAAGGATGTCATGGTTGAACGAGAGACCACCGCTCAACTACAGCAACAGAAGGCCACACTGGAGAAGAACCTGAATGAGGCACAGCTCAAGTTAATCGATCTCGAAACCAAGGGATACTCTAGCGCCAGCCAGGACATCAAGTTCCTTCACAAGCGAATCCAAGAGGTAAGGATGGCCCTTTATTCAACTATCTATGCAACGCATGACTAACAAACCCACTGTAGCTTGAATCTCAGCTTGAGGATCAGGAGAATGAACGCAGCAAGTCCCAACGATCTGTCCGCAATGTGGACCGAATCGTCAAGGACTTGCAGGGACAAATTGAACGCAAAGACAAGCAAAACACTCAGCTATCGGACGATGTCTCTCGGATGCGTGACAAGGTCGATAAGCTCCTGAAAACGATCGAGGAGCTACAGTCGTCTGAGTCTGCCAACCAACTCTCAGCCCGACGAGCTGAGCGAGAGCTGCGTGAAGAGAAGGAGAAGACGCTCCGTCTGGGGCGAGAGCTAGACGGATGGAAGAACCTGCGAAACGAAAAGGGGTCGGGAAGCGTCATGGGCAGCGTTCGCAGTCGTATGGGCCCCTGGCGGGTTAGCGAGGGTGACGACATGTCTGGTATTGATGTGCCCAGGAGGAAGAGCAGCCTTAGCCGGGTGCCCAGCCTCACCAAGGGCTTTTTGTAAAGCGATCGGATAAGACGGACAAGGGTAGGATATACTCACTGGCGTGCATGTGGATGGGCGTTGTCGCATCATTCTGGGGTTTTGATCATGGGAGGAATGGACGAGTCAGGACACGAAGGAACGGACGGACTGTAATTATTTTCGGGGCGTTGTGTAATATGGGAATACATAGCACTAATGAGAATCGAGCTATGAAACTCGCCTGGTACTTCCTTGATTTGCGTGTTTTCCTCAGTCTACCTACCCCAGCTCAGACGGTGGTCAATTTTACTCTAACCAAGTGTGAAGCGAACCCAGAAAGAAACAAGCCAGAGATCGGGGGAGGGGAAAATTCCCAAAACTCCGCCGAATGCCTAATAGTTAGCTGTAGCTAATACTCTTGGCGATGCTCTGGTCGCACAACATTATACATAGTCTAATAACCCGCCATTCAGTGTTGTACAAGAAAGGAATGGAATTCGTAACAGTGGTAAGTAGTAATAACAACAACATTTGAGTGGCAATTCCTCAAAGTAGGAGTTGTGTCTGATCATCGTTCGTGAATAACATCTGATGCCTTTGTCGTGACAATGGTCATAATTCTCGCAAGATCGAAAATTCAAGGCGCTTTTGAGAAGGAAATGAAGATAACATGCTGGAAAGTTGAATGTACTTTTCAAGGGGCGTGGTTTCGATAGTGGCTCGGGCCAGGATTCTGCGATTGCGAGGCATGTAGGTTGGATGGGTCGAAAGTAGTAGTCCTATCCATGGGGTCTGCATATTGATACCCGCCACCAGCGGTCTGAAATGCGTACATGTTCGAGTTTGCAGAGGAGTCTGCAAAGTATTGGCCATGCGATGGATCATACGTCTGGCCCATGGACAAGTTGGACGGCTTGGCGTTGGCCGTGGGCATCATGTTGCTACCCCCAGGTGTCTGATGCCGACTTGAATGTGAGCCTTGGGCCTGGCTTGATCTGGTAACCGCAACGCTGTTACTTGCAAAGTAAGAATCGCTCATTTGGATGTCGCCGGTGGCAGGGGCTTTCTGCTTCCGTCGTGATTTGGATGTGGTCTTGCCGACCAATAGCTGCTGCCGGAGTTGTTCCATCTCTGGTGGGATTTCGTCTCGGTCTTCCAATTCAGTCCTTGTTCGAACATTTCTTGAAGCGTCGACAAAGTACTCATCTCCAGCCGTCGTTTCCCAGAGTGGCAAAGTGACATCTTCTGGGTCGCCGTGAGGTCCTGGGAGAAGCGGGTTCATCCGAAGCCTGCAACAGGTATGTCGGACTCGATCCGTAGCATAGGCGCATCTTGTGCGGTTGTCGCGCAGAACGCAATGGCCACTGTGTTGCGCACCTCGAGGGCACTCGTCGATGTCGTCGTCCTGGACGTGGTAATGTTCCATCCATCGGTAGCCGCCCACGTATGAGGCAACGAGGTCTAGATCGGGGTTGTTGAAGGCTGGACACGGGTTCAAGTTGCAACAGTTCTTCTGATGCAGTGATTGTGTTAGCATCCGTCGCTTTCTTTCATAAACCTGGTGCAAAAATACCGATGTTGAACCAGTCTTCCATGTTAGTGCTAGATCTTCCCCCTCACTGTCGCTCGATGAGTCGAGAGGATCCGGGAGCCCTTGGATAATCTCATCACCAAACAATAATCCAAGCATCGCAAACTTCTTAGTCATGATCTGCCATTGATTTCGAAATGCCTGGTTTTTTTGGTCCGTGGTTTCAATCTGCACAAAAGATTTCATTTCCTTCAGGTCAACTTTGTCCTTTTTATCGAGCCAGACGTAGGATACTTGGTCAGGCCTGTCAGCAGGCCAGCGAAAGTAGATCCGTGACTTAGTCTTTCGTTTGCCCTGGAAGGTGTTGAGAATCGGACCAACCGCCGCAGCATGATACTCGGCAGAGCGATCCTTCTTGATGAATTGGGGAACGAAGCAGATGTACTCAAAGGGCATCTCGAAGATTTGGAACGATTCAAGGTCGATTACAGGAACCTTATTTCCATCTTTTTTTATGTCGTGCGTCGGGACAAGGCTGCGTTCGATCCAAACTCGGTCTCCGCGGCTGTACCTGTACGTTGCTGCTTTTTCACCTCGCTTCGGAATGGTCTTGGCCTGACCATCACGAACAATGACACCATGGGCATCGTCCATTATGGGTTCGGTAAACAGCTGACCTGTCCTTTTGAAGAACTGCGAAGCCTGATCTTGAATCCATACCTTGTTCTCGGCATCGGAATTTACTTGTCGAAGAACTAATGTATCATGACGTCTGTCAAGTGTTTCTTGGGGAGAGTTGAGCAAGATGGTTCCACCACCATTTCCCTCCGCGTAAGTGTATCTCCAAACACGAATCTGGAAGTCTGGTTCCAACTCGGCCATCTCGGCCCAGGAAAGAGTCCAAACTGTTTGGTGTTGCCTCTGTTCATAAGAAAACAATGAAAAAAAAAAAAAAAAAAAAAAACAGAAAGAAATTAAACAAGTAACATCCGGGAATGGGAAAAGAATACCCAGGCCTTAATATAATAAGATGGACAAACCACCAAAGACAGAAAATGGTCGGAGTGGGTGTGGCTTTGGTGCCTGTGTAGGATAAACACTGGGAGCGCTCCAGGTAATGCGACCGCTAGGCCTTCTTCATCCCTCTATCGGGGCCAAAGGGCCCTCGTCACCTACCGGGGATTGTTTCAAGCGACTAGCATAACTTGTCATCTTGTTGGGTTAGACGTCTTGCTGCCCTAAGGTACAGCCAAGTAAGTACGATGCAAGCCTCGGAGTGGAGTTGCCGAGTCCAGTGCCATTGTCCGGGTCGTCTCCGAGGAAGGAACGCCAACCAACCCAAACATGGCAAAAGCGGCGTCCTTCAAAGACTCTGATGGCGAGAACCCTAGCTTGTTGAAAGCATCGTGGGCAGTTGTGGGTTACAGTATCTCCGGGAAACGATGGTTAACCCAGGGCGGCAACAAGCCCTGTTGTTGTCCGTGGTATCTGGTGAGACACTGGCACCTCCGTTTCGCCCAGAACGGCCTCGGGTTGGATTAGATTTGCTTTTTCTGTGGCGCCTCCTACTGTGTTGGGGGCTCTCCCTCCAGATTGCAGTGACGAAAGTTGTGTCTGGCCATCTTAAAAATTGAGTACGACCTTATACCACCCAAACCATGCCTTCACGGCCGGACGAAGGCGACAATACCGGTAGTGTCGCTGAGGGCCTAACAAGTGTCCGGGTGACATGATCAGGTGAAAATTGCAGCCCCTGCTATCTATCAAAGAGTGATAATGTGGACTGCCACGACAGGGGTGCATTATTACCCAAAACCAAGAAGGAAAAAAAAACCCCAAAAGGTACCGAGGGCGTACCCCATCGGAGCAGCATGCGCTGGCAGCTCGCCACTGTCGCAGCGGCGGTTGTCACTGCTTCTCCACTGGCCCGTGAAGAAGTAAATGGATGCAACGAGGCTCTCGAGCCAACCGGACGACGTCTGCAATTCTGTGTTAGAACCCGATGTCCAGGCAGCCGGGTTCGATGCCTTCATCGAGCTTCACTTCACTAGCGAGTGTTTGGGCACCCGAGGCTGAGGGGCTTGAGCTATGCCAGACCGGGCAAGCGATTGTGTTCTGTTATTTTGATCCTATTTGCTGCTATTGAGTGTCATGATCGAACGCTGACATGGTGGTGAGTTGTTTCCCCGGTTCCTTGATACAGTAGTTCAAGCCATCATAATGTGCCGTAATGTACATACCCGAACCTACTTGAGCCGACAGTATGGTTCATGGTTCGGGTGCCGCAAGACTGTTTGAGATTCTCAGTCTTTTTTCTTTTCATCTTCCTTGCCTAATTCCGCCGGCTTCTCCATGCCCAAACGGGTCATGAGGTCTTTCATCATTTCCTCCATCTGCGCCTCATCCTCTGGGTCTACCCGGCCTGCTCGACGAGTGACCGCTCTGGTCCTAGCCTGGAGCTCTTCCACGGAGCTCAAATCAAATGCCCAGGAAATACCGCCAACTAACATAATCCCAAAGCTCATGACATTCAGAGTCGCCAAGCTTAAAGCCTGCACTGCAAGCGCAGACCGGTCCGAAGAGTCGAAGTTGACCGGGTCTCGGTTTGATGAGTAAAACTTGGGGAAGGCGTCAAGCCGTCTTCGCATCACTGAGCGTCGAGAAACAGCTACTGACGCAGCCATAAATCCAGCTCCTGCAAAAAACAGTCCTAGTTGCTTAAATTGGCGTGCCCATGATGGCATCGGCGCAGCATCTTGGCGCGAATTGGTGGTGGTGGAGGAGTTTGTTGCGGTTTGAGGCGTTGATGAGCTCGCGGTTCCGGCCATGGCAAAAGCGCCAGCCATTGATAGGCAGTCAATCGAAAAAGAATAACAGGGTGTAGTTCACGGATCCGCAGCGGCTCCAGAGCGTCATTAAAATGCTTTTTAGTCGTTGTGCCGTTCCTGGAAGAGCCTCGAGATCCAGGAAAGGGCAAGGAATGCCAAGTCGCTCAGCAAACAGAGAATGCACGCCTCGATATATGCATATATGTCACCACTCAACCCCCTATGTTGCCTAAGTGCATGTCTGATGACGGCTTCCCAACGCAGCTTTCTGGATCGACACGAGATTGTGCTGTCACGAGCAATTGTGCATCAGCGTTGCTCTCCGCACTCACGCACATACGAACTATTGAAAATCGTACATACAAAGTTGGAAATAGCGGTCATCTCTTTTTTTTTGTTTATAGCCAAGCCACAGTTTTAGCCAGAGCCCCTCCAATGTCGCCCCTCGGCAGATGTATCTTGCCCAGCGCCTCAATGTAGGCCTCCTCGATTGACGTTTGCAAAAGTCAGACGCCGATCTTTTCTCTCAGCTGGACTTTGAGGAACCCCTATTTTTTGAGAGGTCCTCCGGATTCTCAGTGTGATATCATCTCTGTATCTCATCTAGGTACTTGCCAGTCGCAATATGTACAATTGGTCAATGTTGTATGTACGGTAGTATCAATACTCATGTACACGTCCTGTGTTACACCAAAAAGCAAGACAGCCCAACCTCAAATCGGGTTGCGTTCCGCCATCTCCTCTCGGCTTGTTGGCTTTGTTGTTTTCTCTCTCCGCCCTCCCACTGCCCCGGCATCAAGGCTGTGAGGCGCACGCGCGCGCGCAGATTCGCGCGTGTGTGTATGGCCTCACAGCTATGAAAACTGAGATTCATAGCTGCTCACCGACTCAGTGTCTGGCCGGCTGCGCCAGGTAAGCGCTGTCCCCAGATGTTGCGGCCTATTATTGCGCATGAGGTTGATGTATTCCCACTCGTCCTCTGCAGAAATCTCGGGTTAGGCTTGTAGCATGTTGGGCGAACAAGGGCATTACTTACTATCAATGCGATATTGGTTGCTGACAATGGGTGGTCCGCATGCCATAGGGTTTCTCACGAAACGAGGGACGCATGTGATTTCCCCAAACGGAACCTCCCATATTGGAATGCGGTCCTGCGGCGGCGTGAGTCGTTGTCTGCAGTGGTCCTTCATTTGTAGGCTTTCGTATGTCTTTGCATCATCTATTGAAATGGTTCGACTAAAAGTCTCGCACACCACCTCATCCTCGTACTCTGCGACGAAGTCGTGGACCTCGTCGGGGTAAAGGAATTGGAAAAGAGCCAAGGCAACAAACATGCAGCACTGGACTGGTTTCTTCCTCCGCTCAATCAGTGCGTTGGCCTTTTCGTTCTGGCGCCTTTTTCGCTCGTATTCTTGCAGACCTTCGTCTGAAGGAGGTGTTCCTGGTGGGGGTTCCTCGGGAAGAATCCAGGACTCCACTTCTTTCATGTGGGTGATTCTTTGGCCAGAGATGATGGCCTTCCGTGTATTCTTCAAAATCTTGATGAGAGGCCCGCTTGCGACTTCGAGCTCGCCTCGTTTGGCCTTCATTTTGATGTTTGAAAATATGATTGCCGAGCCAGCCATGACCCGAGCTGTTCTAGCAAAGAGCCTGTCGAGTTCATCGTGTCGACTGGTTTGATACTGAGTCCTTAAGCACTTGGCCCAGTCCTTCCATAACCCTTCGAATCGCTGGATTGTGCGGCTCAGTCGCGGCGTTGGCGAGATGACTACCGTAGGGTTCGGCTTGTCCTGTTCGGGAGTCTCTCCCAAGGCGCGGGCAATGGTCAGGAGGGCGAAGCTGACCAGCATGGTTGGAAGGCAATTCAAAGATGATACTCGATCGGTCAGAATCCGGGAAGACAAACCGATCTCAGATTCTCTATAACTCGCCCCCCCCTGGTGGTTTATATGTGCTAGCAAGTTCAGGACAAGGGAGACATCCCGACAGAGAGCCATATCCGTGTCTCTACATCCCAGGGTGCACTCGGTGCCCCCTCCCCCAGGTGCTGTCTTTGCAGAAGCAATTATTTACACACCACTACGAACAGCCTGGGAGATGCATTGCAATCCCTGGCTCAACAGCGTCGTAGGGACGGGCGTCAGCCCCTCACACGGCGCATTTCTGACAGGGTTGCAGTGTACGTACTCCACACTGAGGGAGACAACAACTACTACTACAGCTGTACGCTGCTTGAAAGAGAAGGCATCGGACTCAACAACATGCTTGTCTGTGGTTCCGGGAGTTTATATCCAGTCGGGGATTTTGTCATGGGGAATCAGCTTGTATTCAGAGGCATGTTGGCTCTTGAGGAAACGCCGGGGAGGGGCGATACGATTTGTTATATGATTACCCCATAGCGTTGGTTTCAGAAAGCGCAAGGCATGGCCGCATGGACATGGTGTCGATGCAGGCACTGGACAATGTTTTAATCTAACACGGCAAACCAACAAGCAACCTGCAAGTTATTTGCTGCATTTATACGGAGAGCCTCTTCCCCCAATGGCTGGCGCGGTGAGAAGACATTCTACCTACCTACCTATGCCGTGGACCGATACAAATGCACATGTACGTGCGCTTGCTTGCTAATATCCACTTTATATGCACGACGGGCCAGCACAAACGGTCCTGACGCTTCGCCGCAACCCTTCCAATGTTCTGAGTTGGCTCCCAAGGAAAGCATCGAGCTTTCTCCCCAACTGCGTCCTAGCATGTACACCCAATTGCGGCCTTGTAGTGACGATTCTACTCAGTAGTAGTATCTGTATCCTAGCAGGATGCATGTTGCGGGGTTCGGACACTCCACCTAATACAAGGATTCTGCCCACTCCGCGACTCATCTTCCTTTTCCATTCTCCCTCTATCACCTATTGCATTTCGACCCAACCTCGAAGCCTCATTTCTCTCGCTCTACCGCCAATGCAGGTGGTGAGCACCAACGAAAATCAAGGAAATTTTGGCCAGGTCGGCGATCTAAACGTGTCAATCGGATCATCGCACGCGGCCTTGTGCTACCGAGCTGGCAGGCTGGCGTTGTCGATCGTGCTTCCGCCCTACCCTGCCTGTTGATGGTCTAAATCCATACAGGCCAGCCAGGTAGGCCATCCTTTTCCAACTCACCAGCGCCACGCCCTGCTATTTTGCCCTGTACCACCACCACATTCAGAACCCCTCCCCAAACCAAGACACCATCGCAGACCCAGGTCCCTGGCCTCGGTTTCGACCGCTCAGTTGCAACGCCCTCTTGATGGAGGACCAAGCGGTCAGCTGTCTTGTTCGCCACCTTCGATATATCCGGGTCAATGATCGATTCATCCAGCCCCTCCCACGAGGTGTCGATATAGCTATACAGAGCTGTCCATCTGCAACCTGCCTAACTCGGTCGTCAAAAGCAAGACGGGCCTCACGATCTTGCTGGCCCACTGTTGCCATGCCCAATGTTTTGCTTCATGCATTTGACGCCTGGGCCGGTCCCCTCCCGCTGAAGCCGACGTTGTCTTTCAGTCTCGGATCCAGGGCATGCTTCCGTCCATGTCTCACTCGCTTCATCCAAGATCCACTCCAAACGAAATGATCCATACGGAGGACCCACATCCATGATAGATTCATAGAATCTTGTCCTTGTTGTGGTTGTTGTTGTTGTTTTATCTTGTCTTCGAGGAGCCCGGCGGTCCCCGTGCGCCGCTCGGCAGCCTTTTTGACGTACATGCTTGCGGGTAGGCTAACGCAAGTCGACAGACATCCGCCCGCCACTTGAAATTCTTACCATCTCCGCAACGCAACACAACGCAACCCCAAGGCCTCCCTCTCCCAGTCTAGTTCGGTGCTTGATTCCATCTCGTTGCAGCACGATGCCCAAACCGAAAGGGTCCAAATCGTCCAAAGTGCCGGCCGCGGCACCCCGGCCACTTCCTATTATCCCATCATGGCCTGCGTTCAAACCTTCTTTGCCAGTTGTCGATCTCACACTTGAGCCCCACCCCTCGACCCCTAGAGTGGTTCTTATCCCATTCTTCTTTCCCCGCAGCCTCTGCCGAGACTATGTGACTTTCCTCAAGACATTGCCGCTGCAGACAACTCCCGGCCGCCCTAAGCGCGGCGAGGCCGTGCGAGTCAATGACCGATTCCAAGTTGATGATCCAGACTTCGCTCGCCGCCTGTGGGAAGAAACAGGACTCAAGGAGGCGTTGCTGGAAGGCGAAGACACTCAGGATCTCTGGTAAGCAGTTTTCTTTGTTTTTTTCAGCTGGACTGGGCCACGAATCCGCAGCCTCGAACAGGCTTCATCACACAAAAGTCTTATGTCCTGCTTCGGGAACACCCATTCGCACGCGGCCCAAAAAGCAATATGGTTACACTGCGTTGGTCTTTGCGAGCCGAGATTGCGACTGACGGATGTTCCAGGGGCGGTGAACTGGTTGGGCTGAATCCCAATATCCGTGTGTACAGATACTCGAAGGGCCAGTACTTTGATTGCCACTGTAGGTACATGTCCAATTGCGGCTGTGGTTTCTACTATTGTTGATTAATCCATTCTTCACCCAATCCCGTCCCTTCCCCTCCTCCTCCTCTCTAACTCACCCACACGCGCTCGCACCCCTCAATCTTGGCCCAGCATTCGTCACATCACCAACATTCATGTCTTACTTTTCGGGTGCACTTCCCACATCTCAATATCCGTTGGAACTACTCGGACTCTTACTCAGCGTCTCGGAGCGCCGTATCCGATAGCCCTGTCTGCGAGGTCAACTTATCACGAACCTCCCTTGTTTCCTTTGGCCTGTCTAGGTTATGCATCAAGGGGCGGCAAGCTTACACTGCCTCGCCTTTCCCTCCCCTACCATGATCTTGAAATCTCAACCGTGCATGCGGCCAACTGCTGATGGCTAAATCTAGATGACGATTCGAATAACCTAACATTGTCTCTGGATACCCCCACTCCCGTCCGGACGACTTGGACGCTTCTACTCTATCTGACCTCGGCTGCCGAAGGCTGTGTCGGGGGCCAGACGGTCTTTTACCCACACGACCGCAAGTCGCCCCGAGAAGAAATTGCTGTGCCTCTTGAGACGGGGATGCTTCTCCTGCATAAGCACGGTGACGACTGTCTCCTGGTAAGCCCACCCTTGTTTAGACTGTTTTCTCTTTCCCCTCCTCTCAACCTCAAGATCATTTAGAACGACCTGATGGCTGACGCCGCTAATACTTCTAGCATGAGGGGAGGGAGGTCACAGCGGGCGAAAAATGGGTCCTCCGAACAGATTTGTGCATTAGGCGATGATTTTGACAATCGCCAAGCATCTCACGCTTTGATATGGCGCACAGATGGTGGTGCGTCAGAAGCCTTGCAGGGTGCTGCAAATGCTTTCTTCTTCTGTCCCTTCGGCCCTTTAGATGCCTCTTTACCTCCCCACCTTGTGAAACCCTATGTATTTCGGAACGCCTTCTAGCAACCATTGCATCGTTCCAACCCACCCACCCAATCACCGGCCCGCCCTTGCGCTTTCTCATTTTCCCCCGCAGTTGACGAGCCTTGTGAGGCGATCCATGGCGCTCTCCTCCTGTTCATCTGTCTCGGACCTTGTTTGCCTGTCCCCGACACTGCCCTCTACGCCACAATCGCCGATGCTGCCATATCCTGTTTCTTGTCTTTGGATCGCTGGTGCCATCCTTTCGTCCGTGATTGAAGTGGAAGAGCTGGGACAATTCATTTGTGGTGCATCAAACAATATCAGTGGCTGACCTTGATGGATAATGGTTCCATTTGGCAAGTGGGTGTGGATATCAGCCCCAACACCGGACCGCACCGTCTCCACCACGCTGGTGTCATGGCTAACATCGGCACTGCCAGACTGTTCATCGATGCGTGGCTGTGGAGTCTGGATTGCGTTCCGATGGGCCGCCACCTTGGTTGAATGCTTTGACTTGTTGCTTCTACCAACGAGCCGAATCAGAACCCAGTGAAAAATCCATGGGAAGCTGATGAGAGGCATGGCTTTCGAGTCACGTTCCATCGACTGCAGAACACGACCCGCGTCACCTATCAGCTCTTGGTTGCTGTTGCGCAGAGCAGACTTAGTTTCCTCATCCGTGATAATGTACATGCCAGCAACAAAGCGGTCAATCAGCTCCGGCTGCTTGCCGCCGGCAGCGTCATAACATATCTCCCGGAATCTATGCTTAAGCACATCATATTCGCGCCCCAGATCCTCTTGTCTTTTGTAGTCGGACCCAATCGCAGGTTTAGACATAGCAAACCCGCTCCACAGTTCAAATTCTGTCTGGAGGTCATACTGGCTGAGAAGTCTCCTGACGGAAGTGTCGTATTGCAGCTTGATCCGCCTAGCTTCGTTGAGTATAGCATCGTCTGGCTTGATTGTGTCATGGTTAGTGATTCGCTGATCGAACGGACTGTCCCAGATGGGGTTAAATTGGATCGATCTGTTGACGACCCTGTCGTAGATGACCCCAAGTGCTTTCCGCGAGTGATATGAGTTCTTCTTCTCCATGAAGTGTGGCCACCTACGTGGCTGTTGATTCCGTCTCAACACGGCCGGGTCTCCCGTCTTGGGGTAGTCAACTGCCTTGGAATGGAGAGCCGCCAGTTCGAGGCCTGGTTCTCCTGTCAGATTCTGAAACTGCACTGTAACGGGATATTACTCACACACGGCTGATGTTGGCCCATAATTATCAGCCATTGCCAGATGCGAGGTGGCAATCAGTGGCAGCACATCGTTCTTCATGTACTTCACAAAAAAGTTCCTGAGGTCATCAACATTGACGTCCCGGTCCAGCTGTTGAGGCTTGGAGCCTGTATAGTCCATAGGAGGGTAGTTCCAAACCCGAGGCATCAGACTTGTTTCCCACATGACGAAGAAGTCATCTCCGTCAAGGTCGCCACCTGACAACATATTGGGGACGGGTCGGTCTCCCGTGGCTGGGAAGACAACCACATCTTTGAGATGATGTAACTTTGGTTCATCCACCGCCTCCACAATACGAATGTCGCCAGGATGTAACGATGGGTTGCGACCAATGACGCATACTCCTTTTATGATCTTCGTTCTATCGTATTCTTTGGAGTCTGTCATTTGGAGAAAGATCTGGGGTAATTTGCTGACGTTCTTTTCCTTAGAGCCCTCAGTAGAGCAAGAGTGGCCTCTGAGGGTTCCCGTCTCGTCCACACATCCAAGGACAAACGCACTGTTCTCGACCTGAATCCTCGCCTTTTCTTTGAGGAGTTTGAGGGACCATGACCGCCACAGGTTTAAAACGTTGAGAACAAACGGTTCCTGCGTTGCAGTCGTCTTGAAGTTTGCTTCAAGCAGTTCAGCTATGGCGAGGGTGGTCTGGTTCTCGTCAACGAACTTTCTCAGAAGGTCAATGGCTACGTGGTTTTCCTCCATGGCCAATTCGTAGGTCATCAGTTGCTGGTTGAGCAGGTTCATAAATGATGAGATCGGTACGCCCAGACACTCAAGGATGGTAATCGTCTGCCGGTTGAGGGTTGCAGTTGCAAACTTGGCGCACCGGATAATTTCTAAGCCGTTAAACTCAGCCTTGAACTTCTCTTGAGACTCCCTAACATGCACCTCTGTTCCCTTGGCATCTGGCCACAGGGTCAGTACTCCTTTACAGCCACCCATCCGGAACTGAAAGGCAGATGGGTGTTCAAAGATATCGAGGCCCATGTCCTCGATGACCATCTGGGCGATAAACGGTGAAATTTTCCCAACCCCATCAGTAAAACAGAATCCATTTCTCTCAATGTCAGCAATTGGTCGAATGGTCGGGACAGAGATACCTCTGATCTCCCGGGTTGTTGACAGACATTGACCCAGTCGTGCAGCATACTTGGCGATAATCTTGATGTGATCAAATTGGCCCATCCACTTTCGGATATCGTCACACGAGACATGGTCGGTCGGGCAGAAGAAGTACGCACCACACTGTCTGAGCTGCGAGCTTCCAAAAGCGAGGAACTCGTATAGTCGATCCCCAATCCTAATCCCCTGATAAAGTGTCCGCAGCAACCGTTTCCAAATCTCATCATTCTGGTCTTTGTTCACCAGAATTCGGCCATGTTCAGGCTCTTCAGTAAACTGGATGCGGAGGAAGCGGTCGTGAATGTGGTTGTACCGCCGCAGGACACGGTTCGACATTTCCACGGTGGGGGTGTTGAAGCGAATAGTCGTGGGGTGATGACAGCTTTACGCATGAGTGCGCAATAGTGAGGTACCCGAGCACTCGGGAAATAAGCCATGGCATCTGGGTTGCGGTAAAGACTCGTGGGGTCCTGGATTGACTCATTTTGATCTGCCAAATACTCAAGCAAAAGCTTCGCCCTCGTTATATTCATGCCAGCAAGCTTCTTCAGGAACTCGGCTGATACATTGTGTTCATTGAGAATTCCTCGCGAGATGCAGACCTCGAGCTGATATCGGACCTCGAATTGCAATTGTGTCATAGGAGTCGTGGACAGTGCAAGAAGATGCGAAGCATTTCCCTCTTCTGGCATTTGGGGGTGCTCCAAAAGACCCCAGAGCTCTGGCTTCTCGCCTTGAGTGGTTTTAAAGTCATCACAGGCACGACTAACGGTGCTGAAATCCTCGAGGGCGTTTATGAGCTGCTGGTTGGCAGTAGCGACCTCCTTGGATTTTCCGCCCAACACAAATCGGATCGTTGTCCAGCGGCCAATATCAATGAATCCCGGGTCATTGTACTCAGCGTGCAGGGCGACCGGGTATTTCATTGGACGACCAGCGTGCAGAAGAATATCTGTTGCACGATACCAAGCCTCCGACAAGCCCCAATTTTTGGCCTCATCGGTAAAGGTAGATCTGATATCCCTACGCTTCCAGTAGTACTGTGGCGCAAATTTCAAAGGCAGTATTAAAGAGATAGCGTTGTCCTCATCGGTCGTTTGATAGATTTCTTTGATTCTCGAAAAGTCGATGATGAACTTGTATTCTCTTAGGTATCTACCAGAGCGAGTTTCTGTTTCCATTTGGAACCACGCAATGAGGCATTTTAGCTTGAGGTTGACTTCGAGTTTGAGCGCATCATCGCCAACAGGGGCAGAGAAAGACTTCATAATGCACATGGCCTTGGGAGCAACCAAGCTGCCAAATTGGATGGCTAGAGGATCAAGAGTAATTTTGATGGGATGTCTTCGGTCTGCACAAACCGGGCTCTGGATCCAACACTTGGGTATGGCCCTCCAAGGCATAATAGCGATGGCAAGGCCGTTGGGATATTGATGAGCGTCTGAATGCGCCACACGATACGTACCTGGCTCCCAGAATGCGTGGTTTGGCGGAGGCTCGAATCTGATTTTGGCTGATTTGGTGCCTTGAGATCGCTGGTCCTCAAAGATATCCATATAAGCGATTTCTCCCTCTCGGGAGAACCAATCCCAGAGATTAATGGTGGTGATATTGGCAGGCAAATTGTCCAGCCTAATAGTGAATTCGGGCCATGTCTGCCACTCAGTTGGAGGGAAAGAAGTTGCTGGGGAATAGATAGGCTTTTCTTTAGATGGCGACTGCGGTTGATTTGATCCCAACGGGACGTTTTCTTGAGATATTGGATTTCCTCGGTCTGTTGCGTTGTCGCGAAGCCGCTGAGGCCGACCGGGTGATAGATGTGGAGATGTCATTCTAGGCTGGGACTGGATATTTGTCAGTCCTTGTTTCATGAAGCATGCTTAGCCAACATCACAATACCTTTCTTGGAGAGTTTCTTTCAAGAACTATTGGTCACCTTGGAGGCAGGCTCACAATTGGTTGAGTTGTGGGCCTGTTCGAAGAGAATCAACCGTCGTGATGAGTCGCAAGAATGCCAAACATCAAGACCAAGGTATTTTGAAAGAGATGGTTTCTTTCTTTAACACAAAAAAAAAAAGGAACTGAGGTCGAGAGGGACGAAGATAAAAGAAGAAGGTGCCCATAGCTCGAGCTTGCCGTTATTTGAAGGCACACGGAGCGTGATTCAAGGCGCCTTGTATCACCCAGGCCCTAACACCCTTATGTTTACCTTTCTGTGCGATGCCACAGGTATCCAATCAAGGTAGTTAGATTCAAGGTGGTTTCGGCAAGGTTGACAGCCGGTAAATGAGCTGAGAAGGAAAAGTGCATGTTAGCGAATCTGTTGACTGCTGTCTGCAGCCGCCCGCTGCACCAGCGCTTGTCAGTCGATCTCTACCTGGTTACTCAGTTGTCTGGTTGGTCCTCTTCCGCCAAATGATTTTTGTTTGGATTTTCTTGACTCCGATCCATCCCTTCCTGGGTTTGCTCGGTTTCCGATTGAGTGGGCCGCTGCCTTTGTAAAGGTTCCTTTGTGGTGCATCTCTTGGCCCATTTCGAATATGCATGATTGTGTCCCGATACCCAGTTTTCACCCATCTCCTCCCATCATCCTCTGAGATGGGATCTCCTGAAACAAAAGATGCTTTTGGTTCTCTCTTGTTCTTAATAAGGAGCGACATAAAAATAAAAGGCGCGCAATTTCGGTTCTACTTTTCAAGAATCACATCGATACCAATCAGAACTCTCACATATGCTCCTCATCCATGCAACCTGTCCCTCATCCTTCCTTCATGAATATGACCGCCAACCCGACTTATGCAATAGTAAATGAATACCTCGATCCATGCAACCAAACATCTATCCATTATACCCCTAGAAGAGTTCACTATGCCGTCCTCTTCAACCACACCACACAGCTCATTCCCAATCCCCCTTTTTTAGCCAGCTCGTTGCCATCGTTGCCCATCATTTCTATCTACTTGAGGGCCTTTCTCACCGGTGACACCGCCTTATCCGCGCCGGGATACTCAATTCCCATCCACGGAACGTCCATGATCTTGCCTGGATTCATCACCCAGCGGGGATCCAGCGCCCCCTTGACGGCGGACATGACAGCCAAAGTCTCCGGTCCAACCTCCCACAGCAGGCTCTCCTTCTTGCCCCAGCCAATGCCGTGCTCGCCCGTGCATGTACCCTCCATGTCAAGCGCACGCTTGACCATGTTTTTGACACACGTCTCTACCTTTTCTCGCTCTCCAGGAATATCCTTGCTGTACATGATGCTCTCGTGGAAGTTACCATCGCCAATGTGGCCCAGGATACTCGCAAACAGACCCAGGTCGTCCATCTCTTTCTTGCTCACCTCAATGATGTCGGCAAGACGGCTAAAAGGTACAGCCACATCCGTGCTCCCTACACGCAAGGTCAGCTACCATATCGCTCTGGTTTCCGCACAGCCATGCTCATATTACAGTGCCACTTACAGGTCTCCTCTCCATTCTTTCTCAGCGACAACATGGACCAAAGCGACTCCTTTCGGGCTGACCACAGGAGCTTCTGCTCACGCTCATCACGGGCAAACTCAAAGTTGCCACCCTTGTTAGCAGCCGTGATCTTCTGCACACGAGAAATGGCCTCTCGGACGCCCTCCTTGGTGCCACCGAATTTGAAGAACAGTGTGGGCGCCTCTTTCCAGACTCGAGGAGCAGTAGCACCACCCAGGTTGACAACCTTCATCTGAACCTCGTCCATGATCTCCATAGCGGCGATGGGAACTCCTGTCTGCATGACACCTGCAGCGGCGGCCGCGGCGTCACGAATGGTCGGGAACGTGACGACGGCGACGGAGTACTGTTCAGGGACAACGGCCAGTTTAAGAGTGGCTATCCCAAGTCAGCTCAATCATGATCTACATTTCTCACCAAATAGGGAGTAAGGGCATCTCGGGATTTCTCTCAGGGCATACCTTCAGTCACCAAACCCAAGGTGCCCTCGGATCCAACGAAAAGCGAGTTCAGGTTGTATCCAGCAGAAGATTTTCTAGGCCTTCTTCTCGTCTTGATGATACGCCCATCCGCAAGAACGACAGTCAAGTTAATAACCCAATCTTTCATCGTGCCGTATCTCACGGCGTTGGTTCCCGAGCAGTTGGTTCCAATCATGCCGCCGATCTTGGCGCTTGGGCCTACATTTCTCGTGTTAGTCGTTTCAGTACGTGGATATGCTCCATGTCAAACTTACCGGGATCGATGGGGAAGAAAAGACCACACTCCATCTGAGCCAGCTTCTCATTGAGGTCTTGCCAGCCGATACTTGGCTGAACTACAATGTCCATGTCATCCCGGTTAAACTCAAGAATCCTATTCATGTACGAAAAGTCGACACTGACTCCTCCATAAGGGGCGGAGAAGTTGCCCTCCAGGCTGGATCCGCCAGAGTACGGGATGATTGGCACGCAATACTCATGACAAATGCGCGCAATGGTCGACACTTCTTCTGTACTGCGCGGGTACGCCACAGCCACAGGCAGCCTATCCAAGTTGACCGATGACCACTCTGAGTATCCATGCACACGCAGGTCCTCCGAGTCTGTGGAAATGATGTCCTCGGTGCCAATTTCCCTCTCAATTTTTCGAATTGCCTGTCAACATTGGTCAGACGCGACACGATCTTCAGTGTTGGGGTGTCTCCCAAAAGCAATGCTCTCCTGTGGGGCAAGACAAACGTACCTCTTCCATCTCAGGCAGAGTCGCATATCGAGAACCAGGCTTTCCAAAGAACCCCTTTGCATCGTCCTGGCCGTTCAGACCGGCGAGCCCCCAACCGACAGCTCCAGCACCAGCGGCCACGGCCAAGACCCTCAGGCCGGTCCAACCCGAAGCTTGATTAGCCTCAACGGGCCGGGACGTAGAAACATCCGGACCGGAGCTCCGTGGTGTTGTTGTTGCGAAACCGCGCCGAACATTGGTTCTCCTGGCGCCGCGGCCCAGGAAGGCCCTTGCGCAACATCTAGCAGACATGACTGAAGTTTTTGAACAGAGTTAAAAATGAATTTCAAGGGCGGACGACGCTTTGTTGTGAGTCTTGGAGACCCGCAATTGTCACTCAAGTGGGCCCCGAACCAGATCAGATAACCGGCGACGACCGTGCTCGTGGGCTCCGCTTTGAGGCTTTTGCACCGCCGTTGCCCTTTTTGCGTGCGTGTTTCCCCTCTCACACCGAACTCCGGCCCAGGTTCTGGCGGATGAGTGCTCAGTGAGACTGGTGATCCGTGCTTTGGAGTAGGATTGGACAAGAAAAATGCAATAGAAAATCAAAGGAAAAAAATTGTCAGGGCGTGTGATGTAAGAGGACCAGTCTTGGTTTTGAGACAGGCCGAAGCCGTTGCAAATACACAACTCAAGGAAGCCTCCCCAAGAGTGTCCTTGTCAAGCAGGGCAAATGGGTGAAGCAAAAGGAAGACCAAGGAGACGTGCAATGAACTGAAAGAAGGAAACCCCACAAAGGAACCAGGTGGGAGACGACAGATCCAAGAGGCGGAACGCGGAACGTGGTCACGATGGGGGTACATATACCATCTTTCAACTACCGTCCCAGTCCCAGTTCGAGCCTAGCCCTGCTCCCAAGTCTTCCCAACAGCAAATTATCGCGAGACGCGGGCGCCCCAGGATCTTTAGTTCTTTGGACGTCCAGAGTGGAGATTGGGGATGGGGGTTGACGACATTTTTTTTTCTGGACCTACCAGGCTGTTAATAGTCTAGTCAACGAAGTGGAATCCGCGTCCTGGTTCGGCAAGTGTATTCCTTTTAGGACTCTCGGCCCCATCTCCAGACTCCATCTTCACGTCATGGGGCCATGCGTGCGTCTCCGTCTTCGTCCCTCATCCGGATCCCGAAGGGAAGAGACACGACAGCAAGCCAAGACACGGGAGTCGTTGCAAAGTCTACGCTAGGGCAAGTAGGCACACGATGCCGTGGACTACCAAGACTGGACGTTGGGACGTTTTGGCATTCCATTTGTCCAGTTTAGGAGAAGTCAATAGCCCTGCAAAGACGCCTCTATTGCAACCCCCAACCCTCCCTACCATGCCTCGTCGTCGATGCATTGTGTGCATCCATCCATAATTCCATCCATCCCACCCTCCCCATCTTGGTCCGTCGCCGACCCTGGTCGCTGGCGTGCATTTGACTTTGCCTTTACATGGAAATGCCGTCTGATTCACTCGTCCTTCTGCCTGCCCATACACATCCGTCCGTCCCATGGCGGCCGGGCCTTGAGCTGATCGAAAATCAAATCGCGGGGCTAAGCCCGCGCACGCTCATCACGAGAGGTGGTATTCACGGATATGCAACCGGTCTCTTCTGTGCATACAGCAGTGTGCATGTGCTTTTCGAGCCTCGACTCCGCTCGGATCTCCATTCACATCTATCTCGTTAGTCAGGAATTGTCCGTTCCATGCGTAAGACTATTTCTTTGGTTCCCTCTTCTTCTCTTGTCTTCCCAACCGCCCCCCTTCCCCTTGTTTACCCCTCCCCCCTGCTGCAGCTGAGATGCTTGGCTTCAAGCCAAAAAGAAGCGTGGCCATCGTGAGAGGGGTAAACAAATGGCCAGCCACATGATTCTGGTGGATTGGAAACTGTTTTGGGGAGAGTGGAAACTTGCAACTTGGGGGCGGGTCAAGCACCGTTGACCCCTGGCCCGAGCTAACTGCTCTTTTCAGCCTCGACATGAATATTCGTGGGTGTAAGCCGCCCATATCGTATCAGTATCCATGAGCCAGCTCTTCCTTTTCCATCTGCGTCCAATCTTTTTCGGCGTGGGGTTCGAAAAAGACAACCAACACATTCCAAAAGCGTTCAGGTCAAAGGGTCCTCTGCCTTCTCAGCACGACAAGGCCCCCGGTCTTGGCCGGTGCCCCCTCATCGAATATACCGACGCCTCATTCCCTCCAGCTACAGGGTCGTCCCGCCCAATTGGGTGACCACAACAAGTCGTACTGGGAAGTGATGCACAATTTTTTTTTCGCCACACCCACCTACATCATCCCAGGTCAAATGACTTGTCCGGGTTTTTGCTTCGAGCCCTGGGGTTGGCTACTGGGATCAGGGACACAAAGGGATCTGGAATTGGTGGGCCGAGATGCGTTTGGTTGAAGCTCCGCATAAAGCTCCAATGTTGACAATGAATTGACCGGCAAAGTCCCAGTGCGGAGGCGGAGAGCCAAGCCGAGGTCGAGGTTGGCATCCTCCGAATCCAAGCCTCTTGTTGTCTAATCCTGGTGCCCATTGTTTCTTTTTCTCTTTCTTGCCTCTACCGTCAGCCCAGGTCGCTTACAACCTATCTTTCGGTCCAGCCGCATGTATGGCCCCAAAGCTCTCACAGCCTCATCCATTACACGTCGTCTGTCATCTTTTCTCGTCCTGCAAAATCCCTCACGCGACCTAACCATTCCGAAACTATCCAAAACAACATGTAGTTGTTGTTTTTTTCTTTACTTCTCCTTTTTGTTCCTCCCATTTGCCCTGTCCCCTTTCTTACCATCCTTGATCCCGGAGCGGAGGCGCAAGACTCGCAAACACTTACTGGTACTTTCTGGCTTCCCAAGTCGGTTGCCTGCAGCAGACCTCAAGGGAAGGGGGGGGTAAAAAGCACAACCATCACCCACCTCCCCCATTCATCCATGTATGTACGCAAGAGAAACGTCGATGTCATGTAGGAACCAGGGGCTCTGGCCGATCCTGTGCAGTGCTTTGCACTCCGGAGCGCACACCGACACACCGACACACCGTTCCATGCTGACACCCGTGCAGGTCACTTAAGCCAAGGTACAGACTGCCTCACACACGTACACATGTACACAGGCATACACATGCACGCACACACGCACACAAAATTGCATCGTGATATATGCAGTCATCAGCTTGCTGCTCGGTAGCCACCACCTTCGGCCTTGCCATCGTGTAGCATCGGATTTTCCTATGCAAGCACCCCGCTTCGACCTGTCCACGTGCCTGTCCAAGGTGGTATCCATCCCTCTCGAGCCAGAAATTCGTTTGATCCATTGACGGACAACATAAGTCTCGGGTAGGTGTCTTCAGGACCTTGAAAATTCCAAGTGTCCGAAAATTGTTGCCACCACCGCCGTCGTCACCGTAGCTGCCAACACACACAACACACCCAGACACACACACACACACACCTAACCCTTAGCCCAGCAGCATCTCGCACGAAAGGAGCGGCCGTCCATCCCCAAACACAACAACAAAATGACAACAGCAAAAGTTGGGGACGACTTCACCTATCCTCCTTGGCCCATTGCAAATCTACCTGAGACCTTTACCCCCACGGGGACCCAGCAGCCATGACCCCACACCCACCGGGAGCAACCCAACATGAAGCCATGGATCCGTCAAATTGACGTCGTCTCACAGTTTAGGTCCATAATGGCCCATGTGCATCATGCCGGAGCCGTTAACGATATGCGTGGCCTGACACGTAGATAGCACCTAGTTTCGTAATGGGTGCTTCGATAGGGAGTAAGCGAGCACCAACTCAGGCGGGAGCGCAATTGGGGTTTCCTTCTCAGCTGGCCGTGACAAAAGTGCATGGTTCCCCACGACTTTGGCTCTAGGGTAGGCTGTCGGCCTGCAGATCTTGCTTCACATCCCACGGCAATGAACCTCACTCAACCCACTCGCCTTCATTGGGTTGTCCCACCGGATGCCATGCTACAGCCAGAGCCCTGCCCGGATCTTGGGGGAGCTCCCAACGACCAAGGGAAGTCTCAACCCCGGAAAATTGAGGCGAGAGGCGTTCCACAGAGCCAGCCAACAATAGTGCTTACCATAATCTGTCAAGGGATCAACTCAACCAAGCCTGAAACCATGGACCAGGTCGATTCCCAGATTCACACTTGACATACATTGTTATACATTATTACTCTCCTCACACAAGGGACCTTTTTTACGAAAGCGGGAAAACGACTTGGATAGACAGTTTGTGCTTGGCTCAAATTCATCTTTTATCGTTAGCCCCATGGGCTGGCTATCTCCAGGGTAGTTATAGCCGTAAAAGCAAACGTCAAATCCGAGACTCCAGTCCACATGCCTTTTTCCATTCCTATCACATTTAGTGGGAGAGGGCGCGACGGCGGTCACGCTCCTCAGCAATAGTGAGCTTGACACCCTTGCCCTTGGGCAGGGAGATCCAGGGCTTGTCCTGGCCAACGACGAAAACGTTGCTCTCACGGGTAGCGAAGGTGTTGTCAATGGCGTCCTTGATGTGGACGATGTTGAAGCCACCATCGTGACGCTCACGGTGGGTGATGACACCAACACGGCCCATGTTACGACCACCGGTAACCATGGCGACGGCACCAGTGTCGAACTTGACGAAGTCAGTGATCTTGCCAGTGGCAAGGTCGATCTTGACCGTGTCGTTGACCTTGATCAGAGGGTCGGGGTAGCGGATGCTGCGAAGAAGGAAAAAAGTCAGCACCAGGGTAGGAAGGGGATACATACAACCGTCAAATAAAGCTCCAATGTCGTCGGGTGTGAATCGAATCGACCAAAGCTTGATCCAACGGCTGAATGATGTCTGACAGAACTCACGTTCGTGCATCGTGCGTGACCAAGAATGGGATTCCACCGCGACCAAGCTGAACGCGCTTGACCTTGCCCAGCTTGTACTCAGCCTCTTCGGCCTGAATTCGGTGGACGGTGAATCGACCCTTGGTGTCGTAGACGAGACGGAAGTTCTCGCCGGTCTTCTCGATGCCGATGACGTCCATGAAGCCGGTGGGGTAGGTCTGGTCGGTGCGGACCTTGCCATCAACCTTGACGAGGCGCTGCATCAGGATGGCCTTGGTCTCGCGGTAGTTGAGAGCATACTTGAGGCGGTTTCGGAGGAAGACGACCAGGGGCATGCACTCGCGGAGCTTGTGAGGACCGGCAGAGGGCTTGGGGGCGTAGGTGCCGGAAAGCTTGTCGAGAAGCCAGTGCGAAGGGGCGCTGAGGCGCTTCTGGTGCTTCTTGCTATAAGATTGTCAGAATTGTATTTTTCCTTTTAGGCGACGGCGAGACGAGAGGGCGGAAGAGGACAGAACCACTGCGCATCGCCAGTTGGCATTGCACAGTGGCAGTATCCTCTCGTGATGTGACGTGATGCTACTCACATTCCGCGGGCCATGGTGTCGGTTGGCTGTGATGTCGACGGTGATGAAGATGGACAAACGGACCTGGCGGACGAGGG
The DNA here is from genome assembly GCA_003415625.1 of Aquanectria penicillioides. Classification (NCBI taxonomy): domain Eukaryota; kingdom Fungi; phylum Ascomycota; class Sordariomycetes; order Hypocreales; family Nectriaceae; genus Aquanectria; species Aquanectria penicillioides. The sequence continues at coordinate 3,029,718 of PYIU01000004.1, read as the reverse complement.
ACGAAGTGCAAAATGTTAGACCACACTTTTTTTCGTGAGCGCTAACCGGAGAGGGGGGTTTCGTGCCCTATGTGCAGGGGACCGAATTTGTGGGTCACGTGATATATCATCTGATGGGCGCTGGGCAGGATTGGCAGTGCCCAATGCAGGACCCCAAGATTTTAGCTCGTGTTTTTCAGAGCGCGTGGTGTTGCATTGGTTCGCAGCCATGCTAGTTCCTCGGATGCTAGCGGCCGTTGGTATTGGGACTTCCTAAATGGCTGATAACTTAAAGTAAGAAAGATTGATCACAACAAACTAAGGATTCATCATTACTTCCATCATAATAACATAATATCGAATACCCGACCATGGTTTTGTTCTCAACTGTGTGATCCTGTGGTGCTCTCCAGTCTCTACCAAACTAATACTCTCCACAATCATCCAACTCATTGACGCTCATAAATGTCTACCAAAACCCAATTCCGTTTTTGCCTGCGAGGCACCCGTGTTTCCTTCCAGTGACTAGCGCCTAGACGTATAATCTGAAAAACCAAGATGAATGACCGACGATCAGCGCGTGCTGTCCTGCTGTGTTGTGCATAATCTACATGCGCCCTAATGCTTTCCTTGTACAGGTTGAAATCCCAACTCCCGTTCCGGTTTGGAACGCTCATAATCCACACAGCAGCTAAAACTGCAATTCGTAAATAGTAATTGTGTCAGCCGCTTATCTTGCGGCCCGTTGCGATCTCTCGGCTGCTTTGTCAAGGCCATCCCGTCGTGACTCGAGGGCGACGCTTCCAGGCGAAGAGTTCACTGCGATGGCATCCACATTCATTCGCGAACTCCCTTGCGAGAGCTTGGCGTCGTCGAGCAAGAGTCTCGAAATGTCCATCTCGCCACCCATGAACTGGGGCGTCGTTGATTCCCCAAACTCGAACCCTTGGCCGGAATGCGGACTCTCGAGCGTGTCCATCCGTTGAAGGGGCCACCGCGGCAGTTCTTCTCGGGGAGCTGCGCCCATCTGGGGCTCAAGAGTTGCCTTTGAGGGCTTCAGGGAGTTGTTGATAGACATGTTGATCGATGGCTCCATGATGTCGTTAGTGCGGCTGCTATCCTTGGCCTGGAATGTGCCCTTTTCTATGCGGTGATAGATGTTTGGATACTTGTTGCGAACCCTGTCTCTCAAATCAGTGGGCTGCCTGCTACTGAGGTGGAAGCGAGGGTCGCGCTGGATTTTGGTCCATGCTGGGCCATGCTGGTTAAGGCCCTCGAGGATTTCGCGGTCGTCTTGCTCTGTAAAGGGACGTCGTTCCCGTCGGTGCGATTTCTTGAATGGCCCACGGATACCAAGCTCGACTAGATCTTCCATCTTTTTGCGGTGGGCGCGGCTCTTCTTCTGTTTCGGGTTGGCTTCGACATCCTTCCGCATTACTGGGCTGTCCTTTGTTGACAAGGCTTCCCCATCTATTAAAATCTTGTCCAAATGGGTGTCGCCCTTGGACTTCTTCGACTCCTGCGACGCACTGGATGGCGAACCAACTGAAGACTTGCTCGACCTGCGCAGTTCGTCGGGACAGCAGGTTCTGAACCTATCCTTCAAGTCGCCAGCCGTTCGATCATTAAATTTGAAATCGGGATCTTCCAAAATGCTGGTCCATTTCCCAACACCATGCCGGTTGACACCTAGCAAGAGGTGATTTGTCTCCTCTTCGGACCATTTTCTCCTGGGCTTCGTCGCACGTTTTCTCCCCTTGTTTGCATTTTTCTCAGCCTCCGGGGATGCTTGGTTGAGTTCGTGGAGAAGTTTCATTTGAGTTCCATCCTTCCCGTCGAAAGAGTCGGAGGAAATGGGTGGGAACAAGGCGGCATGCGGCGGGGCTCATGGAGGCCATTGATGATGGGTGGCATGACCGGGGCCGTCTGGGCGGCCTTTTGCTTCTTGAGGGGTTGCGGAAGTTGGACGAAATCATCTTTCACATGGAGGCCGCGGTGGCGCTTCTTGTTGGAGGCATCGTCGAGTGCATCCTGGCCATCGTCCAAGATCTTGTTTAGCGAGTGGGATGATTCAGTGGCTTCGGTGTCTCCCAGCAGCAGCCGCAGGGGGAAAGCTGCGGAAGAGCCCTGGTGCTTCCCATCTATGCGTGCGACGTCCTTGCGGTGGTCAAAGGAACCATCATCGCCGGTGAGGTAGAGTGGAGCGGCCGGATTAGAAATTGACTGGCCGTCCTGGTTGGATCTGTCGCCTCGGTGGTTCGCGTCCGGCTCGAGCGGGGGCAGAGGCTGGTCCGAGGACTTGGGGAGGGGCAGAGAATGGAGAGGAGGGAGATCGGTATGCGGCAGCTGAGGTGTTGTTGACTCGTTGAGCAGGTGAATCAAGCGTGGCTCGATCGTGGCCATCGTGGGCTCGCGGGATTGGGGTGGCGCATTGGGTATAAGTGGGAGAGGCAAGGCGCGGCGAGACGAGGTGGACGGAGAGGGCGGGAGGAGGGAAGAGGAGGAAAGAGGCGAAGAACAGGGACGGTTGAGGAGAGGCAAGACAGGCGGTTCACAGCATCATCTCGGGTCTTGGGATACGGAACAGCAAAAAAGAAGGTCAAGGTCGGGGTCCTTTGGTTGACGCCGGTGGTCTCACCTGGGTGTCTCTGGTTTGGCAGCACGTGAAATCGCCACATGGTGGGTGGTGAAGCTTGCGTCCGCCATCCGTCGTCCGCTAACCGTCAACCGGCATCCATCCATCCTCCTCCTCCTCCTCCTCCTCCGTCTCCGCTCTATTACATGTGCCTAACCCACCTACAGCACCTACAGCGCCCACCTACAGGCGCGCCCACAGCACTTGACTTACCCGAGTCGCCCGGAATCTATGCCTGTGCCTGTGCCTGTGCTTGCGCTGTCAGCGGCCCAGGGGCACTCGCCATGGTCGGCGCTAACGGCCAGAAGCGGCCGAGGTGTCTTGGTCCTTTTTTGGGTCTTGGGCCTCGTGCCTCGTGCCTCGCAGCTACACACTCAAGCATGAGCATGAGCACGAGCACGAGCACGAGCAAGGGCACAAGCAAACGGCGCTTTGCCGGCAGTTCCCGGTCCCACTGGAGCGGCGAGCCGCGCTCCGAGCTTCCAAGACCCATCGAGCGTCTTCGGCTGTGACTTGTCTGCGTTGTCGGATGCTGTTTGCTGGTGGATTTACTTTTATCCCATCCCAAGCGGGCAAGGCTTGGAGGGATTCGCTCGGCGAGATACCGTATCCGTCTTCCTCATCGTCCCTCGGGTAATTCACCACTGACAACACCACCATTGTGTGCTCCGCGCTGTACCTGCTGCTGTACCTGCTACTGTACCTGATTTCGAAGTCTTGTCTCGTCTATTCGTAAATCTCTGGTCTCCCAATGGGGCGTTCGTCCCACTGTTTCTTTCCCCTTATTTTTCCCGTCCCCACGGCGATCGTCACATCTCGCCTGGTCACACTGTTTCCCCCCTCTCGCCTCTCGCCTCTCGTCTTGTCTTAATTAGCCATGGCGTCCTCGCTTCCGACCTTCCCGCGAGTCGTATTCACTATTATAGAGCCAATCTCTCTGTGCGTCCTTGCTTCGATTTTAGCCAAGCCCTCGTTCAGCTGATTGACCAATTACTTAACACATATCAGAGTTACTGGCTTTCTAGGGGCCATTGCAGACCCAGCCTGGTTCGTCGCGGAACAAATCCCGGACACAAACCCGGCTATCAGTGACAACAGTGTGGTTGTTGCTTTGCAGCTTGGGAACCTATACCTCCTGCTGGCATTTATAGGCCTTGCAGTGCTCAATACTACGTCTGAGGTTAAAGTTGTCCGAGCCTACCTTGTTGCCTTGTGGCTCGGTGACATTGGTCACATCCTTTTCAGTGGGTACGGGCTTGGTAAAGATATCTTGACGAACCTCGCAGCATGGAATGCCATGGCCTGGGGTAACATCGCTGTGACTGTAAGTATGCTTGGGTTATGTTCATGTTGACCTGGAATTGACAAACGAAAACCTCAGGTCTTCTTGATGGTTACGCGCTCGGCGTATTTTCTGGGGCTCTTTGGTCCAGACAGAGTCATCACCACTTCCGCGGCGAAGAAGAAGGCTTGAAAATGAACCTTCCTTCTCAATTATTGACGATTTTTGTTTCCTCTTCGTGATCATGCAGTCATCCTTTAGTGGCATCCATTTCACCTGTGCAAAATCGTTGTGTACCGCTACTTATCAATTTATGTGGGTAGACAACCCCGTCCAGTCTGATGCTCTTCTCGCTCATCGCAACCTCCACCTCCACCGAACAAACATAGACCAGGAAAGACATGGGGGCGATACGTACTTGGCTGGGGTCCACGACAACTGGGCAGCGAATCAAAGCTCAGCAAGTTGGTCGTGGCATGTTCCTGCGGCACTAACTTGAGTGCACGGGCCAACTGTAGGGTTAGGGTCAGGCTTCGGGTTACATGCTGAACGCGACTCCCCAAAACAAAGCAAACAAAGCAACGCAAAAGCATATATCTCTGGCGGCTCTCAGCCCCTCACGCTGCCGGCATCACTGTCTTCTGTCTTCTTTTCCTAATCACTCACACCTTGGCGTTTCTTTGAAGTCCCTATGGAGACCAGAAATAAGAGGAAACGTATGGATCCTCCAGCCTCCGCGCCTCCAGCGCGGCGGGGGACTCGCAACACTCGTCGGACAGCAACTCCCGGTACAACTGATCCAGGTGGCGTTGGGCGTGGATCGAACCAGTCTCAGGCTTCATTCCCTGCCTCGGAAGGGTCCAAACCTCAGGGTGCACTATCTTACAACATTGCTCGTCGTGGCGCTCGCGCGACTCAACGTGAGGCTAGCATTGCAAGTATTGTGACAATCCCAGCTAGACCTGATGATGAAACAGATGCGGACGAAGAGGATAGAGCCTCAGAATTACGTGCAATAGACGAGGTCCCTGTATCTTCTGGCGGAAATGATGGAGAACAAGATGAAGCCGAGGAGGCGGCAGACAACGAGGAGGCTCAGAACGGTGTTGACCAGGAAGCAGAAGCTACCAGGCATAAGATCATGGAGCTCAGTATTCCTGATCTTGCTACGTCATCGCAGGAGTTCATGCAACGCCTTGAGAACCCAGATTTCAGCGACCCCGTCTTCCGTGGCCTTCTTTCTATTAAGAAGCGGGCGTTCGTGAGTGTCCGGGAGAGTTTCGAAGAAGATAAGACGTCTCCATTCATCGACTGGGCTCAAGTATTTGACATATGGGAGAGTGAAGATGTTGCTGAAAACGCTGCAATGGTCATTGTTCGTGCGAATCTGGTAACAGCACTCGAGGAGGTCATCACTCTAGAAGCCCAGAAGGATTTGGATCCGTTTCCTCTGTTCGATCGATTCAACTCATTTTTCCCTTCCCTCTTCGTGACCTCCGAAGAAATGTTTCAGCATCCAGAACTCCTCCTCGATATTCGCACCTGGTACTTGATGGAGATTCTCAATAGCCTGGAAGGGAAGCCTAATGTCCATGAAATAATTGCTTCGGTTTTCTGCGAACCCTCCGAAGGCGAGGAGTATTTTGACCGCTTTCTCAGAGGCCCATTCAAAGACTTGGGAGGCGTTTCCGATGAGCGACTCGAGGAACTTTGCTCGGAAAGAATTACCAAAGTTCTATCCGCCATCAAGAAGGACAAGAAGACATTTGGAGTTCATGAGCTAAAGAAGATATTTCCTCTTGAGCGCTTGCTGGAACAAATCCGTTCTTGGCTTACAAACAACTACATCATGCTTGGTGAATCGAGTAGCCAAGGACGCCCAAGAAAGTCACAGGACCCTGAAGAGTTTGTGGATGCCGAAGAGGAGATCGAGGATAGTCAAGGGGATGCTCCATCCGAATCCCAACCTATCATCCGGGCCGGAACCGGCGAGGAAGAGTAAGTGTCTGCCTGTCACCTCCGGCAATGCGTACTGACACGTTCATTTTAGACCTTCTCTCTTTGTTGACCCAGGGTCTATTACCTATATTAATAGCAAAAATCGGGGGAATGCTTTGGCTCCCCCATCAAATCAGCAAGTTCTGCCTCCAGCAAAGGCGCCTCTTGACTATCAACAGCACGCAAACGCTAGATTGTTAGAATCGCCACTGCCTCCGGCATCGACACTTGTACTGCAAGGCAAAGCAGCCACCAAGAGAGCACGCGACCCATTTGTCCATGAAGAGGAGGACGAGGGCGACGACGACGATATTTTTGAAACCGACACTCGCCCAGTTGATAAGGGTAAGCGAGCAGCCATTGCTTCATCGCTCCCGGCCCCGAAAAGACCCCGCATTATCGAACACGAGCCGATCCCTGAGCCTTCAGTTCCTGCCCCATCTGGCTCCGCTTCCAACCCTCCAACACTCTCTCGCTCATCGCAACTTCCACAGCTCTCCCAGCCCTCTCAGGCAGACTTTGAAAACCTCAGGAGGGCAAAGATACAAATATCTCAACAATCTCGTTTCCAATACTCTTCAGCCACTAAGCAGCGTCAGGTTTGGTCCCACGCCGACAGTACACTCCTCCTCCAGTTGATCAGGGATCGACACGCTGCCTGGGCTGCCATCGAGCATAATGATAACGATAAGTTCGAATACCCGCGCAACCAGCAGGCCTACCGTGATAAAGCTCGCAACATGAAAGTCGACTACCTCATGACTGACGCAACCTTACCCCCATGTTTCGATCTGGTCGCTCTTGGCAAAAAGGAAATTGATCGCCTTATGAGTCTAGGCAAAAACCCTTATCGCAAGGAATCAGATATTGATCTAGACGGCAGAGCTATCAACACCGAATATGCCCGCCATTTTCAAGGCTAGCAGAGCAGCCCAGGAACGGCATCACCATGAATATGTCTTTTTACTTTCTTGGATCCGATCCAGCGTTCACGTCCGCAGTGTTATTCTTTCATTTTCTTATTATGATGCTTTCTTCTCTCGGAAATACTATGCTAGCGATGTCATGTTGTTCGATACCCTTCTTACAGGAGGAAGACTAAACGGTTACAAATTGTCTGCGATGGGGAAAGGATGGTGATCTCTTTGAAAAGGGAGGAAGCGATGAGCAATGAGAACATAAATGAGGGCCATACGAGCAGATTCTCAATTCAATTTATCAATCTTGTCCACCATACCCCAATTATCGGTCGTTCCTCATCATAACCTGGATAGTTGAACTGTGACAGTGTGAAACGTAAGACAACGCACATGCGCAAGGAGATCCATCCAGAATTAATGTTTAAAAAGGTAAAAAACGTTAAAAAAAAATCGATTTGGAGTTGTTAACAAAAGACAACAAAGAAAAAAAGTGACGTCTCCCGGACACTAATCTACAACTGCACCAGCACATATTCTTATACATTCCCTGCATTCTTTTTTTTCCTCGCCCGTTTAATTTCTTTCCTTTTCGTCGTGTCCTCCTATTTCCCCTACTGCCCCATCACTTTGCTTTCTGATATGGTCGTCAGGACGGTCGAGGTCGAGAGGTCGGGCACTGGACTGGGACCCTCAGGCCTGCGAAGGGGCCAGGAACGCCGGTTATCTCGTGATATGACAGAGGGACGGGGAAAGAACACAGTGTGTTGATTGAAGGAGTGCGGGAAATGATTGTATGGTGAATGAAGGAAAATCAGTCTTCTCTTTTGGTTTTGAGGTCGCTGACACAAACGCCGACCCATCCGGGTCCAATGTCGGGAAAATAAAAGAGAAAAAAAGAGAAGAGGTTTGATCAAGGAATATTCATGAGCCGAATGAAGTGAGTTCCCAGCGAGGGCTCAAAAGTGTTGAATCCAGTCCTTGAGGCTCATTGGTGAGGCTCTCGACCCAGTTGCTCGCATGTCTCACCTGCGGTTTCAGTTGTGAGAAGCTGAGTGGACACAACACCTTTTCAAAATCGTCATTTCGCCTCGGAGCGTCCCGCCTCCTCCTCGTGGGCCATCAGAACTGGACTATAACTGTAACACAAAAAAAAAGACAGAAGGGGTATGCTGCAGAGTTTCCGAAACTGGTTGACATGAAAGCTAGTTGAGAATCAAAGAAAAGGAAAAAAAAAACCGCGATTGAATGCTGCGGCTTTCGCGTGTCGTAGAGGGTATCCGTTGAATTCGAGAGAGCGTGAGTGTGGGCGGGTTGGAAAAGCAAGCACACTCAACACAAAGGAATGTGCCCATTACCCCTGCATGGGCTGCGTTCTCCCTACTTTTGCAAATCACTTATCGGTGACGGTAGGGAAGATCCCTCTGCTTGAGCCTGCTCGTCCTCCATCCTTCATACCACTGCTCCCTGCTGGCCTCGCGCAACTCGGCGCGCCACTCACTGAAGACAGCCTCCTTGAGACGCTGGAAATCGCAATGCTCCTCATTGTAGGGATCGGCGAATCCCCAGGGGAACTGTCGGCCGATAACATTGGGCTCATACAGATCCGGGCTGATGATTGAGAGGGGCAGGAAGGGCGTCTCCTCGTCCTTGGTTTCTTCCTGGGCCTTGTGTCGTCGAATGGAGTGAGTAGACAGCCGTTTCGAATGCCTGGAATCGGGCGAGGCCGCGGTAGAGTCCCGGTTGCCCTGGATAGGAAGGTCGTGACCCTCTGGGGTCTCAGCACCAGCTCGGCTGTGATAAGCATCTTCATCATCGCTCTCATCTTCTTCGGCAATTCGGTCACTATCGTCATCATCGAGACCGAGGGCCTCCAATGGGTCCAGGCCAGACTTCTTGAGGTTGTCCCAGACGCTCCTCTTGAGGACATTCATGTGCTTGGTGGTGATCGTGTCCGCCTTGGAAATGACAGGAATGACTGTCGTCTTGCCTTGGAGCGCACGCAAGACCTGGAGGTCGAGGTCTTCATCAAGGCTACCAACAACGCGAGTTTCGGGGCCACGGTGACCGTTCTGGCCATTGGCAGCCAAGTTCCTAGCGGATGCCACATTACGATCGAGACGGGCAGGGTCAAGGATAAGGAAGGCAGCATGAATGTGAGTATCCTGTACGCCAGGCGATCGCACGACCTTCATCTCCTCAGCAAATGTCTCTTCAAACTTGCTCTCCAGGAAGGCCGTCATCTCCCTAAGCTGAAGATCGACCACATTCTTCTCCAGGCCTTCGGAGTCCCAGAGGGTCAGGCCAACTCGTTCGCCATCGATTTCGGTTTCGAGGTATTGGGGGACAAAATTGCCCGAGGGGGTTCGCTCGGGAATGAATTCGTCTTCGGGCTTCTTAGCTCGCTTCTTGGCGGGAAGGGCAAGAGCGGTCTTCAAGAACTCAAGGAACGACGTCTTGCCAGAGCCGCGAGAACCAATGATGAGGATGCTGAAATGTTGAAAACAATTGGTCAGTACGAATGGGATCAAGGCGCCATACAAAGAGTCCCGCAGTGTCAGGAGATCAGGGAATTGCACGGAGAATGGACATACTTCAACGGGGTGGGATCCTTGCGCCTACGAACGCGTCGAGGGCTGTTGACGGCGCTGACGGCGCTGCTGGCATAGCTGTAGCGGCCGCGGTGCGTCATGCTCTCGGTCCTGGCGTAGGGGTCAAAGCCGCCGTTAGGCATGGGAGGAACGGGGACGGCCACGCCGTAGTTGCGAGGTTGGTCGATGGATGGGCGAATGCTGCTGACGTTTGAGGTTCGCGGGATGTTTGCGGGCGACTCGGGACGAAGGTCGGCACCAAACGACTTGGAAAGCTGCTCGGTGTGGTTCGCGAACTCGGGCAGCTTTGGGGGATGGCGGCAAGGCGCTGGCGTTCAAGTTCGGCCTCTCTAATGGCCTGGGCTTTGCGGCCGCCCTTGCCCAAATCACCGCTCTTACTGCGTCGTAGCAACATTCCGAAGCTTGTTCGACGAGGCTGCGTGTCCATACTTTGAGGAAAGTATCATGAAAGGGAAAGAATCGCAACGAGGGGGGGAAGGCCCTAAGGGCATTAACGGGCGGGAGGAGGTGTGGAGGGTAGATTGATGGGTGACGGTGGGGACAAGCCCGACGGGGGGGGTGTTGGATGGATGGGACGGGGCAGGAACGGGTTGAGAAGACACGGAGAAGGCTGTGCGAAGGCGACAAGCGCAGCGCAGCGCAAGACGGACGATGTCAAAAAAAGACGGACGACGGCGGGTCGATGGGAGTCGATGGGGAGGGGGGTGTGGTGAGTGGATGCGGATGGTCAAACGGCTCCAGAGCCACAAGGCGGCGTTGGGGAAAACGGGGGGTTAGCGACGACAAGAAAGAGGCGACGGTGATGGGCGATGGGCGATGGGCGATGGACGATAGGTAATAGGTGATGGACGATGGAGCGATGTGAAGGCGCGGAAAGGTCGACTTGCAGCAAGCTCAGATCAGCCACAGGTTAGTCGAGACGCGATTCAGGAGGGCCGGCGCCGTAGCCAAAGTTCGTGTGGAGAAGAGAAATGGGCAGCGGCGTGTGAGCGTGTCAAGGTGTTTGAGCTGCGTGAGCTGTGTGAGAGAGTGGTGGGGAAGGAGAGCGAGCGCCTAGACCTGGCGGATTGATGAAAGGCGCGTTGCAGTTGAGGCTCGGTGCGCAGGGTGTCCTCCCGAGGATGGGATTTGATGGATGAAAGGATGGGTGACCTTGCTTTTGATCTCTGTGCCTCTTGGGCGTGGTCTGTGACTGACTTGGAGACGAGATGGAAATTGATGTGTGGGCGTCGGACCAAGGAAGTGCGGCCGCGTTTGCGTTTACAGGGGAGACCAGGTCGAGTGGGTTTCGGGGGGGTTGACGTGGATGATTGGCTGGATTTGATGGACAAGGTCAAATGAAGGTTGAATCCTGGATGCGGGATCGCAACAATAGCATGCGATGCGTTGCGATGTAATGTGATGTGATGCAATGCGATGCGATACGGCTTTCAATGGGCAAGCCAAACTTTGGCCGGAACGGGAGGCGTCAACTCAAAAAAAAAATTATAAAAAAAGAAAGCATACCTAAGCAAAAAGAAACGAGAAGTGGTTCCCGAAAGGAACAACAAAAAAGGCAGGCTAAAGATGAACCCGCCTGTGATTCAAGTCAACTCAGTTAGTCAGTGGATCAATAACCATCAGTCCATGGGCGGCGATAGAGAACAACGGCAGCCAGGTTCTGGAATCTGGGACCGGTAACAGCAACAGGGACAGGAACAGGAAACCGGAACAGGAGAAGGGGGTTAGTCAAGCAGAAGGAGGGCAGAGAAAATGCAAATGGGTGACCAGCCATCAACGGTAATTGGAGGACGAGGGGGATGTAGCTGCGCTCGCGAGGTGTGGTGTGGGTGGTTCCAGGAGGAGAGCGGCACACACGTACAGGAGGCACGGTAGGCACGGTTGGCACGGTAGGCACAGCACGAATAAGGAGAGGGGAGAGAGACTAAAAACAGCGAACGAAGAGATCAAGGGGGGGGGAACGCCGACTCACAATGTGGGCGTGGGTTGAGAGAGAGCGTGTGGGAGACGCACCGAATCCCGAACCATCCAGGGGTTGACAATACAGATGGAGCACATTGTCTCCCAAGACATAAAGCCGGACACGGTGCTACAGGTACGGCACTACAGAGTATCGAGGAGAGGATGGATCGATGTGCGCATGTACAACAGGCCGCCGCCGGAACGGTGTCGGTCTCGGGGCTTTTTTTTCCTTGGTGCTGGATCTTTGTTAGCTTCCAAGGTAGTAGGTACCTAAGTTAGGGAGTACCTGGTAGGTGGTACCTAAAGAGGGCCGCACAACGCGGCCTAGTCAATAAGAGAAGACGGAACGGACAGAGCGAGTTGCCAGCCACTTCCATTTCGCATCCATCAGTCGTTTTTCGCCTCGCAATCCGGTCCTATCTTCGTCAAGACCCAACAGTCCAAAAGCGATCCTTTCTCTCTCCAACACAGGGGCTAGAGGAATCGGTTTCGACAACGGATGGGCAGAACAGGAGCTTGACGAAAGTGAAAAAAGGAGCAACGGTGCGCCATTGGCTCACTAGAGCTGGGCTTGCTGGGGGGGCCCAAGCGCACTAAGACAGTTAAAGCATTAAAGCACTAATAGGGGGGCCTGGGGCGTGGGAAACGGCCCCATCGACGCAGGGTCCAAGTCACACATGGTGCTGTCGCCCGTTCGGCAGGTGAGATGTGGTGCGCACATTCCGCTGATCTGGCTGCGGTGCAGTGCACTCATCGTTGACGTTGTCGTTGTCGTTGTCGTCGTCGTCGTCGTCCGCGGCGCCTCCAAACTTCTCTCCAACTCCACCTGCTGCATGCACCACCACGTAACCCCCAAAAAACGAAGCAGTAAAAGGGGGTCACGCACATGGTCAATGAATCACGGCTTCGGGGCCGCCGCTACCGCTCTCGTGAGCGACGCCTGAACGGAAACCGACATTGGATGTTGAATTATCGGAGCAGCCGCCCGCCTCCGTCAGTTGTGTCTCTCTCGAAGAAGGTGAACCCCGGTCAAGTCGCCAGGCGAGAGACAAAACACACTAAGCCGGGGTGCTCGGTCCCCAGCCAATTTGAGCCACGACGTCCCTCCGTGCAAGAACCGCTACCATACGGATAGCACTACGATGGTGCCTACCACTGCGCAGACCGTCTCGGCCAGTGCTACTATATGCGGAGATGTCCTTTTTTGGTTTTCATCTGTTACTTGACGATGACATATGTCAGCGGATACCTGTGATGGCGCTGCTCTCATCCTCCCGTTTCATCAATCAAGTAAGAGAGCGATCGCCCGTCGAACGCCTTCAGCCCTCTTTTTAAATCCTTCCTGCTTGATCCGCTCTCCACCAAACTGGGACACGCTTCTGCAGGTACCGGTATTACCTTGCTCCACCCGTATCCGCTCCAGCTACCACAATTCCAATGCGCAGCTCCTCCAGCAAATGGTGCCCCAGCCCGCTATTCCGGAACCGGACATGGCGAGCTGTGGACGAACACCCGGCAGTTCAGACGAGAGCCAAAAAAAAAAAGCTGGCAGGCAATGAGATACCATGACCATGGTACGTTCTTTGGAGAGATGCACTGGAGTCGCTCTACAGGAACAGCTGCTCCGCTACAAAAATCATTAGGTACGTAGGTATGTAGGTAAGAAGGTAGTCATAATAACCGACAATTATTATCACCACCACCACCAAGGTGCCATTCGTTTCCGCCACTACCTAGCCCAATCCCATGCTTCAAGAAACACGGCCTATCGATGACCTGGCTTCACTAATGCAGGCGATTCAATGTTTCCTCTGCCGGCAGTGTATCCTGGCCGTGGTCTCTGATCTGTCGACTTCAATCCATCAGAGCGCACTCTCACTGCCCGGATGCGCTAGCCTCGCCCCATTCGGACATTTTCTTGTTCTCAGACGCCACTCATCCTACATACCACCGCCGCGATCCGGTGCGTTGTTAGCCAGCGCATCCAGTGGGCACCCCAAACGCAGCCCATGGGCGGCCTGTGTTATTCAGTGACCTTTGTGTGTAGGTGCCCGTGAGGGATTCACGGCCTGGACCTTGCAAGATCAGCGCCAGCTCCAGCACACTCCACGCCTCGACGCATCCACATCGCACTTGCATCTGCATTCGCTGGCGTCTTACCCACCAAGGCTGATTGGATTCGGCCTTCAGTTGTTCTCTTCTTTCTTTGTTTTTATCTTTCCTGTTTTTGTTTTTCTGTATCCTCCCACCGCTTTTCTCCAGCATTCTGGAACAATTTCTCTTCTTTTTTTTTTTTTTTTTTTTTTTCCGTGGTTGTTGTCTTGGCCGCCACCACTGCGACCTGCACCTCATCCACCCCACCACGTGTCGCTCTGAACTGATTCTTCTTCGATGATGACATGTCTCTACATCTCCACGTCTCCTAGTACACTTGTCCCTTGCAACTACAGGCTTTTTTTTTTTTTTTTTTTTTTTTTTAACGTAGCATGCTCCTGGCGCCACTCCCCGCGCGCTCGTTGCTCCCCTATTTGCATCATACTACGTACCTTGCCTGCCTGCCTACCTACCTACCTACCCAGCTACCTAGGTAGGCATGGAGCATTTGTTCTGGATACCTACATTCTCCCCTGGTGTCAGAATGGGAATAATCTTTTTTACTCCATACGCTGCTTGCTGAAATTGAAATTGCAGGTTCCCCTTGCTGGTCCCCGTCGTCAATTAATCAATTAATCCCCCCCCCCCCGCCCCGGTCCCTCCCCGGCCCCAACTTTAGTGCCTCGCATCTTCCTCTGGTTTCAACAACCCCCAGCCGCTTCGCTTCACACTGGAGTGAAACGTTGGTGTCCGTAGTTGGAGCCACAGAGGTGACGGTGCTCTTTTGCCCGCTTTACATGAGAACTGGTACATGCAGTATCCGTAGTCATCCTAACTAAGCAATCGATCGCCCAACTGTCGGCGGGCGGATCTCTCGCTCTCTCCACGCCTCCACCTGGCCATCTCACTCCCGCAGACACGCATCCGCCCGCTTTTGTCTTGGTTCGTATTCCTCATCCCCATCGTACCTGGTTGGCCCATTTGTGGCTCTACGGCTCATGACACCTCTGGAGGCAAAACCCTGCCGCCGCCAGTGACGCGAGACTTTAGATCTGGATGTGAAACGAAACGAAACCCCCCCCCCCTTCCCCAAACCCGCACGCAATCGACATCGACGCCCATCTCTTGCTTTGGCCAGTGGGTTCGTTGACCCCCTCCCATTCAAACGTGTCCACCCCCAAGTGGCCTAATTTGCCTGCTTGCTTTGTGCATCGTCCTACTGTTATGCCCTGCAAGCCGTGCAGTGCAGCCTCACCGACTACGGGGGGGGGAGGGTCTGTCCTTCAGCGATGCTCCCATCTCGTGCAACTAACTATATCTCATACGTGCTGCGGCCCGTCGGCAAGCAATCTTTGTCGTGTTTCACCGTGGAACGGCATGATGAATGTGTTTTTTTTCTTCATCTTTCTTCTTTTCCGCCCCGGTGAAACCACTGCATTTTGCCGTCTCCCGAAATAGCATCAGTGATTTCGGAGCTGAGAGAGTGAACCTCTAGCCCAAATCAAACATTTCGCCTTGCATGCTTGTGGGCAGTTTCACTTTGATAGCTGTCATCCGCAGTGGGGAGATGACGATCATGCCTTGTCTCTCTCTCCTCCCCCCGTCCCTCGGGTGTCCCGGTACTTTGGGTGAACGTCCGTAAAGTAGTAATCATAATCGGTGTGGTGTTGTTGTATTTTTTTTTTCCCTCTGTGCCTATTGCTCATGCGGCTCTATGCTGAAGCTAGTTCCCATGACGCCTCTGCCAACCAAAGAAAGAAAGGATGCCCAGCCCATCCATCATCTCTATCTATCTTGTACAATACCCACTACTTTTTCTTTTTGTACAGAGGAGCGATGGGGTCTATACGGTACAAATACATGCAAGAATTGGGGATATCTTTGCCGTCATGAAAAAAAAATGAAAAAAAAAGCTGTCTCGCTAGGAAGTGCGAGAGGAAAGGGGGGGAGGCCGTAAGAACCGTCTCGGCGTCGTCATCGCTCTCATCCCTCAAACACCTCGTGCTGCAGCTCAATGCCAAAGTCCTGCGCAACATCCTTCATGCGCTTCTCCATCTCGTCCTCCATGCCGCCGCCCATGCCCAGCCACTGACGCAGCTTGAAGGCGTAGAAGATGACGTCCGTCACCGTCATGACTGTCTTGAACAGGAGGTGGCGCCAGCGGTTCTGCAGGCGCTGCGCCCACGGCACGTTGGGGTCCTCGAATAAACTGCGGCTCGCCCATTCGCCCATCATCTTGATGCGGTTCACCGGCGACCCGAGGTACTGGTTGTTCCCCTGGACGATGCGCATGTTGCGCCCGATGAAGATGAGCTCCTTGGGCCACTTCTCCTCGTCCGCCAGCATCTCACGGATCCCCTGCTTCATCCGCTGCTGCATAGCGTAGTGTCGCTCCGCAGGAGTTTTACCTTCGAGCTCCTGCATGAAGCTGTCCCGCGTCGACGAGTCGCCGCCGTCGTAGGGCGCATCAGCGTAGCGCTAGCGAACAAGTCGGCTGCCTTTATGCCCCACTCCTCCGTGATATGTGAGATGGTCTTATTGTCAAACGTCATGAGTGCCTTCCAAAAGGTGCCGTACTCATGCCGGAACTTCTGGGACATGTACACGTACAGGCCGTGGTCGATGAGCACCAGCTCAGCCCGGCCATTGGGCATACGTCGGATGAAGATGTTGCCTGGGTGCGGGTCGCAGTGAACGACTCCCCACTTGAAGATTTGCGCCGAGAACAGGTCCACCATGGTTGTCATGACCTCCTTGGTTGAGAGGCCGAGGCCACCTCGACCCCGTCGGCCCCGCCACTCCTGCCGCTCCGGCTTGATCTTCTCGTTGTACGGCCGGGTCCGGAGCTCCGTCCGGGCCTTAGCCATGTTGATGGGGGGCAGCGGGGCACCGGCACCGGGAGAGCCGTTTCCGTACCCTCCGAGCCACCTCGATGTCATGGCCTTCTTGTCCCAGAGCCGTACACCTTCAATCCACTCTGTAACTAGGACTCGCTTTGTAGTGAACTCGGAATAAACTGTCGGCACGTAGACGCGGCCCTTAAGGCTCCTTTCCGAGTTGACGAGGTTTCGCATCGTCTCCGAATTCTTAGCCTCGTTGAGGAAGTCCGTCTCGAGCTCGAGTCGTTCCGTGATGAAGGGCACGAGTGTGTACAGTGGGAGGTCGAACCATTTAGAGTAGATCCAGGTCACGGTTCTGTCGATATGTTAGCATTGGAGGAGGCTTCCTGAAGTTGTAGGCAAGGAAATACGCACTGGAACGCCCATAGATCCCATGAAATCTGCTTGGCAATCTCCCGCTTCTGGATCTTGATAGCAACCTCTCGCCCGTCTGGTAGCTTCGCCCAGTGAACCTGAGCAACACTGGCACTGGCCCGAGCCTTCCTTTCCATCAAGCCCATTCCTCCTTTCCAGTAAAGCTGACACCAAAGACCTCCTCGATGCTCTTGCCGCCGAAATCCTCCCGGATCACGGCTTCGACATCCTTCCAGTCATCCTGCGGCGCGTCGTCGAACATACGCCCAAACATCTTCTGAAACTCGGGTGGTAGCACGGCGCTCTGCATGGCAATGGCCTGGCCAATCTTGAGGTATAGTCCACCGTTGGCTCGGAGGAGGTGGAACAGTCGCTCGGCATTACGCATGTGGAGGTCCTGGACCGTCCCCCCGTCAACGGCTCCGGCCGGAAGTTGAGCTTGTAATCGAAGGCGACGAGCAGGCCGGTGCCAAACGTTCGCACCGAGCGTGCAAAGCCGCCTGCATAAAGCTGTCGGTCCACCAGGTAGACTGTTCCGCCGACCGCAGAGATAATGACTAGACGCCGCGCCCACCGCCGGCCACGGCGGTATTCCTTAGCGACCTTGGGAGCGCCAAGCTCGGCGGGGGACGGGGGTCGCATCTGCTGGAAGGGCCCTCCAGACTGCAGTCGGCTATTCGAGGGGCCCGACGGGGCGGCGAATCGGTGTCGGAGAGCTGGGTGAGGACGGGCGGCTGCCCTTGAGGCACCCAGCATGCCGTGGCGCAACATCTTGGGCGGCGGTCAGGAGCAGTTGCGAATGCGTCGAACGACAAGCATGGGCGACAAGGGAATTGACGATTGGTAGACCCCGCACAGCATGCAGCAGGACAATGGATCTCCCGCAGCCGAGAGATTTGGGTGGGAAGGGTTTAAAATTTAACGAAGGACGTAGTTTTCTTGTGCGGCCGCGATAGGCATGACGTCTGAGACACAAAAAAAATGCCGGCGGCGGGGACAGCTTATCGCCGGGTCTGTTCGGAGAATTGACAGTAGCACGCGACCCATTCCATCCGCTCCGCGGCCTATGTCCGCGGACCAGAGTCTGCCCGAAAGCCGATTGAAGTAATACGGCCGTCGGCATATGCGGCATGAGTCAAGCATCGTGGGATTTAACCGCTCCTTTTTGCTATCCGGATGGGAATTTTCGAGTAACCCAACCTTACCTGGATTGGGCTTCAAATCGTCCCTCTGCAGAGGAAACGAGTCGCCACTTCAACATAGGCATTACCTTGGCGGAAACTTGTGAATAGCAAGGGTGAATAATACTTCATAATCCCAGAATATCAGAACCAATATATTAACGGCCAAACCAACCGTCAAATGGAAAAAATTACACAAAACCAATGTCATTTCGTTGCCAAAAAAACTCAGTTGAGTGACGAGGTAAAATTACTCTAGGGTAGGTCACAGATCAATTTCAGACAAAACACCCACAAAACCCAGACACGATCATAACCATCTTCAGTCATCGCTGAGTGACTAGATTTTGGTAAAGTTAACAAAAAGAGCTTTTGTTAAACTCAAGAATTTGATTAGATGAATATATGCTTTTGTTGAGTTAACCGGCTTTATTACTGTCCCAGGACCTTGGAGTGGTATGCCCCTGAGTGCATGATATGTATGCTTGTTAGCTATAGTGTTTGGATAGCTTCTAGTTTTACAGCATTACAAACTGTTACTTAGCCCAAAACTACTTGTATCAGACTGCAAGTTATTGCCGTACGACACTGTGGCCAATAAATTGCAAGCAAACCTCTCTCCACATCCCAAGTTGCGCCGTGACAGCTCAGACTTGTAATACGTGAGAACCTGACCAATGGGTCTCGTTCAACCCATAACCATAAATAGAATATCGGAGATACTTGCGAGCTTGGCTTTATCAACTCCGATGAGGTTAAAAGCGATACAAACCCCTAGTCAGACGCGATGTTTGACTGAAACTCGCACGGAGTTCGAATCCATCTTGATCGCCATTCGTCACTGCAACTGCCTCGCAATCATCCGCACTAACGACGTCTCAAACTGTCAAGGAAGAAATGAAAAATTTCACAATGCGTTTTAGGGTGCATGAATGTTGATATATGAGCTAGACGGGATTGGCCGGCACCAGCGGCTCACTTGAAACAACCACGGGCCTAGGTCGCAGGTTTGCAGCATTGACAGGTTCGACGACCGAGGCCAGTTTCATGATTTAGAGTTATTTGTGCACCGATTTCAGGTGGATGGATTGGCCGCAGGTTGCATACAAAAGGAAGAAGGATTGAGCGCAAGGGAAGTTGAGCTCTGTGGCCTTGCTGACAGCGGCAAATGAGGGAGCCACGTACGCAGCAGGATATCAAATGGGGAGGCTGCAATTTCCATGACGCCTGTCAACATGTAGGCGAAGCCCAAGGGCAATATCAAATACGAAAGGAGGTGAAGCATACTTGAGACCGGATTGAAGTTAGTTGGTCTGATCCTTGAGCCTCAATCTATCTGCGGACATTGTGAGAAGCAAGGCCAACAGCAGTGCTGGGGTTGAGGGTCCGGCTCCAAGAACTCCCGTGCGGGGACAATACGCGGGATCCTGCATCGTATTCCTCAGGAAACAATCGGGATCAAGGATCCGAAAATGCACTCGTTTTTTCTTTGGGTACATGCTTGTGTACTGTACGTCCAGGATTGTGTACTGCTTACGGTGAGTGGGAGCCGTGACAACATGAACTGAAGCAATGTCGTGATGTGGTTCCTTGTGGTTCGTGGTGTGCGTGGTGGGGGGAAACGTACGCACGCAAGGTTGCTGCGCCGCACGAACCGACAGCACGCCCGACGTGATCCGACACGTTGAATTTTACGGTCAACTGCAAGGGTAAGTGTCGGCGAGGTTCCCTTCCAGATATCCGTCCACCCAGGGATGTAAGCGTGTATGTATGTGTGTGATTTGCATCCATTTATGTGCGTACAAGTATCGTCCGTCCGCCTGCCAAGTTATGAGTTGTTATGTTGCTGCCAGCTGCGTGTCAAGACATGAAACTGGAGATCGACCTTGATCTGTGCCAGGTTTGGAGCCGCAGCACTGCACGACGGACACAGCCACGTTAGGGAAAAAAAAATAGCCCAAACGTGGGTTTTTCTTGAAATCTTCATGCAGAAAGCCGATGCAAGTCTTGCCCTGGCGGTAAATGGAAGTGCTAGCGAAATGCGAGTGTGCGTGGCATTGGCGGAGGGCAGCCACTGAGGAACATCGGGCCGTCACAGATTGATTCACCATCCCTGTTTGTGATCCTAGCAGGGAGCCCTGTCCTCCAGTCAATCCTCGTTGCCACCAGATTGGATCACTTGGGTTCGGCCGACATGGGCAGACGACAGAAAGATTGGTGAGTGCGGAACCGAGTGTCAGGAAAAGAGAGCTGGAGGTCTCTTGAAAAGATGCATCATGATGTGATCTGCATACAGTGTGCTTAGCCTCGTGGCAAACTTTTGCTGGGCGGGTTCATCCAAACAGCCAACGCGCTTCCTCCAGGCAAATCTGGAGTTCTGTGCGAGCGATGCTTCTTTTCCCTGCTTGTTCGCCTCCAAATGCCTTGGCAAAGTTGGCAACTCGCATGAGGAGTAGCCCATCAGTGAGCTGCGCGGGGCGCCCGATAAGGTCTTAGTACTAGCGTTGTTGTCGTTGTTGCTGTTGTTGTTGGCTGCGTCAATGTCCACGACGATGTCCGCGTCCACAAGTCATGGCTGGCCAAAGCGACAGTCCAAGTGGGAGAACCAATTTCCGTCAAACTAAACTTGGCAGCGGTTGCGGAGCAAGGCGTCTGGCATATCCCTAGAAAACCCAGTGCGGGCCCCCTTCCGTGCACCGTCTTCAAGCCCTTCGATGAAATGGACCTGCATGCGCATGCGGCATGATTGGCTGGTTGACCGTGTTTCCGTCAACGTTCTGAGACAGACATGACGAAGTCGATGTCAGATGGATGACGGTGGACGGGAGCGGAGCGGTAGCTGTCATTCGCATTTTTCAGGTAATTGACGAGCAACCAAGGCGAGATAAGCTTTTTTGGCCGCGATCCCCCAAGACTGCAAGTCGTTAGCAATCGAACAGCTCATTAAGCCGTCTCGAGTAGCAGTGCAGATAGAGGCCGGACGCAATGGACAAAGACCGTTAGACGACAGACGCAATCAGAAGCCCATTCGTACGACCGGATGACGCCCACCGCGGCCGCGATTGGTGGCCTTGACCAACCGACGGGGGGGGGCTCTCCCTGGTCTGGAGCTGCCCTCATAATGGATCGCTCCGCTTTACGCTTTACGCTGCATAGTATGTGCCTCCAAGACAGGGGCAAGCCCTGGAGAGGTGGACGCGATGGGCAGGCGTCGAGATAACGTGCCCGGAAGGGTGTTCTGGGCTGAGATACGATGACAGTGGCCAGGACTCTTTGGGTGAGGCAAATTAATGGTACACTTTCATTTTGCTTTCGCAGGCGAGTAGTGGTGGATCGGCCGCCCGAGGAGAGTTTCCCTTTCCATGTCCATGTTGCGCTGAGCCGAGCGTGCTTCGCAAGAAGCAACTGTACATAGTACATAGTGCCTACCTACCTAACATAGAATGCTTTGCCTAGGGACACCGGCGCGCGCGTGGCATCTGTCCATTCCCAGCCCAGATGTGCCTGATTCAGTGGAGCCGGCACGGTGCTGCTCAGGTGCTTTGCGAGCCTGTGAGCTTGTGTCGTGACCGTTCCAGGTCTCGACTCTCCCCCAGGGCGGGGCATGGAGCCCTGGCGCACTGTGGCACTCGACTCGTGGTGCCCCGGGTCCTGGGGCCTTGGGGCCTCTGGGCCTTTGGGTGGGCAGTTTTAGTTGGGTGAACCCACCATTACCTAGGTACCTAGGTACCTACGTGCGGGCACACGCTGGGCAGTCCCACGGTCCCACCTCCGTCCCTGGCCTAGCAGGCCCCCTCAAAGCCAAGCTAAGCCACCAAAGCCAAGCCAAGCACAAGCGTTGCGGACTGTGCTGTGACGCCCTTCCAAGTTTCCCTTCCAGGTGTCTCCCACCCCCAATCCTGGCCATGGCAGAGACAGCCCCCCCCCCAGGCTTGTCCTGCACGTCGCATCCACAACCACAACTGCAACCACAACCGCACCCACCCTCTCCTCCTGCTCTTGTACTTCCATACTCACCTTGTCCTCGGCGTCGACGCACCTCATCCTCGCTCCATTCCGCCCTGGGAGTGACGACGTAGGACACTACGACCGTCTTGAAGATACCATCGCCGACTATATCGACGACACCGCGCGCTGGCCCCGTCGCGAACCATAACATCGCATCGCCCCTGCGCGGGCGCTTCAGCTGTCTGCGCCTGCGACTACCGACCATCGACTGCGACTGACCCATCACCGCCCAGCTCATCACCACCATACTCGAGGAAAGAGAGAAAGGGAGGAGATTTTTTTTTCCACAGAGGAGGAGGACCGATCGATTGATTGTCTACCCGCACCGATTACCACGCTCTTTTATTGCCATTCATGCCAGCAACGACTGCCGCCACTCACCCTGACGACGACCGCGTTATCTTCTGTAACCGACCCATGAGAGCAGATTTCAACATCACGACTTTTGAGCAACCCTCGCTTCCGGTCTCTGCGTCTTGACGACGCCTGTCGTCTGCCCTGCCGTTCATTGTGCTGTCCCTCTGCAAATCACTCAGCGCCTAGCGCACCGCCGCCATGTTGCGGCCCGCGACCCCTTTGGCCATCTTGTTGGGGGCAGCTTTCGCCTTGCTTCTTCTGGCTGTCCTCTCAACTCCCATCATCACGGCTATCCCGATTGGTAGCTACAAGGGCGTCACCTTTGGCGTTTTTGGATATTGCCAGTCAGGAAAAGGCTGTACGAGCATCGGAGTTGGATATGATACTAGTCCGTCCCCCCCAGTTGCCCATCCAATGCGGGTTTCTATCACGTCTCGTAAGATTGCTAACAAGCTAAACAGGTGATCTATTCACTGAGGATAACAATGCTTTTGACCTCCCATCTAATGTCAGAAACACCCTCTCGGCCATTCTCATCGTGCATCCCGTTGCAGCACTGATCACACTCGTTCTGTTCATCATGGCTGTTATCACCCATATGCACTCTGCGTCTCATTCCTCACGTTTCTTGCTCATCATCTTCATCTTTGTCTTCATTGACTTTTTGATTTGTCTGTTGGCATTCTTGATTGATGTGCTCTTATTCGTCCCGCATTTAGCATGGGGCTCATATATTGTGCTTGCCGCTACCATCCTCGTTGCCCTCAGTGGACTGGTCACCTGTGCCATGCGCCGCACCTTGATTAGCCGAAAGGACCGTCAGAAGCGAATTGCTGAAAATGCCGAGATGAGCGGAGAGAACTATTACAACAGGACTGCCGCTCAGGTCAAGGAGGATGAAGTCCCAAGACAGCCCACGCTTCCTTCTGTCAGTGGCGCTAACGGCGGAACCACCGACAACCTACCTACCTTCGCGTCCTATGAACAGAAAGCCAGCGGCGATCAGGTTAGCGATGAGAACATCCCACTGACCCGCCGCACAACCTCAAACCGATCTCCGATCCCGCAAAACGAGGCCGGCAGTGTTGGGGAGGCATTTAACAACAGTCCCGAAGGCAGGGGTCTCAGGATCAGTATGGAAACTCTATCAATGATGCCACGGACGCATACGGTGTCCGAAGGGGCCCTTCAACTGAGCGTATGAGAGGACGAGACATGGGCCCAGGAGGTTACCGAGGCGGACGAGGTGGCTATGCACGGGGAGGTTATGACAACTATGGCTCAGTGCGAGGACGAGGAGGATATGCCCCTCCTGGCCGAGGAGGATACGGACCTCGTGGGGGCCGAGGAGGATATGGACCACCACCCAGGGGAGCATACGGTCCTGCTGGTGCGAGAGGAGGCCGCAGCCCACCCCCGGATACCCTGGACCTTATGATCGGAGACCGTCCCCTGCGGAGGCTTATGGCGCTTATGACCAGCAGCAACAGCAACAGCAACAGCAACAGCAACAGCAACCACCCCAGAATGAGTTCAACTCTTACCATGCTGAATCCACTGTGTCCACTCTACCCCGAGCCGAGTCCCCTCCGCCTTTGCCGGGCACGGAGCCTGCAACAGTTGGAGGACAGGCAATCGAGATGGATGCAACGCCGACCGAGCAATCCAGCCAACAAAGCCGTGGTAATTATATTCGCGAAAGTGATTCCGATGTGGCTGGTATGATTGGCCTACAGCAAGGGCGACTGGGCCCTAATCGTCATGATACCTACATGACGGAGAGCAGCAAGTATAGCACTGATGAGTATGCACCCTCCACTCCAATGTTGTTGTACTGATCTAGCTAACCTCCTGGCCTAGGCAACAATACTTGCCGCCCAGAGCACAATGGAACCAGAGCGGAAGGAGCTCCCCTCGAGCACCATCGCCGCTGGTTTTGAACCGCCCGGCCGAGCTTCCTGGAAGGTCGACCCCTCCCGGGGCTTCGTCTAACAACAGTGGCACTTATTATGAGGATGTCGATCCTCGATTTGCCTCTGAGACGCCTCCTGGCACTGCAGCCAACCAACCACCTCCGATCGAGCCCATCTACGAGGATGTTCACGCAAACAACGCAGGTGCTCGCAGCCCTGCCGAGTCTGAGCGATCCAACTTTACGTCCATTTCCCAACGTGGAATCAACCCTCGTTGGAACCCGAACCCTCCTCCGATGCCTTACCAGCAGGGCCCTCCTGCTCGCAGGCCGGTGAACCAACAACAGCAGCGACAGGATATGATTTTGGACAACCCCGACTTCCAACTCCCTGGCGCCCGCCCAAAGGCTGGCCCTGGAATGGTTCCGGGTAGCGCATATCCTCCCAGTGGAAGGATGTGAGGCACTGGTGATTTCTTGTCCACCTCGTATATAATTATTTCCTCTTATTTCTTTGCGACGGGTATTTCTGACGCGCATGATCCTTCTCCGGATGTCTGGCTCAGCCGCCCTATGGTATTCCCAACGTTTTGCATATAATCCGTCATTCGAAGCCCTTTTTGTTTTTGCCGGGGCATTTTCATCTTTTTTTCCAAGTTACTTTTCGACACGATCCCTCTATTACCATTTGAACTTAAAGGAAGACCCTCTGGATTGTTGGCTAGGTTACTTTTGGCTCTCATGGGGCCTGGGTACCTATACTTTCGAACTCGGCGACGGAGTTTCTCGAGCATATAAAATTCTTTTACGTTACCTTGTCCTAGTTTTCTTACGGTGGTCTGGACTAGCCTGGGCATCTCGCTTCTGAAAGGAATCATGACAACTCTACGTGGAATGGACACCGCGAATTGGAAACCCACAGTGTTGTTTAGACTGTTGTCGCTGGGGACAAATAGAAGTGAGTTTGGGCCCTGTGACGGGCTGGTTCCTGAAGGGCGGAGGAGAGATGAGTTACTGTATGTCGTATTATCTGCAGTATCTGGAAGTTGTTGGAGCAGCGCGTAGGGTATGAGACCCGATGCGTTTTTTTTGAGCTAGCTGGAGAGTATGGTGCAGACAAGGAACCAAGACGGGTCGAATAGGATAGTGATCAGTCAAATGATGGCTGATCAATTGAAGGACTGCTGTGACCCTTTGTTTCTGTTTGGTGAACATAAACGTGCTGTGCTTGGTCTCATCAGAGATATCGCAAACTTCGAAATCGGCTGTGGAAGCCTCAACGCCGTCTCTTGTGACTTTTCACCTGTGTTTGCGACAATGATGGGTAAGTAAGCGGCCCTTGTTCAATGTTGCAAACGCGCCAAGGCCGTCATTAGTCCTAGTTATCTGATGAAAAACAAGGTGTTGATAGCATACAACTATTTGGTGCATTTTTTTTTATAAAAAAAAAAATCTTTATTATATTTTGTAAAGTTAGCATCAAATATAATACTCCGGAGCTCCTTCCATCACTGCCTATTTGCGAACTTGGTTTGGGGAAAGTGCGGTTGCCGGGTTGCAGATTATCCTCGATGTCGCCCGCTTCACTTTCTTCTCACCTCATCTCCATCTTTCCTCCCCCAAACCTCTCTTAATATTCATCGCGCCTCTCCCTCTAAACACGCTCTCTCTTGTCTCATCATCGGCTTAAACGGCCTGCCGCTCCTTTCAAACCCTCGGCCGTGCCCTCTCCCATCTCCTAGTATATTGCCCTTCTCTTCGAATCACCCCCCTTTCTACGCCTCAGGAAACGGCGACGGCAGTGATGCACAAAGCGCGGCGTGGATGATTTTCGCATCGCATCTAACCGGGACCTTCCTCAGATCTTGTTCAGCATTTCCTAAGCTGGCTATCTCCTCAGCCATCTCCCTACATAATTGGCAAGCAGGATAATGCCAACCTGGGTCCCTACCATGGATACTCTCTCTGCACCAGGTACCATCACTTCATCCACTGCCACGGTGCCAAAGCTGGCATCCAAGCAACTCACCTACACCACCGCTGGAACACTTTACAATCCTAGCTCCTCTCAGCCGCTACAGCCGCCGACTCGGAGAGGTCGTTCCCTCAAGTGGGCGTCTGGGGGCGCGCAGTCGAGCCTCGCGCTCTTTCCCAAGTCTTTCTTGGCGACGCTGCCGCTCAAGGCTGGGGCTGGCCGTACCTCGGCCCTACAGCAGTACACCCCCCTCCAGCAAAACTACGATCGTGCCATAAGTCCATTGAATGACCTGGATCATACCAGCATCAATATGTCGGCTAAGACCTCTCGCATTCCCTCTGGTAATGCGCCGTCTTCAGCATCTTCTTTGTTCTCTGACCTCGGCCGGGATAAGTATACCAACGATGGTTTGAGCGATTCGAGTGATGAGGATAGCGATTCCGGGATGGATCCATTGATGAACATGACTGTTAAGTCTCTCCAGAACTTGGCCTCGTATCCAAACCCAACTCAGAAAAAGGCTCGAAAGGTTCTTCTCCGTGGAGTCAAGCCGGCCTTGGATGGCTTGTCTGCGGCCGCCAAGGCCAACGGCTCATCTACACCATCGGCAATGTCTTTTGGCAATGGTGATATTTTCAAGAAGAATGTAGTCTCACCAACGAATTTGAGACTATCTCATACTGATCCTCTCGCTCTTCGAAAAGTTCAAGAGGACTCAGGACGCCCCAGGCCAGCGTTCAATAGATCATCGACCCTCCGGCTCGAAAAGTTTCAGCAGAACGAATTGGTAGACAATGACAACTCTGGACTTCTAACCCCTACGTCTGGATCGATGACTCTGGCCTCTGGGCCTGGCGTACCTCAACCCTTGACTGCTGGACCTCCCGGTCAACGCCAATACCGACCGTCGACCTTCGAGTCCACTTTCAAGGCTCTACAAACGAAGATGACATCGCAGACAAATTGCAACGATGAAGACGAAGATACCCTCGCCGTTGCACCAGAGTCGTTGGTGCAAGCTGGCATTGAAGATCTGGGCCGTGTTTCGGACTCTGCTACTTCGATGTGCAAGGTTGCCGGATCGTCAGGTTCCCAAACCCACTCAATGAAGCCAATGGAGAAGATGGTTTCATCCGCCGATGATGTATTTGCGGGCACCAATGACCACAATAACAGTATCTTCTCGTGGAACCAGGGATACCAATATCACAACGAGATGTTCCTGCCCAACTGGGGCTGGCCATCCGAAGCCTTTTATCCAAACTGGGCTTCTCTTTCTACTATGATGTCTCAGCAATACAAGCCCGGGACCGACAGATTGTCAGACGCCGAGATTACGGCACGCAACGACAGGATCAATCGAGAATGGTATGCCGGGGCGGATTTTCTAAGCAAGGCGATGGATGATGCTGCGGATGAGGGACGACAATCAGAGAAGACATTTGGGGCTATTGGAGATGGACGACCAATGAAGAATAAGGGCCAGTATCGACCGATCGAGATTGCCGAAGCCAATCGGATGTCGGCAGCGGATCATGCCAAACCACTGTTGAACATGGCATACGCATCGGTGTTGCGGCACGTGGAGGAAGAAGTTTGTACGATGGAGATGTCGCAGTTGGGGAATCGTGCAGGGGGGTCAGCTGGACGACCAAGTGAACAAGTCAACGGCTATGCGGGAGAGGGAGGCCAGAGGAGCCAGCCGATGTTTGGAAAGATTGTTAATGGCGGGCAGTAGGGGATACAAGGAATAGTATTTCTGGGGGGACGAGAGTAGGGGTTTGCATCTTATTAATGCTTGGCTGGGGAGGGTTGGATGACTTTTGGGGGATCGAGCAGGAGTAATGAGATTCTGCAGCTGAGGCTTTTAGGACGGTGGTGGTGGTAGGACACTGGGAGTGTAATTCGATTGCTCGCTATTGATAGTAGCTTAGGGTACTGAGACAGGATCAGGCAGATAGCAGACGTCATTGGAAGCTTGAGAAATGGCACAAATATTGATGAGAGCACGTGGTGGTATGTTTGTATGGTGGGTGGCAGGGAGCGAACGGACAGTTGTATGGTGGCATTGTCGCACAGTCCAGGTGATGTGGTGTTGTTGAGCTTTGTTGGAGAAGTGGACGAGTGGTGGAGCCTTCCTGACAGCCACAAGCGCGGAACAGGGCGCCATCATTTCGATATACGTATTTCAGCCAACCTATTAGGGGAGGTGGACAAGATGAAGTGTGAAGGGAGCCGTGGTAACGCCATTGGGTAGGATCCGAGGCGTAAAGGGGTCACGCGATCAGGTGGACAGGAGAGGGAGAGTTGCAATAAGCAAGCACATGGGGGAAGTTGGCATCGCCTGGATAATTAAACTGTTTACGAAGGAAGAGGACTCAAGCTGAAACTACCCCGGCCCGTATGCGGATTAGCGAAGAGGCGAAGCGAATGATGCACATGGCAAGCATCATGCATAGCATAATAAACGTGGATCAGCATCAAGTGCCATCGGAGTCTAATAATAAGCGTCTCCGTCCGTGTGCAAGCACTAATGAAGCCCGATGACAAAAATGAACGGGGCTTCTATGACGGGTGTATCTGAGTTGGGATCTGAGAAACGCCTGTGTCACACGCACACACGTGTCATGAGCCTGGGTGCTGTTGCTTTTAATGTTTGATATTTCCTTGATGTTAGTAGTTTCCAGCAAGTTTACTTGGTTCCCGAGAGGGCGGGATGTGTGGGGCCAAGTGTCATGACGTCGTGCATTGGGAGGAGGGTTTTGCTGATGCTTGGACCGCCCTACCCTCGCCCAGTAAGGCCAGGATGCTCAATTTAATGTACGAAGTACATGTACTTACTTACTTACCCCTTATCAGCCTTATCCAAAGGGGGAGAGGAGAGGAGAGGAGGGGAGGGGAGGGGAGGGCACCTTGTCGGGCTGCCTCACAGGGTAATTAGTTTGGGGTCGTGGGGCTTCGGACTCCCGCTGCAACCCGGGCGAAACGAAGAAGAAGAAGAAGAAGAAGAAGAAGAGAACAGCGCATCAACAACGGTGACAGACGGGCCAAGCCAGCCTCCCGAGCCGAAGTCCGAGCACGGCCCTTCGTGGGGAAAGTGATGAGCAAGGAGTCGAGCCGGGGCAAAAAAAGAGGAAGCAGCCATCAGCAGCCATGTAATTAAACCTGCCGGTCCACTTTTTGACTGGTCAGCTTCGTGTTCTTTTGGAGTCTCTTATTCTCCCTTCCCTATAATATATCCTTGACAAAGGGAAAAAAACAAAACAAGGCGCCGCATTACATTCTCGTGTTTTCCTCATAAACGCGCCCTAACCCCGAATGTTCCGAGCCCCCTCCCTTTGGTTTTGTGCCATCTGTGTGTGTGTGTGTGTGTGTGTATGTTTGCGTGCATACGTGTGCGCTTGTGACATTTGACTGGGCGGTCTACCAATTTTTTTTTTTTTTTGTTCAAACCTTCCCCGGTCTATTTTCTGAGGCCCGGTGCGTTGTTGCTGCCGCAAGCGTGGGACCCTCCCGGGATTGAGACAAAGCGGAGCTTGAAGAAGCGAA